>CM041789.1:54416802-54854638 GCA_023375725.1 Nephotettix cincticeps
ATAGATTTTTTTTCGAATTTATATAGTGTTTTAGCTTTTCAGTTTACCTAAGGTTGGGATCAGATTCCCCAAATTTGATATTTGTACTAATCATAATGAAAGTTTTCCTTAAGTCTATAAATAACATAAAACCGCCATCACTTTACTGTCTGTTTCTGTGGTTTAATTAGCCTCGTCACTTTAAATAAGCAGACTAACATTTTTAAGTCTGTCTGGACGTTAATCGACGGATGCATAAACCTCACTGATGAGATTTTAAGTGGCTCTTTACTCTGTTTCTTGTCGGCGCTTAACAAAACACTCTTTTAGTCCTCTCTAACGAGTAAATCAACATCCATAATGAGGTGAATGCCTTTAAAAACTACAGTAATAATTTTGCTCTGAGTTTAAAGCTTCGTTTTATTAATACTTTTTTCTTATTTTTGAAACAAAATTATAGCTTTGATATGCTACCCATTCATGTTTATATTTATGATGAAGCTGTACTTAGTATCATGGTAAAAGTTTCATATTTCGGGATAGAGTATTTTTCCACGATGTAAAAACATGTTTGTATACCAAACCCCTCGATAAATGGGTTTTGATGAAACAAAACATTTGAGCACTGACAACAAACCATTTTACATTTAAGAAATTGAATATTTCGCTCCACTGATTTTGTCCTGGATAGTTATGAACTATTATTGGTGGATATGATATTCCCTTGTATGGATTAACGTCCTCAATATTTAATTTTACATTCAACCGCCAAACCATATTCATTATTAGATCAGTTTGTTCGTATTTCAATGGAAAGTTCAATGGAAAGTTTAAAGTTCAGATCCACCGTTAAACTGTAGATCTCAAAGATGACACTGAATGTTGGGCAATTAATTATCACTCCTGTCTAAAGAACATGTCAGCTTTAGTCACTAACAAGACTACAAGATCGTGTCCCAATCATTCATACCTAGCTTAAAATACCTTCCTGGGTTAATCATCATTTCAAAAATAATGACCTATATCCTAGGTAGAAATAGACGTATTTTTACCCCAGTATGGAAAATAACTGTTTTCTAAACAGTGTGACAAAAAGTGATTCCATAGTAATTATCCATATTATTATCAAATTAAAAACAATCAAAATTAAATATTGATTTGTGTTACTTAAGCCTAGTTCTAGGTAGTTTTCGATTTACCACCACTAGACACTTTTCATCTATTAAATGAAATTGAAGTTTTACCTTTGTTAAAATTTAAGTTAGTCTTAGGGAAGTTTTTGCTAAGGATGGTTTTTGATCAAAAAAATTTTCGTTTTCACAATTATTGCCTTTAATATATTACTTAAGTTATATAGTAAACATTTTCTGAATTCACGTTAAACTGTAGGTCCCTTAGTCATGCCATTGAACATTGGGCTATTAATTAACAGTCCTGCCTAAGGAACATGTCAGCCTTAGTCAGTAACAAGACTACAAGATCGCACCACAATCATCTTACACTCATTCATCATTCATACTTGGCTGAAAATACCTACCTGGGTCGGTTGCTATTTCAGTTAAAAGTATAAATTATAAACCATCTTGACATAGCCTATAAAACAGTGTAGTTTGAAAGAATACCCTCAAACTTAAACTAATAATTGTCTATTTTACTTTATTAAAATTGCTATCGTATTATGCACGATTTGTAACAAAACTTTTGTCTATGGAATAAAGAGATTTGAATCTGAATGGTAAAGATAAACTGTGTTGCATCTGTAAAACAACGTAGCGTGCCTACGTTAAACCCACGCGGCGACACCGAAGGTTCAAAGGCCTTTGTAACATCAATCCACCTGGCTTTGTTGTAGTGATTGGGTGTAGGTCGCGTGCGGTGTGCGAATTAAATGTCCAACGTCATTTCTGCTTCCACATCCCACGTGCATGTAAAAAAACTCGTCACGTTTTGCATTTCACTCACATTTGAATCTTGGTTGACTATGGGGGAATAATCAAACCTTGCTGTGCAATACACGAGAAGGTGAATCTGTACATCATTTTCTTAGGGTGAATCTAATTATAAAAACATAGTGAAAATTTTAGAGTTTTTAAATAAAGATGAGTTTTTTACTTACTTATACCGTAGGGTTTGGCTGTCTTTGGAAAGGTATCCAAGGAATACGTTGGAGAAAAGGTCTGATTCTAGAGTATATATTTTTAATACAGTATGTTGTAGAAGCTACTGGATATTAGATTTTTTTTATTTATTAATTTACAGAAATCTGATATAACCACCTTTATGTTCAATAAATATACCTTTGACATTGAGGGGGTATTGACAAATTGTGCGACCAAAATTTTAAATACTGACGTCATTTGGTTAGTTGCTTATGGTTAGTGATGTCATAGTTTGGTTATAAGAGCAGCTGTTTGGATGAACTGAAAACACTCCCTTTAGATCTAACCTATTTCCCACAGGGAAGTAAGTAGAAACATTTTTATCTTGAATCTTAGTCGTCACCGTTTATCCATTGATTATACACATGCCCCCTTTAGTGTGTGATATCTTATTTCGAGTTTATATTTAATTTTTATCTTTTTATTTTCTTAAATTTGATTGTTAAAAAGAAAATGCATTTACATAGTTACATTAGGTAAAAGAGGGCTTTAAAAGACCTACTGTTTTAACTGAATTATTAATAATTACTGTTTTAAATAAATAAATTAATATTAAACGTTGCATTATGCATTTCGGATATCGTACATGAAAACCGTAGATTATATTTATAACAAACTACAATGATTCGACCTGTCCGTTATACAGGTTGTATAACGCAGATATAAGAAGCAATATACCTATTATTATGACTAAATATCTAATTGAAAAAACTAAGTGGGAATAAATAATAAATGAAAAGGGATATATGTTTCAGCTATTTTATTTATTTCTTTGAAATACGTAAAATATGTTGGAAAAAATGCATTAACATTAAAATGTTGTCCTCTTGTTTAATTATTTTTATTATGTTTGATTTTTTTTATATGGATAAAATTTTAATGAAGTCGTAGTTTAATTATTTTTAAATTAATGACCAGCTTTAGCAAAATAATCATGATTTAAACCATCAGCTGTTATTTGTTTCTGTTAAATTGCCTAAATGGAGCATATGTTCGGTAAAACGTAGAAAAAAATTTAAAATACCGCTAAAAACTGGATTTTGGAAAGTTCATAGCTATCTATGTATTAATGGAGAAAGTTAGTTTAAAAAAATCCTTCTACAAATGGTACAGAATTAAAAAAAACAAGTTTCGTCTTAAATACAATAAATTTAGACAGATCGGGAAGAGTAAGAAATGAGGTTAATTTTTATTGATAGACTTCTGGATTGAAATTAATATTGCCGAAAATGGTAGATTTTAGTTTTCTCCCGATGACTGTATCTATTACGTCGTTCCTTATACTTTCCCAATATTACTTAAAGTGTGGTAATTTATTATGTTTTAGACTCTAGTGTTTATAGTTTTTGAGATCGTTTTAGCATAAAGCACTATTAATAAATACCTCTTTTAATGTGAATACAATTAAAATTGTGTTTTATTTTTCGTGTTAAAGGGGATTGTTTCATCTTTGCGTTTGTAATGAACATCAAAAAAACTTAATTTCAAACATTTTATGGTCTAAATGGTAGGTTTAACTTGTTATGTAAGATTGGTAGACTTTCATTCTATATTATACGTAATGAATTTAATGATAAGGAAATTCTAATTTGTCACTAGTCCTTTGATAGTAACACTTTCCCAAAACACCAAAACTAATCCCAGCTCAGCACAGTAATGCATGAGGTTTGCAATCCACTTAAGTTGATGACTTACAATCGTCATTTTACATTTGCATATTAGCCACAAAAAGTATTTTGCTGACTATAAATTCAAAATTTATGTAATTAAAATGTATTTTAAAATAATTACAAGCTAACAAGTCTACCTAATTAACACATATAAAAAATAACCCTGTCATAGCAGACCTGTGTACTCAGCAAATTTCCAAACCAAGTAATATTACAGTAATAGTAAATGACAAGTTATTTTTTGTTAAGAATTTGTTTGGTATGATGAAAAGAATCATTTAATACTCATCCAAAAAGCTACCAGTGCTCGATCTAAATTCTGTGCTCAAATTTTTCTCGCACTGTTAAAGATGGATTTTTCAGAGTAATGAAACTTACTATAATAGATCACATGTTAGGTAAACCACAGAAAAAATATATCTTATGTTGCTTAAACTGGGGTTTTTAAGAACTGGATAATTTATTTTCGTAGTGTTAGTGTTTAGTAAAAAAATCTATATCCAAAAGATATAAAATAAGGTAAATATCTTCTTAATTGTCAGTTCTCTCGTTTCACGTTAAAGCGTGACAGAAAACCTTGTTTAATGTCACATTAATGATATTAATTCCAGATAAGACGCAATTCGGCTTTTCAACGCTATTAAACGTAAAATAATCTTAAAAATCATAACTTCAAGTAATGTACAGATAAAACTATAATTTTATTTGTATAGATTATTAGAAGGCATAGAACGTTCGTAAAATATATTCTACTGAATAACTAATACTTAAAAGGGTCTGAACAGAAAAGAGGCTGAAACTTTTCGAGAAGGGTTTATTGTTCAGCTTAGTTCTAAGGAATTTCTTTATCAGAGTCGTCTTTTCACGTAGATATCTATTGTTGCTCGAGAATATACGAATTTGAATAATCTGCTGTATTTTTTAGTTATATGCATGGTTGATACAAAACTACCATACCCTGATAATTGGTAAGGATGGTATATTCACACAATTGATGTTGTTGGTTTTTGTACTTTCATCGGTAATAACTATGAAATAATATTTTTTTCATTTAACACTCATTTTAACTTAGGTAGTACAGATAAAACTATGCTTATATCGAGCATGTTTGGGGGACAATGATCTTTTAAATAGGCTTTACAGAGGGGTCAATAAGAAAATGACTTAAACCTGTTTTAGAAATATTCTAAAACAACAGATTCATTGCGATAAAAGATTAAAACTACCGGGAGGTTATTCTGTGGTTATAATAACAACCACGGGCTTCGAAATACATTTGAATTCATTGCCAAGTACAAGAGTCAAGGTTTTGCGTAGATAATGTCTTCATGTTTAAGAAAGTATTGAAAACAGTAAATTAAAAAAACAAGTTTATTCCATAAAGATAAATACAAGTAAATTACAGTGTTAACGTTTTTCATATTATAACAATTTAACAATAATTTCAACAACAAAAAATTTAAATGGATACGGTCTACATGGACCTAGAAAGGTATGAGAATGCGCTCGAGTAGTTTTTTAATCGGAATAGAATCTAAATTTTGAACATTTTGGAAAAATGTGTATTTATTGAAATCCTAAAAAACTAAGCTATCTTTCCCTAGTGATAAATACATATTAAAAATAAATAATAGAACTAATAAAAGGAAATTAATTTAAAAATTGGAAATAAAATATCCGCAGTAGATGATGCCAATCGACAAGCGCTCTAAACTACGTGGAGGGTAAAGAAGTAAATAACACTCATATTGACAAAAATATGACTGGCACGTATTTAAAGAAAATACTTCTTATTATCTTTCAAGATATTTTTTGGTTATCAGTAATTAATTGTAATAGTTAAATTAAATAGTTATATTAAAATAGTTAGTTAAAATAAATTACCAAGTTTCTTAATCAGTAAAAACTAGGGGCTTTTTTAAAATGATTTATAAATTTAAAATTGTTTATATTCTCAATATTTATAATTATATTATAGGTTTTACTAGTTTTATTCATTCATCATTATGAATCTCGGTTCATTATTTTAATGATTTTATAGGTTAAGAGCCAAATTCATACAAGACAAACTTAAAATTTATATTACATTTTAACCGTAGTAATTAGATTAAAAACCTCTTTAAACAAGAAAAATGAGATATATAGTTTTAAAATCAACTATATCTTTTTGAATTGTCTTTATACCGCGGCAAAATTACTATATTTGATTTATCACTGTTAAAAATACCATATTTACATTATATCTTTTTATTTTTATCAATGAAAACTTCATTTCATAAAAGTAATATTGAGTTTAATGAAAGACAATTTGCCTTTTGTGGCTGTTGCAGTTAAATACTGAGAAGCTTGAATAATCGGTCACTGATCGATGGGAAAATAATAGGTTGGAAACAGGGTTACAAGTTGACAAAGCTGTTTTCAAATAATCTTGTTGATGCAGTGGACTGATGACATTGTAAATACGTTTTTGTGGTGTCTATAACCTAGTTAGGCACGACTTGGGGTTAACTGAATAACACTGTGAAATTGTTTCCGAACCTTGTTTCTGATGGGAGTTTTACCTGAATTACACAAAGGTGTGGAACAGTGTTCCTGTAGTACGTCAGTCATATGGCTTTTTACGCACCCCTGTTGATTGAATGTCTCATGGACCTTCCAGGCTTAAAAGCCTGATGAACTGACGTATTCTCCCGACCAGCTCCTACTGGGGAAGGTGACAACCCCTCTCCATAACGCTGAGTGACAACCCTTACCTCAGCAAGCCCGGTGTAGTCATACAGCAGTGATGATCAGCAGTCTCCTCGGACAGCGCACACTTCCTGCAGACTGGGTCTCCACAAAAGAATCCCATGTGAGCAAGATATTTCCTCATATGTCCGTGTCCCGTGATGAAAACTACAATGAGTCTGAATTCGGACCTACCAAACCGTAGAAGGTCCTCGAGGAGGGAGGACTAAGAGACAGTTTGGTGACTCTCATGAGGGGAAGCTCTACCCATCTTCTGCGGTGACACTCAGTGCCAACGTCTTGATCTCTCTCTATCCACATGAATGAGTTTTTCAACCTAGTTGGTTAGTTCACAGATGTATAATGTTTTAATATAACATATTATCGTTGTAAAATGGTGACATATCCAAAAAGGAATTTTAAGCCACGAACAAATTGGATATTGGTGTAAGATGCTTGTGGTGCGATCTTGTAGTCTTGTTACTAAATTTGACATATTCCTTAGACAGGACCGTTCAATAAATAGCCAAACAACCAACGTCATTCAAGATAACTACAGTTTAATCCTACTCGAACACAAATCTTACCTCTAAATTAAAAAAAAATTCAACTATTTATTCAATTGGTCTTATTATGAGAATCGTCTTTGTGGATAAACCTAATGCGATTGGTAATCCACACCTAGGGAATATCCACATGCCATCGCTTACAACCATCCAAAATTTGTTTAATATTATGAATCACCCAAAAACTAACTAAGTGTGGTTAATTCACTAAAACATGCTACGTCTACACAAACACTTGCTATACAGTTTCGTAAAACAATTCTTCCCAACTTTATTTTCATTACAATGTACATCGAGGTGTAAGATTTAGCACGGATGGTATTCAAACATTCCCATGATATACAATCTCGACAGAATCACAACACAAGCACTGAAGATCGCTGTTTACAAAGGCCTTTGAGCGTGTTGTGATGACGTTCTGGAATAACAGGGTCAAAGCCGCGTGGCTACAATATAGCTATTGACAGGATTCACCAGTTAACATTTCAGTACTAATTTTTAAATTTAAAAATCCTTTACTATATTTTAAATTTAGATTAGAATTATTTAAAAGTATGAAATTAACATTATTCAAACATGAATACAGTTAATCACTTAAAAACGGGAGGAGTCATCAACCTCCAGAAACGTCATGCAGTTAAAACCATAGACACGTTGGGGTCTATGTCTATGTGTACAAATTACAAAAAAGGTTGCTTAACTTATGCGTAAAAGTTAAGTCCCAGAATACAAATCGGTTTATGTAATATTAGTGAGGCAAAGTAATTAAATACAGGAATGTTTGTTGATTTTTATTGAAATGTTTTATGCCTAGATACATTATATTTATGTATGGCACATCGTT
The DNA here is from genome assembly GCA_023375725.1 of Nephotettix cincticeps. Classification (NCBI taxonomy): domain Eukaryota; kingdom Metazoa; phylum Arthropoda; class Insecta; order Hemiptera; family Cicadellidae; genus Nephotettix; species Nephotettix cincticeps. The sequence continues at coordinate 54,424,748 of CM041789.1, forward strand.
TTTCTTATTTATTTCTATATGTAATATATATTTTTATACATATCTATTATTGTATTAACAGTTTATTTAAATTATTCGTGTATATTAAAACTTAAATTAAATTATTAAAATCTAATAATACTTTTAAACTTACGAAAGAAAATACAATAGAAAAACCTTAAATGTTCTCTAGAATCCACATCATTTTTTAGTGTCCTACAGTGTAATTAATTCTTTTTAAATAAAATAAATCCTCAATATTCCAATTTAAACGGTAGACCCCTTAGACACATTGGCCTGTGGGCTCCTACAGTCTTGTCTAAGGAACATGCCAGCCTTTCTCAGTAACAAGATTACAAAATCGCAACACAATTACCATTACAACTACAATTACATTTATCATTCACACCAGGTTTAAAATACTTACCTGGGTAAGTATACATTTCAGAAAGATAATACTATTAATTTATAATGCTGGAATGACATACAACTACCTAAGTTTTTAATTTTTAACTAAGCTCAATAATTCTTCTCTTAATATTGTAAATATATTCAACAATTCCCATGTTTCACTTTTCAAAGGAAATTTTTGAACTGGCGTTTTACTGAGTTTTTGGATGGATTATGACAGGATATTTCCAAAGGAGGTCATAAAAACAATAAGTCTTTGTTTTCGTGACAGGAGCTTCATTGTTCATTCTAGGAGTCTTAATCTTTTCACTGAGATTTTAAAGAACATTTATGTCATTTAAATACCCAAACTTCAAATTTCACACCTAGTGATTTCTATTGTTGTTAAGATTTAACATGGAAAGGATAAACTAATAAACTCGAGTTATAAAAGTACGGGTTTATCAATAAATATATCAATAATAGAGCAATAATATTAATAAAGAGGTTTAGTTATTTAAAAGTTTGTTTGTTATCTTAAATATGATAAACTTAAAAAAGAAAAATCTGGCTTTTTCAAAACGGTTTTAGTGCATAAACAACAAGTGCATAAATTTGTACACTGAATCGTGTCATTACCATAATATTATCTTAAAAATATGCATAAAAGAGCAACTAATACAAAGCTACAACACAACTACCACAGACTAGACCAGGAACTTCCTTGACATGTAGAAAAGTACTCTACAACTGAGTATAAAGCTTAGGCTTTCAATTATAATTTTAATTTAGTTTAAATCGATCCTCTGTATCTCCTTAAGACATACCCAGCCCATCTGAAACGATACTTCTAGTGTGGGTCGTAATACCATAAAGTTAATTTCTGTAAACATTCCTAAATTCTTCATTAGGCCTATGTCTGATTCTCCATTCTCCGTTTTCACATACTATTCCAAAAATCGTTCTAAAACTTAATTTTCTAAAACAATGAATCTTCTCACTTTTTTATTTAGTAACCACGTTTCTGCTCAATATATAAAAACTAACTGATGATTGTGTCTTAAACCTTAATTTTTGGTTTTACGTGGTAGTAAGTATGAGGTTAAAATTTTAATACATGCATACATACTTTTTTTGGCTTGGTTAATTATATTGTTTATTTTTGGTTCTTTACTGTTCCTGCTTTATATTACGACCCCGATTTATTTAAAATATAATTTTTTTTAAACTTTGTGTTGAATATTTATTTCATTTATTGGTCTTCTTGTCTTAAAAATGCATATGTTAAGTTTTTATAGTTAATGTTTAAACCCATTTTATTAGTCTCTTGTATAAATATCACACATAAAACACATTATAGCACCATTATTACATACTAATAAATGTTTATGAGAACAGTAAGAGAAAGTAAATAATTTTAACATTCCTGACGACATGTACACACAAAATCAGAATCTAATCAAAAGTACAAAGCCGTGCAGATTGAAGTTTACAAAACCTGTGGACCCTTGATGTTGACGCTCTGGGTTATAACATTAACTCAGTGTCAGTTTCCTTACACACAAGCTCCCTTCGCTATTCTTAGGCCTACACAATTGTTAATTTAACACAAAATGCTATTTAATTGCTGTAAAAATCTTTCTAAATGTTTAGATAAAACTAATACTAATATAATAATAAAACTAATATAATAAATAACTTTTTACTAATATAATAAAACTAATAGTTTAAATATACAGGGTGTGCATGAAACATGAAACCACGGCCATTGTATTTTTTACTGTTATCAAAGTATTTTACTTGATCAGCTTCTAATTTCATTATGATATTATTAAGCCTCCAGATTGTTAAGAATAAATGAAATGGTTTATATACCTCTCTAAAACAATCTTAGTAGTTGAAGTGGCGCAACTATAGTTTCGGCCTAATTCTTTTTAGTTTTGAAAGTATTTTAGTTTTAAAATTTTAAATGGCCACCATTTTGAATTTTGAGCTTGAATCATGGTATATATTTTTTAATACTAGTAATTTACTAGTGTAAAACACATACCAAATTTGACAATAATCCGTTAGAAAATGTTTGAAATAAAAAATATTTTGTGAAAAATACAAAATGGCAGATATCTGAGATAAGAAACGTTTTAGACCATACCTCGATTGGAACATTTTTCTTTCTTTTAATGTACCCAATCACTCACCGAAGTTATGATACGTGATAGTTATGATACGTAAGTTACGATACATGGACATCCTGTATAAAACAAATTCGTTTTGGTTACAACACTTATACATACATCATTAATGTGAATATTTTATTAACAGCTGATTTTGTGTAGCTTTATTTTCACCAGTCAACATCAACGCCATTGTGCGTTGATATTTTTTTTTAACTACTCTCCTACTATTTATCCTTGAGTCTAATTCCCTTTGCGGTACAATTGTTCTGAAATTACACTTCTCTAAGATTTCATTACGATTAAAGTCTTATTACTGAATGTTGTAACAGTATGAAAAGCTGGCTATAATGGGCCAATGAACGAGTTCTTTGAACGAATCCTGATGATGTAGCTCTGAACGGATATTGACGACATGTCGTCACGATGTCGCGCACTGGCTCCTGACCGTGTGGTGTAGCGTCGAAGAATTCCCCACAATCCACTTAAATTCTCATCAGTGCTACTCATAGTATATTTTTACACGAGACAAGCTGGGTTAATCATATTATCATTTACCTAATTTCACGTATTCAACTTGGTTGAAGGGCACAGTCCCCTTTTTGAACCTTCAGCCGTGATTCTTGATTCTCATAACTCTCAATTTCAATTAGTCGTATTTGGATACATTCAAGAATCACGCATTTCAATATAACACTATAATTTTAATATACAACTTTGTAATTGTTTACAATATGTACTAAAATAATACTAAAACTGTTATCTACTAAGCTTTACAAAAATATGTTTTTAAATGTCCATAGATATTAAATTCATTCATTTTAACTTAGTTAAAAGAATGTTATTGCATTTTCTAATCGGAAAATATAATTTTAGTATATATCAATAATTAATAGATACTGTATATTTCTTAATGTTTATACCAAAAGTTTATATGAAAAACCTACTGGTGTACTATAAATTCAACGTAATAGGTCAGACATGTAGACTATTTTTCATTAAATGCTATGTTTCTAAACGGTGGTACAGAGCACACGTTAAGTTACTTAGAAGTAAAATACCGTGTCATAAGTGCCGATAAGAGCAGAAGCGGATGTCATTAGTGATGAAAGTCGTGTGAGTCGAGGGAAGATACGCTGTGCTTGGTTGTAAGTTGTGGATACTTAGTGAACTCACGTACCTAGCTGGAAAAATGATTGCTTAATACTTTCAGCTATGAAGAGGAGTTGATACTTAAGTAATAGTAGGGGAAACTAGGGCTGTCACACACTGAAACGTTTCTGTAGTGCTCAATATTTTAACCCAACTATTTAATTTTTATAAACATTTTTATGTTGTTTTGTACCATGTAAATATAAGAATGTTAGCATAAAATCATTTATTTTTTAACTAAAAGGTTAACACACTTTCTTTGACCACCCTTCCCCAATCATGGGGTAGTGAGAATAGACATTTAATTTATTAGAATTAGAATAAATAAAAGGAAAATGGAAAATGGTGAACAAAGAAATGTCTTACTTATTTTATTAATAGTTGTAATCATAAGAATAGGTTATATTAGCAAAAATGTCTAGGTTACAATGATACCAGCTTATTGTATCCAAAACTAGTTATTTTAAGAGTAAAATTGTCATTTTATTTTAACAAGACTTAGTTAAATTTAGTTTTTGAGCAGATATCACATTCATATCCTTGAGGATTATCCCATTCGGTACAACACTTGTGAGCCTATAACCTACAAAATTTGCAATGGTGACGGCCATTACTCCAAACGCATAATTTTTTTATAACCTCAAATTCTAACATAAGCTAATCTTAAGTGTATAACAACATAAACGATTACAAGAACATACTGTGTTTCAGCAAATGATCAACGAAAAGCATTAGAACTCTATTAGGAACTTCAAAGTTTACTAATTTTGAAACATTAAAGTCTACTAATTTTTAAACTTATAAACGATGTACAAAGTAGTTTCATGTTTTTATAACTTTAGAAACAGTTTAGTACTGGACTGTTATCGTTTGGGTGATACCATATTGGGCTGTGTGTCACAATTATAAAAATACTAGCTTAAGTACCCGTTATTCTTACAGGTAAAAAGGGCTAAGAAGTGAATTGATACATGATTTTGTGACACGAGTGTTTAGAAAGTGACAAAGTAAAGCCTGTTAAGTAATATTTGGAAGGTTCAATGAATAACGTAAAAGAGACAGCCATTGGGAGAAAACATAAAAATATACATTTTTGTCAATACGTCACTAGTTTCAATCCAGGAGTTTATCTGTTAAAATGAACCCTCATTCTCCTTCTCCCCGAACTGTCAAATTTTAGTGCCCATAGCTGATTTTGACATTAAAGTAATTTTATGCTGATATCCTTTGAAAATGTAAAAATTGAAGCCTTGGACGTTCACGGGGCGTAGCCTGAAAGGATTTTAAGGAAATGAATATGCCTATGAGCTACACGAGTTTAAGATCTACCTTTTGTCAAACCGGTTGATTTAGTATTTTTCACAAACATCAACATTTCACATTTGTTTCATTTCAACAACAAACAAACAAACATACAGAAACCATTTTTTCTCTATAATATAAGAGATAAAACATCACAATCTAAATAAGCTATTCACATATTTGAAAATTATTTTATTGCAATAATCTTAAACGTTGGATTTTACCGATGATAAATTAAAAATTGTGACCAGTTTATCACATAATTATAGCTATTTAATGATGCTTTTAAACGCTTAGCGTTTAATTTAGCAGGAATGAAACAATTTATTTCATCCAGGAAACCCTTTGTCGGGGTTAATTACAGCGGCTTTGTGTCCCGTCATTTTCTGTTGCAAAAAAGCTCAAGCTCAACAGCTTGAGCTGCCGTTAATTACTATGATTTTTATCAAAGTGCAAGGAAATTTCCTCCCTCAACCAGTTCCTTCGCACAAATTTGTAATGTTCGGTAGTCCTTCGGGTATATTTACGGAAATATTCCATACAATAGTGAAATATATGAAATAACATTGAAACCAGAGACTTTTGTGTAAATCATCCTGTATTATTTCAGGTGTTCAGTTACGTTACCTTTTATAAATGTTCTGTGTTGATATGTTTTAAAATTAATTAAACCTTTCATTAATTATTACCGAGCGGTGGTCACTACGCGTAACCGCACTTTGCAAGTATTATTTTGGTTTGGGTAAAAAAAATTAAATTTTACGTTTTTCTCCTCCCATCTGAAGGTTTGAAGTTTTTTATACAAATTTTTCATAAAAAATTTGTTTACAAGTCCTACGACCGTATTTGTTTTAGCGTATTATATTCAGCAGTTCTAAATTACCTTCTTCAAAATTTGGATCAATCAACCTTAAGGTATTTTTACTAAACACCACCTCAGAGTCTAATCTACTGAATATAATTCTACTAACATTAATCTCACTCGACGTAAACAAATGCTGTATGAGCGTGCGACACAAGTATGATTCGGCCGGCCATTGGTTTCGAGATCAGTAATGCCAAACTAATATAAATAAACTAACCAAAGAAATAGGAAAAAGTTATAGGCAACAATAATACAAGTATTTATCTGTTGCCTATGGTTATTAGAGGCAGTCCATAAACAGTTTTAAAATACCTAAATTACGTTAATGTACGTATATGTCATACTCTACTTAAATGACGTATATTTACGTCAAACACTCGTGAACTCAAGATTCAGTTGCGTATATATACGTCAAATGCTCGGAAGGGTTGAGTTAATCGATGATCCTGAGACTTTCAGGGAAAAAATTCCGACCAGTTTATAGAAAGGTCATATAGTTTCTACTGGGATTAATTAAAACAAGATCAGACTCCATCAAAGCAACTTGTTAATAAACTCATTGCCTTAGTACACAATCCGTAATGGCTTTGTAAATACGTTGTTGGCGACCAATACTGTGTTAAACACTGCCCGCATTAACGTAATCGCTCCCTGCATTGTTCCCAACTCAATCGAAAACAAGTCGATGTGACTATGTTCAAATGATTACCTTGTTAATAACGGTTTCTATATTGATTATCAGATATATTACTCGAAAACCTTGATAGTATACTAAGAAACAAGTTAACGTACATTTTTTTATTTTCGCAAGTCATTCTAGTTTACATTCAACTGAGTAATCTTTCTTATATGTTTACAATATACGACTATTTTTAAGTGACCAAAACATGAAAAAAATTAATATAGTCACTTCCAAATGAAATTATTTATTTATTAAAATTATTCTGTAAACTTTACTCCTTTGAACTCATGACTCCTTTTATAATAACTCTATTTTGTTGACATCCAAATGGTAAAGATCAATGAGGTAAATAAGAAAATAATAAAACCCTAGGTTAGATTGTTTGATTAGGACACGATACGATGTCCTAAAAGTCAGAAGAGGCAATTTAGTATTTCAAAAAAATTAGCTAGAACACAAACAGGATATTTGAGATTGAAATTACGTAATATAATTACTTGTTCGATACTGAGACTAATCCACGCAAGTATTGTAAGCCAAGAATGAATGAAAAATGAGTGAAAAATGATACGGTCTTGTAGTCTTGTTACTGACCAAGGATGACAACCTCCTTAGACAGGACTGTTTTAATAAATAGCCTAACAGCCGATGTCATCTGCGGAGTTTGTCTTTAAATTACAAATTGGTCAAATTTCTAGCCTGGCGTTCGTGGATGAACTAGTGTTCAATAGTGCGGACATTAAACCACACCGGAGAATATCACAAGCATCGACCATCGCTCTTAGCTATCCACAATCATGTCCTCCACAAAACTGGATTTCAGGACACGCCACCATTCAGTTATTTACAGATTATCAAAAACAATTGAAGTTGTTAGTAAAGTGTTTACTCTTGTAAAAAAAACCCTCGCTTTGTTCTAGGCTGGAGCCGGCGGACCAGTATTCGTCGTCATCGTCGTCGTGTAGGTCGCCCCCCGTCTCCCCTCTTATCTTCAGCAACGCTCTTCACGTGGCTGTGGACCACGGCGCGGTTGAGGTAGCGAGGCTGCTGCTCAAGTACGGCCTGGAGCCGGACCAGGGAGGCAGAGTCCCTCCAGCACCTCCTTCGCCGAGGAGACCGCAGCCGCCGTCCAGACCGTGCTCACCCCAGCCTCGCACACGCACACCTTCACCCAAGAAGCAGGACCAAGGTGGGTTCTATTATGATTGCAAATTTATAGTCAGTCCAAGGGGGCAGAGTCCACCTGGTACCCTCTTCACCAAGGATACCTGGTTCTATTATCTGTTTGCAAATTTATAGTCAGTCCAAAGGGGCAGAGACCCCCTGGTACCCTCTTTACCAAGGAGACCTCAGATCTTGCATACCAGCTTCTCAAAAGCAACTTTAAACAAAGAAAGAAAGGGTGAGATATATAACCTGTGTGAAATTAGAAAGTGGGACCTGTGAGACACGATCCCCTGGCAGTACAAGAACCCACAGTGCAATATATGCATTCTTCATATAACATTTTCTACAGAATTTGTTTTAAATTAAAACTCTTGATAAATGAAGTAAGGAGCCTAATATCTGTTGAATCTGTGACTAAACTGGAGTGGATTGTCTTAAAGAAATTACTTAGTTAGGGAGGAATAATGTCCTTAATTACTAGTTGTTAGCTTTAATGGATGATAAACACAAGCTTCGCTTTAGAACTTCCATTATCATAACAGTTTAATCTTCCAGGCAAATAATATTAATTAGACACTCACTAAAACTTTTACCAAACTGTTTTTTTCCTGACTGAAAATCTATACAGTTATTGTTATATTTTACTGCTAATTTTTAATTTCCTTCTGATTTTAAGGTAATTTTTATGTCTTCTAAGTAGGAATATGTCATTCAAAATAAAAAAGAGTAATTCGTAATTTATGAGTAATAACCCATAAAAATCCTAAAAACCATAATAAATTTTAATTGTAATAAAATAATTAATTTAATAATTGGGCTTTTCAACATAAAATCGAAATTTGTATAGCAAAACGATAATATTATAAAACTATTTGATAATCAAATTAAAAACTAAACAAATTAGTATTTTGAATCATTAGTATTTGACTAAAAATTTCAAGGAAGTGTTAAATTTACTGTCCTTGGTAAACGCAGTACGGTTTTATAAGAGTCCCTAAAATGTAACATTATTATGAATGATTATTTTTACTTAAGGAAAATATTAAAAATATATGACTTTCTTATTTTATTAAGGAATTGTTCTTATTTCTCGACCATTTTATATGAAACTTTGTATTGAGTGTAGAGTCACATCACCCAATACAACACACTGAAAAAGCTTGGTATTACCGGAGAGGGGTGTCTCAAAAAATTGCATTAACTATTTTATTCTATTTTGTCGTTCGTTTAAGGAGTCAGATGATTATTTTGGAAAAAAACTTTTTTAAAGGTTGTTTACTTAAACGTCAAAAATATATAGTTTTGATTGGTTGTATTACCATTACGTATTGGTTGTATTATAGTTGTACTTTAGGGAGAAAGTTTTGTTTCAGTTGACTGATACCGTTTATTTCAATAGATGTTTCAAAGCACGACGAGACCCAGGCTCTCACCGAGCGGTTCTTGAAGCCTACACTGCTTCCGCCTCCGTCCACCACCGCCGTCACCCCGGTCCGACGCGTCAGCTGGATCGCCCCCACCTCGCCACCCGACATGAGCAAGAAGCGACGGGCCACCACCAAGTCCCTCCCTCGACAGCGATCCTTCTCCCTGGAACACAGCAACCTCCTTGGCCCCGGGGGTTCGTGGACGTCAGAGCGAAGAAGTGTCTCCCTCAAGTCCAGCCCTCTCATCTCCCCTCGTCCCCCTGACGCCGAAACATCCCCAGCCAAGGTCAAAGCTATCGTCCCGGAGAGAAGTATATTTGCCGAACTCCGCAGAAGTAGTGAAATCTTCAAAAGCATTCTTATGAACCTGTCGATGAAAGATGCAGAACAGGCTTTGGAAGACGAGGAGAATAAAGTTACTTCAACTGAGAATCAAGTGGATGTGGAAACACTGTTAGCAGCCCACGAACAAAGGAAACTCGCTACATATCAAACAGAAAGTGGGTTTTCAAGCACGTCCTCGTCGTCTCTTACTTCTCCGTCGAGATCATCTCGGAGCTCTCTCAGCAGTCCGGACGAAGAAGATGACGGCGACGAGGTTCTGGGGATTGGCTCGCCGACAGTTATAGGAGGCAAGGAAGGTCCTTTGCTGAAGGTGAACCCCAACATAGAGACGGACAAGGTAGCCGGGTGGTCAGAAGCGTATAACCGCCAGTACTTGTTCACGCTGCCCGCGCTTTTCCTCGCTGTCATCCGCGGAAACGCAACCCTCGTCTACGTACTTCTCAAGTACGGCGCCTCCGTCAACTTCCAGGTAAATATCAGCAAACCTTTATGCACAAAATCTAACTTTACTTATCATTGTGTAGAAGCTTAACCAAATTTTGGTGGTTGTTTGGGAGAAGGTTATAATTAATTGCAATGCATAGTTGACTATTTGATCTGCGAAACTTAGAATATTCAGCAAAAGTCTAATTTCCTATTTGGTTTCCTCCCAAAATTGAAATAGATTTAAGCACCAAAAGAAGTGGTAAATATATGACATTTTATAAAAACCTATTACTCTGTTTAGTAAAATATGTTTCTATTTACTTCCCTGTGAGAAATAGGTTAGATTATGGACAAGAAAATGTTTTCAGTTCAACTAAACATCTGTTCTTATAACCAAACTATGACGTCACTGACCAAATGACCACACTGTTTCAAATGTTGGTCTTCTTAGTCAAATTACTAACACCCGCTCAGAGCTAAGACATAACCATAACTGTGAAACTAAAATAAATGTTAGTTTATTTACGGTAATCATTAAGTTTAAACCTCTTTTAAAATTAAACTATCTTAAAATGAAATCCTAATACTAAGAAAATTATTCTACATACACAAATTTTCTGATTTAATCTAATTTATAAAAATTACAATTAATTCAAAATAATTTAACTGGGGATGTATGTTGATAATTTATATCCTTTTTTGTTTATTAGTTTTTTTTTACTAAACTATAAGGTTATATTACTGCCGTTTTCAATCCAATATAGTCTTTTGAACACGGCTAGTTTCTATATGTTCCTATTTTTCCATTTTTTGTTTGCTTATTTTAATGTAAATATTTGATCTTAATAGTAAAAATAAATTGTCATGCCTCATTAAACTGAGTAATACAACCCGTAAGGGGAAGGGTCAAAGAAAAAAATCTAATTATATAAATATCAATATTATAAATATAGTAGCAGTAAACCCGTCCTTTGTACGAGTTGAAGGATTCAGTTTAATGAAAATAGGTTTTCAAACCAAAATTTAAACCTGAAATCCTAAACAAATCAGTACGAAGAAAATTTATCAATACCTGGCTTTATTGTTTAGCATTACTGTACTTGACAATTAAACCATTATTATTACTAGTTATACGTTAAAATATATTTTTAATGCAGTATGATTACGAAATGGGTTTAACATCAAAGTCCAATGTAAACTAGCTAATATTGATTTGATAGCTGTTTGTTTTTCTTTTTATTAAATCTTTAAACCACAAAGACATCTGCTTATTACCAGTAGGTGGTTCACTGATAATTTAAAACAAAATACTTCTAATATTGTGTAAAAGTGGGTTTTTAAATCCTCGTGATTTACTTTTAAGGGGCGGCGGACAATTTCAAGCTTTAAAAAACCTTCTCTGGAATGTAGAGAATGCATGAAATAAGTTTCATTGTTATCGGTTTTCCCATTTTTTCGGAGAAGACGGCATATATGCCTTATGGAGCGTCACAGACAAACAGACGCAAATTGAGATAAGTCTTGTTTTGGCTTCTTTAACGCACGAAACGTAAAAATAACTAAAAAACTAATAACTCTGAGTAATGTACAGACAAAACTCTAATTTTGTAGATAACCTTTAACGTAATAATCGTGCATATAAAACACAGTAGTTGGGAGCTTAATTATTTCCTGTTGTAAATATGTGTTTGATGTCAATATCGTGTTTCGGAAGACAAGAAGCTCCGCACTAAGTAATTAACTCGTAGTTTGAGCCGACAGGTTCATTATTGTTTCACACTTGGCTTACAGTATCTTAAGTTGATCAGGTCTCAACGACCGAAATCGAAACCACTAAGATATTAAATTTTATATCAGGAATAGTGTAAATTCATATTTTAGCATCAGTAAACTGAAAAAATATCTTCAGTAAACTAAGCAAAACATTTTGTATTTACTTCCCTGTGAGAAATAGGTTAGATCATGGATATGTCAAAAGGGAATGTTTTAGTTTATCTAAACAGCTGTTCTTATGTTTAAAATTTTGGTCGTGCAAATTGCTATAGCAAATAATGCTACACAATATCCCACTATCCCTTTAGAAATATAACGACTCTCTTGGTCGTATATATATATATTTGTACACTATACTATACTACTACTAGTGTACTAGAGTATACCGGGAGAACAAGTTTTGCTCGGATACAATAGAACATGTATTAAATAAGTTAATTAGCTAAATTGTGAACACATTAGAAAATCGACAATATACTTTATTACTAAGTATGCAGGTTTGCTACAATAAGGGTTGTTTGACTTGGTTAAGTCCTTGTCTTAGGGCTGTCCATTAAGTAAAAGTGAAATTCCAAATTTTATCAAGTTATGACACTAACTAAGTGAGTTAGACCAATTTATATATTCTCCGTAAGGATTACAAAGAATACTTAGGTATGTTGCCTTAAGAAACAATCAATTTGGGGTTTTTATGCATGTATTGATAAATCTTAACTAGATGAACTTACATACCAAATTTTGGAAAAATATTTAAGTAAATAATTGAGTTATTGATTTTTTGCTATTCTTTATAATATTAACATTGTACGATGTACTGTGTTTACCATTTTAAATATCTTTGTGACCATTTTCCCTTGAGTCATAATTAAATATACTAAATTTTATGTTTTTTTAAATCTACATCAGTGGTATAAATACTTATTTCAAACTAACCTTAAAATAAAACAAATTGTTTATGAATTTTACTATGTAAATAAAAACAACCTGAATTAGCTGTTTTTGTAAACTCCAGCTTTGTAGGAGAACCTTAACGATGGCATGAACTCTTTGAATGGCTTTAGGAAAAACCCGGATCTCAGCTTTAGGATCTGCTTTAATCGATTGATTGTGGTTTAATACCCCGTGTAACTAAAATAAATTAAATTCCATAGACAGTAAAGTCTTTATCGGACAGTGTTTGTTTTAGAGTATAAAATTTGCATTCGGTTAGTCTGAGATACATTATTGTTAAATTCGGAAAATGAGACATAGAAATAATAAATCAAAAATGTGTATACTTTAGCAAGACAAATTTGCTGAGCGCTATCCTCTGTGCTGTCTAAGCATTTCCTCTGGTACAGGTTAAAATATTCCAGCGATTCAGCTCCATTTGCTTTAAAGATATTTGCATTTGTTCTGTTATAAAGTTAGACTTTATCTGTTCGTATTCTGACTTCACCTTAATTATCTTAAGTAATTAAATATAGACATTAAACAAATTGACTTTCATCTGCTTCAATGTTCATGAGTAATCAGAGGTATTTTAGTTAAATTCAATATACCAAATGGAAGACAATTATAATTTCCTAATTAGCTTATTGCGTAATCACGACTATTTTTCTCATATGATGTCGATAAATATTGACGATATTATAGATATTATTAGATTCAAATACACTCACTGATAATTTTGTACCAGTGAAAAAATGACCAGTAACGAATGCACACTATTAGTGACAGCTTTTCGTATTCCCGGCAACACAGAAATATACAGGGTGGTAATAAAATCCCTTCCCCTTATTATTTTTTTATTTGTTAGAAGAAATAGCCTTTAGGAAACGATACAAACTCAACCCAAAATATCTTTTGAAGTTACCGAAAATGTTGAGTGCCCTCCAAAATAGGGGATTTTTGGGGCAACTCAAAATATTCAAACGTAAAGCCCCATCGAGATGTAGCTCATTTGAAAGGTTTTGAAATTTAAAGACGATTGGAAAATGTTGGGGGTCTCTACCTCAACCCGTTAAAAATGTCGGCATTTCGAAAATTATCACGCTGGGTTTTTTAAGTCACTTCCCACCTTGGTTATTGCTACAATTAAGTGATTTTTAATGATGGGTTTAATTTTAATAGGTACATATTCTATCCTGTGTATTGATAAAAAATGTTATGTAGTAGTTAAAAGGGTACCTAAGGTCTAAGATGTAGGAGTCAACTTCCGATTTCCCTGAGTGCTATTTGACATGTCGCATGACTAGCTTCTCATAAGGAATTCGTAAGTTTACTCCTAGAAGTATGTGTCCACTGATACCGTTTAGATGACTATCAGTTTAATACCATAATATGTGTACACTAGAGATTTTGAAAGAATGTAAGTGCCTTTTTTAACAAAAAGAACAAGTTTTTTAAAGAATAGATTCAGAAATGAGTAAAATAAATTGTGACGTAGTAGTTTAGAAACAAGATTACTGCTGTAAAGAAAGTGATATCTTTAATGTGAGTGGAAAAGTTGAAGACGCACTCTCTTGAGTTAGGATTGTCAAAGTTTTCGTCAAAGGGTGTGTTACACAAACTCTTAAAACTAATGAGTTCAGCTCAAGGGTTTCCGTTATTTCCTTGTGGTAAAGTAGATTATTTTAATACAATAGATAATACTTATAACTATCTGTTAAATGTAAAAGAATCGTAGTTTTTAATGTGCAAACAATATTTTGGTTAAGGAAAATTGTTACATTTATACATTATTTTTGATTTCCTGATTCTATTATATGAGAGGGTTCTGTTTAATTATTTAATTATAGCCTATATAGTTTAGTATTAATAATAGATTAGTTAGATTAGATTATTGAAATGGCAACCTACCCAGGTAGGTGTTTAAAGTCAAGTATAAACAAGAAATGAGTGTAAGATTATTGTGGCACGATCTTGTAGTCTTGCCACTGACCAAGGTAACATGTTCTTTAGACAGGACTTTTAATTAATAGCCCAACAGCCAATAGGACCTAAATTTTAACGAAGAATCCGAACCACGGCGTCTGAATGACTAATTGGTCTAATTATGAGGATAGTATTTTCGGATTAACATAGCATTCAATAGTGTGGACGTTAATCCTCACAAGAGAACACTACACCCAACGACTATCGCTTATATCTATCCACAATGCGTAACCTCCAAGTAGGTGGATTATAGGCCATCATTATAGTAAAATATAATCTAAGAAACAATATTAAATAGATAATTATATTTATTGTTATAAGTTACTTTAGCATACAATATTTACAACACATAGTACCGATTGAAAATTTAATATTAAAATAAGACGACATATTTATGTAGTTTTATAATAAATATACATATATAAATAAACAAGTACATGATATTGATTATAATTAAAATATTTAAATTATGCAGTAAAAAGATATTTAATGAGTTAAAGTGTCGCTATCTATAATATGTAGGTATCGATAATTCATTTTAACATCTTAATTTATTACGTAAAAATATAATTTGATTTTTATTAAATATTCAAAGTTAATGTTAAATAATTTTATGTTTCAATTATTGTTTAATTTTTTAATAAGAATTGTGAGATTCTATTCGTAGGTGGATTAAAGGACGTCGCCATCGTCTCAGTAAAATATAAGACTACAAAACAAGAATGCAACCAAAGAATTAAATATAAATTATGATACATTTATAAGTTATATTTGAGCAAAAGCAATGAGACAAGTATTCGCCAACACATAATACCAGATAAAGCGAAAAAGATAACAACATATTCAACTTTATCAAGAATTGACGAGACCATAGTGACAAATTTGACACAACTAGTATGTTAAAAAAAATATTCTGACTGTGAAAGACTCTATATGAGTCTATTAGGACGTAAAATAAAATGACACCCAAAAAACGTATTTAAGGCCTTAAAAGTAACAACGGAATATTTATTAAATCCACGCTGAACAACTCTTAATGCATATTTAAGTGATTCGAGCGAAGAAATCGATCTTTTTAAAACATAATATTAACGTTTTTGTTTGTTTATTGTATCGTAAAAATATTGTTTTTCATAATTTTAAGTTCTTTGTGAAAACCTTTTTGAGTTACAGGGTGGTTGATTCGTAAATATGGCATTTTCATGCAAGGAAAGTTGTAAATCTAGTTACGTTTTTGGGCTGAAAATTTAGGAACGTAGATGAATAACAGACCGTTTTTGTTGCCTAAGTAATTTTTAAATAAGATAAAAGTTGTCTCATACTTATAAGGCCACATTTTTATCCGATAATCATTTTTAAAATATGCCATTTTGGAGATCTAATTTTTTTTATTTTACAAAAAAACTGAAAACCTAGTAAAAAAACTGACCTAGTGGACCTAGTGTCAGTTGTCCCTAACGCCGTTTGCACCACCTTAAAGGCTTACAAGAAAATTTAAAAATATTTAAAATCATGAACAAAGTTAAGATTCTTTGTTTGAAGTTCACTATTGGTGATGGTGGATTTATGTTATTTTAGTAGATTTATACTGCGTACATTTTCCATCACGATTTCATGTAAAAAAGTTTCACGACGTTTCGGGATCTCGATTCAGATCCCAAACGCAGGTGAACTAATATCTAAAACATAACACATAACCCGGACTAATCCGATATAAAGCTTAAACTGTAAAAGTTTAAAGCAGTAAAAAACAATTTTATGTTATGTGCTGTGTTATGTTTTAAATTAGTTTACCTGAGGAAGGGATCAGATTCGAGAACGTCGTGAAAATTTTTTTACATAAACTCGTGATGGAAAATGTCCGCAATAAAATCTAAATAAATCAAAGTAAAAAAATGTAATCTACGAAAACATTCATAATTATACAATAGGGGGTTTCTCACTCAAATTATAAAATATAGGTAGATTTGTTGTTTCCATGATCATAGAATAAACGAAAAATAATAAAACAAAAGTTGAAATATCAATAGTATAAAAGTATTTGCTAAAAAAATATATCACCTATTATAATTAACTTAAATAGAGTTTTTTATATGACTCAAATAAACTTCTTTTATTCGTACTTCTTAAATTATTAATAAATACATAGATGTGCTATTAATAATATTAAAAATTATATTATTTACTTATATATACCCTGATGTTTTTAAAACATTAATCTTACAGAATCCTCTATACAATTGAGTCAATGATTTCTTTAAAAAGTCATACAAATTATATCTCTCTATAACTGTTTGATTATAAGTTATTGAAATTACAATTTAATTTAATGCGGCAATAAATTAATGGAAAAAACTTTTGAAGCAAGGTTTGTGGAATTGATTGAACATCTCATTAAATGATTGAAGTATTGGTTTATGCTTGTATTTTACATTTTCTTGAGATTCTCCTGTGAAGCTGTGACCCTGATATTCACGTTATAAATTCCATACTAATCCAATCCTCTCTAATATTTAATATTATTTTACTACCTGCAATTGAAATGTGTTAATTTTGTAAATAAAATTTCGTTCATAATACATTATACTATTCCTAGACCTTGTACATTTTATAGAACGTGAAAATAAAGTTGATAAGTTTTTTCGAAATATAATACAAAAAGATATAATCATTTGTATTAGTTGAATAACGCTTTGACCTTAGTATTTTTAATTCAATATGATTTTTTAATCAACACCACTGAATAAAATATCAATGTATAACTAATTTATTACTCTGATTATTTACTCTTAATTCTTAATTATTACCTCTATAATTTACAATGTTGGTTTTTCATTACTGTTAGTGTTTGTCCGAATTATTAAATATTAAGGGAAAATTTCCTCCAAAGTAGTTCTGACATTTATTAGCATTTAGAGAAATTAGGAACTTAACGCCAGAGGGGTTGCAAATGTTGCCAGAGTTAATGAGATGAAACAGAGAACATCGGCTTACCACCCCGACATGACTTATCCCCCCCCTTTCCCTGGTACCCTCTACTGACTCACCCTCTGCTACCCCTAAATTACTCAAGGATTCTCATTCTTCTATCCCAGCCACAAACTGCCAGGTAATACCACTAATTGTGAAATTAGAAAAAATTAAAGTTTATTTAAATGAATGCTCTTTTACTCTGACCACCAATCTGTTTATATATTTCTTATTTTCACACACCGTGCTTAAAAGATTGATACCAAATTATTAAGATAATTATGTAAAAACCTCTTCTGGTTGTTAAGTTTGTAAACATATACAGCAACAAAAGTGTATCCTCGAGTGTTATACCATGTCTGTGTCTAAAAAATCACAACCCCTATTTTATTTATTTATATTGTTAACGGGGACACAAGTATTAAACCCTGGGAATGTTTTAATTGGTCGAAAAGGGAAATTTTTTAATATATTTAAATGTGCACCCCCTGATCTCACGAAAAAGGTTAGTTTAAGGGTTTCATAACTTTTTAATAAATAACCCCTGCCTCTTACTTAAACTGTATTGTAAAGTTCTTGATAAAAGAATAAAAGAGATGAAACTTTATGTATCTGGATAGATGCTATCAAAAGTTGGTTTTAATTAAACAAATTTAAATTAAATTATTAATTTTGTATAACATAAAAATGAAATTTTAAAATTACAAAAGAAAAGCTCTATCAAATACATATCAAATCCGGAAATTTCCCACAGTTTTCTTCTTGGCAATAAAAGTCTGGATTCAAATGACGGCCTCTTATTTGCCTCTTATTTATTCCTTATGCGACTAAACTGTTAGGCTTGATCAATCGATTTTGAAATTTGCGTAACTGGTAATGATAACTCCTTCAATTTCAAATTATATTTTAAATATTTCTCTGTAATTCTATCATAATCTATATGAAGCATTATGTAAGTACATTTTAATTTGTTACCATTTACAAAATATCAACGTTATTATAAAAATTCTAGTGTTAGAAAAACTTTAAATGTTAAATAGCTAAAAAGTAAATTTTAAATGTTATTTCCAGGCTTCAAAGTGGACAAACCTCTGATGGCAAAATTTATGTCAAAACTTTATCGCTTAGAACTCTGTAAGCGGATTAAGTACTAACCCAATCGTAGCTAGTTATCTATAACACGTGACAATGTGGTCATCACCGCTTCGATAACAGTTTGGTCAGTTAAAACTTGATAAATGTTTTACAGTTTCTATCTCACGCTGATCCTTTATCCAGTTTACGTAAAATCTGTGCCTTAGGTTAAAGAGTAATGATTCCTAAAATTGAAACAACATTTAATCGTTTTCACGCACTTCAATGTAAATGATAGAAGATTTTTTTTCAACCTTACATTTTTATTAATGTGCATGTTTAAGTAGGCAAATGTAATTTTTACATTATTAAAACTACTCAAAAACACTTTTCTGGACTGAACGTGGACATAAAGTAATCTATATATCTAACCATGAATTAAAAAGCATATCATTCATTATAGAATTCAAAGAGCTACCAGCTACCAGAAAAGCTAATATGCTGGTAACTTATTAACGTTAAGCATACTCTTTCCCACGTTAATCTAATGGAGAATAGGCAAACTATTTTATTTAGTCCAGATAATGATAAGACTTGGTATATGGTCAGAATGAAAATGTTTGTGTTTACTTCCCTGTGGCAAATAGGTTAGATCATGGATATGTCAAAAGGGAATGGTTTCAGTTCATCTAAACAGCTGTTCTTACTCTTTTATAATAAAATCTCAAAAAAATTGCTCTGGCAGTTTCCATGGAAACCTGTTACATGTTTTCCATCTTAAAAATCACCCCCCCCCCCAGAGCTAAGACATCCATGTTACGGAGGATAGGCAAATACTCTAATTTATCAATAGTTATTGATTAATCAATCTTTTTATATTATTATTAATATAATTAAAAAACTTGTTGTTAGTTGTATTATTATTGCCAAATTATTGAGGTAGAAATTTGCTGAGTACGCAGGTCTGCTGCGACGGGGGTATTAATCTTATGAGGAAATAATATTTGGTTTTGGATTTCAACATATTATGTTGATTTGAGGTATTCATACATTCATCCTTAAACACCGTTCTCAGGTTTTCACCTTATTCTACTCTATTTGACGCTAACGTTGTAGGGTGACTGACTGTCCTTGTTAATATTAATTTATTTAGTTCATTAGCAAATGTTTCAGTTTAGCTGTATTTTGCATCAATATTATAAAGGTGTAAAAGAGAAAAAGCAGTCTGTTGCTTTTTAAATTAAATAAATGTAAATATCTGCTCCTTATTATTTGAATAATCAACAATATTTTTATTTTGTAATTTTAAGAAACTGCCAACACCCCACTCACTGGTTAGGCTAAACAGTAATTTGTATGTGAAAGAATTTAATATTTGAAAAAGAAATTATAATATTACAAGATATAATAAATTTAGGAATTTAAAATTTTTTATAACAATTGAAAAATATATTTAAATTTGGTTGAATAGAAATTCACTATTTATAATAGTTTTCTTTGTATTTTTCAAATAGGTGTTTTCCTTTTATTAATGATTTTGGTATTTATTTCCTTGGTAACTGTAGTTTGATTAATTAGGTAAAGTAATTTTAGCTATGGTGAGATGGGCTGCATTTGGATTTAAGTAATAAATGTTTTCCGTTTTCTTCTCAAAGAGCTAAAATGCAGAAATAGTTACACTGATGTGTAAGAATTATTGTGCGTGTAAGAAGATTAACCAAGCTTGACGTTTAAAATTATTAATAAATCTTTGCAATTTGGTTATTAATTAACAGTGTATTCCTAAACCAGCAAAGAGCTTGATCTTACAGTCTTGCTAATATGGCCCTTGCGTATTTGCTTGGGATCGTATGTTATTCAACTCATTAGTATCTCTGGGTAATGATTTTTATAGAGAGGTGTTCTACAAGCTAGGCTCCTCATAACTTTAATATGTAAATTTACAAGTAGTTTTTCGAATTACAATGTATAACCTCTTCTTTCAGCTTATTTACTAAAACTTCTTTATTTTATTACAAAACATGATCCTGAAATTGTATATATTGATAATTTAAAAATGTAATTTAACATTTATTGATTGGTTGATTTAAAGTATGAAGTAAAGTATGAACGTATGAAAGTAATACCATGAAATTTTAGGAGGTTGCTCTATATGTGTCCGGGAATGTTTTAATAAAAACATTTTTTCCGAAAACTCAAAAAATTTCCATTTTATGGCGTTTATTTCTAATGTTAACTTTATAGGGACTAAGTTTGTTTACAAATTTTCTACAATCAAAACATTTGATTTCTTAAGCTGCAGCTGTTGGTTTACTTTCCATTAGCAATATGCTTTACAATATGCAATGCCATCTGAATCATTCCTCAATTTATAACTATAAAGTAAACATGTGCTGTACAAAATGAACAAAATGAACTTTATAAGCCAGGTTAATAGTTTACGGTTTTTGGGGATTATATATTTATATATTTTACCTTTTGTCTGTTTAACGTCTCACTATGTTGGCCTAGTGAAAAATAATTACGATTTTTATACATATTACGTTTATTATAATAATCAGGAGTTATATATAATTCCCATAAAAGCCGTATTACAGTTAGGTTTGGTTTGAGTTTAGGTTGAATTATAAAATTGTGAATCAATCCACTAAGATTTATTTGTTTTGTGGAAATGTTATTAATATGTCTTATCAGTTCAGTATTTTTATTCACTATGCCGCGATCCAGAATATCTACACAACGAAGCTGTAATGCTGTTCGACTTACGAACATGGCTACTCATAAAGTTAACATGTATTTACTGTTGGGTCAGCTAGTAATCTATGAAACATACAGATTTTACAAGCTTCGTGAGGATGAGTACAAGTAACTATCACTACATTTAAAATATCAGGTAATTTGCTAACATTGAGGGAACTCGATTTTATAAATTATACCCTTAAAAAACAAATCCATACGTTGAAAATTACCGTGACTCATCTAACCACAACGATCATAACGTAACCATGAAAGCTCTGGTATGAAATCGTGTGGTACCCTCTAGTCGGTAATAGGTGTTGTATATTCTAGCAACTCATTATAAACTTGTATTAGCTGCCGCCTACCAACGCTTTGAGGCCTATATAATGGGCCCACTGGATGTATTATTCATTTCGTAACACCCAGTAAGCAAAATGAGTTCTTGTATTTTAATTAGTTTTAATATTTTGTTATATTATAAATGGTCACAGGAAGATTTCTTCTCTAAATTATCATTGAATGAAATTCTTAAAAATACTTAGAACATACATACAGGGTGGATTCAACGTCCTTTCCCCCTAATTATTTTCTAAAAATAATATTTCAACCGATTTTCAAGTATAGGATTCATTAAATATGTAAATATCCTGTTTTGTAGTACTTAATAAAATTGGGAGTTTATTGAGACCCAAAATGTAGGAATCAATTTTAAAATTCTTTATTGTAAGATTATAATCTGAAATATCAAACAACACTGCCTTACTCTCCAGAATACAAAGCTGAGGTGATGTTCCTACTGAAACGAATACTATTCATTCATTCAATACTAAAATGTTAGGTTTAAAACTAAGAAATCTATTTCTGGATATAAAAATAAAACCATCGTGAAATAAACGTTGAAAGAATGTGTGTATTTACTTTCCTGTGGAAATAGGTTAGATCATGGATATGTCTAAAGGGATTGTTTTAAATTTTCGTCTTACAAATTACTAACATGGTGGGGGGGTAGCAATTATTTTCACCCTCAGAGCTAAGAACTAATAGCCATATCAAAACCGTTGCATGACTCAGTAAAATATAAAATCACAAAAACAATTTGATATTTTTAAATTTTTATCTCCTTTTGTTATATTATCATCGTACCTTCTTTAATTTAAAGGTAGTATTTTCCGAAAATGACCAATAGTAATAAATTGCTACTTATTAGGTAAAATGTTAAGTTGTAAAAGACTATGAACTGTAATAAATTGACGATATAATTCACATTGTTTTTTTATCATGTAATGTTTTTAGCAATTATTTAATCATCGTTCTATATTTAATAATATAATTAAATTAATAAATAAAAGGATAGAACTAAATGTTTAGAACATTTCTGAGATTAAAGACAAAGTGACTTTGGATTACAAAAGTTGTGTTCAAATGGCCCGCTTTAACACAAACTTTTGTCTAAGAGGATTACGTTTTAGATCAGTTTGTTTTGTTGGTTATGTTTAGTAAAGATCATTTTTTGGATAGCTTTATGATATCATTCTTATCGTCTGGCCTGGAGGTTTCTAGATAGAATCAAAAGCTATAAACTAAAAAAATCTATAAACAAAAACTATTCAGAATGATATTCAGATTGTCTGATGAAGCTTTCCGAATACCGAATACTGAAGAAACTGTGTAAGTAAGTGGGTTCAGCTAGTTTTGGTAGAAGATTTATTAAATTTAAAAAATATATCAGAAAAACAGGTAGATTATTCTCATAATTGTATTACTTAAATTGGGGAAACATTAAGTGTTACATAAAACCTCTTTAGTACAACAATTTTTATTTTAAGATTTTCGACACTGTAGAGGGATTCCAAAGGAATAAGGAGTGTATTTTTTTGTTAAAGCCGCCTTAATCCTAAGTGGTTTTCCTACAGACTTTATTTGTTAAATATTGATCGAGCAAAATAAAACTAGCATAATTGTTCTGTGGATCGTTGTAATATTCATCTACACAAGGATCGAATTATGTTAGGGGTTTTTCATTAATGCTGCTAATAAATCTAGAATTATTATAGTCGTACGGGTTATACGACTCAGAGTAGATGCTAAGACTGGTTAGTTGAACATCCAATTGTTTATAAGATACTTATAACAAAATGTAAAATTTAAAATCATAAACAAATGAATGGAAAATAAGATAATTTCCAATTTTACTATCATAGAAACGTTGTGTGATTAGTAAAGTTTGTTATTTAAAGATAAATTGAATGCAATAACTTTACAATCCAATGACCAATTACACAAAATAATATTATTTAAAATTATAAATCCGATATGTATATCCGTTATATCACTTTAATAGATCTCAAATATAGTAAACTTTTCCAAATTTTGAAAAACATACTCCAAAAATGTTTGTACTTCCTTCCCTGTGGGAAATAGGTTAGATCAAGGATAAGTCTAAAGGGAATGTTTTCAGCTCTTCTAAACAGCTGTTTCTATTCTTATATATTAAAAATTCAATACAATAGCTGTGGTAAATTCTATGGAAACCCGTTTCTAATTTTCATCTAATAAACTGCCAACACCCCCACCCCACAGAGCTGAGACATATCCAGGTCAAAATGTTTGTATTTACTTCCCTAGGAAATAATTTGGATCATGGTTATATCTAAAGCGAATGTTTCCAGTTTATCTAAACAGCTGTTCTTATAACCAAACTATGACGTTACTGTTTCAAATTTTACTCACGAAAATTGCTAACACCCCCCAGGGCTCCATGTCAAAACTATAAAATAGTGAAAAATGTTTTATAATAGTGGAGGTTCTTCTAGAAGAACCTACCTTGAGTTACAGAAAGAAGGATGAAAATGTACAAATGTTACTCATTCGTGCTTTTCCAGGGCATAAAACATAGATATAACTAAAAGTATCATTATGACAAGCAATATATAAATAACATTCTATTACCTATATATAAAAATGTCTAAGGGTGGTTTCAAAACAGCTGGGTATTAAATAAAATGAAATTGTCAGGGGGAGACGCGACATACGCCTGCCTCAGCGCTTCGCGGCTCTCACCCAAATCCCCGTGGAAATAGACTGCTGCTCCTCGCGACTGGTCTTTCGGTTTTATTTTCGGCAGTACAAAATACTTTCATCCCCTAATACGTATTTTTATTCCAGTCAGGAGAACCCATCTCTGAAAATTAAATCAGGATGCAGACTGCTCGAAAAGGTTTATTAAAAATTGTCCGATACCTTTAATCAGCCAAAAACCAAGTAACAGTACAAAAACTACTCTATTGTGATAACTTTTTATCTAAGTGTACCACTCATTACTGTCCGAATCACGTATTTATTTTTCTTATAAAATATGCAAAGAATTTCAGTTTATTACAATTTTGACTTACACCAAATTTGGTTAAACTTAAAGTTAATGTTAATGTAATGTGCATTATTGTACTTTAAGAATAGTTAAAACTAAACCTAGTTTACCCTGTGAAAAAAATCTATTTATCACAGATTTTGTCAATCTGTGGCGAAGTCCTGTAATCCAGCTACTTGGAGGTTGGTGATCGGCGGAGTTAGTGTTCTCCTGTGTGGATTAACATCCGCACTATTGAGTACAACGTTAATCCGAAATGATCATCCTCATAATCAGTCCAATTCGTAATTCAGAGGCCGTGGTTCGAATTCCACGTTAAACTGTAGGTCCCTTAGTTGAAATTGGCTGTTGGGCTATTAATTAACAGTCCTGTCTAAGGAACATGTCAGTCTTAGTCAGTAACAAGAGTACAAGATCGCGCCACAATCATCTTACACTCAATCCTCATTCATACTTGGCTTAAAAACCTAAATTTTAGTATGGCTGCCATTTCAATTATCTAATCTAATCTAGTCGTGTATAAAAAAAATGTTTTTTTTCTCAGAGTAATGATATTTTTATGTTTTATGACATAGAAAAGCCGAAATAGGTATTGCATAAATTTAAGTTTTTTTTATATCTCTCAATGAAATGACTTCATCCACAATAATAAAATGTATTTCCATTAATCCCTTCTTTGCGAAAATGTTTTTTGTGTACTTTGAACTAGATAATTCCTTAATTAAATATAGGGACTAGCACTGAAAAACTTAGTTTTGAGGAATATTAGACAGATGTTTAAAAATATTTGAATCGGATGTTAAACTAAAACAATTATTTATTTTATTAATACAAATTTAGAATTTATAATGTATTTCTATGTTATCTTAAGTTAGAACAAAATGTTAATTATGAAACAAATTTTCTTACTTAATTGATTTTATTTAAGTAAAATAATACTAACTAGTTAATCCAAACTAATGTTGTATTTTTTTATTTACGACTTCTTGTTAATATATGTTAATATTTTATCATAACAACAAGTATCTTTTTTGTTTGAAATTCACTTTAGGGGATGTTGGATTTATGCTATTAGGATTTGTATTACTTGTATATTCATGATTTCGTCATGATGCTAAGTAAAACAAAGTTTCACGACGTTTTGGGATCTGGATTCTGATTCCATCCTCAGCTGAGCTAGTATCTAAAACACAAAACGGTTAGTAGATAAACCGGACTAAGCCGGTATGAAGCCGAAAACTGAAAACTTTTACCTTTGGCCAGTGAAAAAAGTACCAATGAAGATACTGAAACGGATATTGAAAACCATTGCTAAATGAGTCCACAAAGATACAGATTTTTCATAACGATACAGGGTATAGACCATTCAGACCTCAACATTTGACGAAAGTAATGTTATTATTAGTATAACGAAATATAAAATAAACTGATTTATCCATAAATATAGTGCTTTTTAGTGGCTAACCTCAAGTGTTAGTTTTGTACCATCCACAAAATACGTGATTTAAGTATTGAGTTTATTTTAACTCTGGAAAGAGATAAATGCAAAAGTCAATGTTATAATTAGCAACCTACTACCTGCGAAATCTAAAAATTCTTTAAACGGCCGACTGGTTCGACGACGGTTCGACCTAGCAACAGCCAGTAGAGGCGCACGACGCGTCGTGGGCAAATTAAACCAGCTTCGCTCTCTTGTTTTTATAAGCCTGAATATTGTAGGTCGTAGATAAAATATTGTATGCAACGATTGTATTAAGCCTTAAAGCCACTTGTGAGATATTTAGAACACTCGTTTCGCTTGTGTTCTAACTTACATCTTACTCGTGGCTTTAAGGCATTCATGAGGGCATAGTCCTAAAAAATTCACTATGATATACGCATAAAAAAGCACGTCTACTTGTCACAAGGTCTTTTGTCTTTGAGACCGTTGTTTGTTGACTGATTTAAACTTAAAAAAACTTTAAACTTTAAAATAAAGTTTTCAGCTTTATTCGGGCTTAGTCCGGATCACGTATTAATAGTGCGATGTTTGGGTACTAGCTCGCCTGAGGATTCCAGATTCCGAAACGTCGTGAAACATTTTTTTTCATTTACAACCGTGATAGAAAATGTCCGTAGTGAAAATGTTTGTATTTAATTTAATTCTGTGGGAAATAGCTTAGATCATGGATATGTCTAAAGGGCATGGTTTCAGTTCATCTGAACAGCTATTCTCATTATTTTATATTAAAAATTCAATACAATAGTTCTGGTAATTTCTATGGAAACCTGTTACATGTTCTCCATCTTGAAAATCGCCAACACCCCCCCCCCACAGCTAAGATATATCCAAGTCAAAATCTAAACAAAATAAGTATCTTCTTAAAGTGAGTCAATCAATCCTTACAAAGGAAAGATAAAATAAGAGAACAGATTGAATTAAAAAGCCATTGACCTCTTACGGAGGCAAACATTCACCTTGGAGAGTTGTGGGGAGAGAACTTCCCCGGCTTAGACTCTAATGAATCACATAACATACGACATGTCTAACACGACCCTTGAGTAACATTAGCGACAAACCAGTGTTCGTGTGAACCTTTATGAAAACTTACATTTCCACTAACTCGTCTTACTGTGTGTGGATTATTAGTTAAATGAACCCGGGTTAGTTCACGTCATATACCATAAGCTTATAGGTTCAGAGATAACTCCTTGGGGTTTCCTCCTATAAAACACCTCTTTATCAAATTTTTAGTTATCAAATTTTTAGTTATAAGTCTCCTGCCCCTGCAAGTGTTAAGCGGAACTCTCCCGTTAAGCTATGCCTACCCTCTAAGTTCACCACCCTCCTCCACTCATACACGAGGGAGTATAAGGTTCATTGGGTTATCACAGTGTTAGAACATCTTTGCGAATAGTTTAAACACTGAGAGAGATCTTGTAGAGATCTTCTAGGTTTACTGACATTTAAGTTAGTTGACTCCTTGAATTCGAGGTTGTCATAGAATACGAAGGTGCAATGTTCCATCAGGTAGCAACTCTTTGTTTCAAATTCATTGTTTCGTTTATTTTTACATCACGGATAGTTACAGTGGAACAATGTTTAACAACGTTTCGGATTTTAAATATTATTGCGTCCTCAGGTGAGCTAGAACCTAAATCATATCAAGATTACCCTTCTAATCTTGTTGTTTTTTAATTATTTTTTTGTTCTGGGTTACCTAAGGATCGGGTTAGATTCCAGAACTGAAACATTGTGAAACTTTTAGGGTGCTTGACGTGATGGGAACTGTTTGTAAAAAATCTAAATTACAGGCAGCTACGCCTAATCCCTGAAACCTTAACCTACTGGTGTTTCAGGATCGCCTCGGAAACACCGCCCTCCACCTGGCCGTCTGTCAGGAGAACGTGCCCTGGGAATGTGTCCTAGACCTCCTGGAGCACGGGGCGAGGATAGCGGTGGCCAACAAGGCGAGTGTGACTCCTGCGGATCTGTGCTCTCCTCACCTCCTCGCTCGACTGCAGCATCACATGCTTCAGGACTGCTGGCAAGGCCTGGGCGATAAGAAGGAACCTATTACATCTAGCATCAGTCAGTACCTCGTTTTTCGTATATTAAACAGTAAATTTAACAAAAAATATATTACAACTTTATGAACATCGCTTGTAATAATAATATGTTTTTACTTTACGTTTCATATCCAAGAATATCCGAAATAAGTCTTAACTCAATGTGTTTCTTTCTTCTGTAACGCTAAACAATATGTTTTAAGCTTCTCAAATAAACACTAGAGTTTCTGAAACTATTTCTTTCAATTCTATAGTTTTTGAAGGAGGTTTTTGTTTACTTTAAACCTTTTCGGTGTTACTGGAAGACAGAAATGGATTTTCTGTAAAATATAACGTAAAATTAAACAATAATATCAAAAGAAATGTACGAAAACATTAATAGCTTTTAAACAAATTAAAGCTAAAAGAGTTGCTAAAATAATGGTATATAAAATGTGTATTAATGTGGCATTAGTATAATGGTCTATGGAGTGCAAGTTACATCAGAATCTGGTGAATGTAGCAGACAAATTGGATTTGCGAGGACAGAGGAGTTGCAGCTACAACCCCTGGCTAACGTTATATAACGGCCATGTTCCTGGAATATTAACGACCGTCTCTAAAACAATACTTATTATATTTTTTTCATTGTGTTTCTTATTCTATAAATAAGGGTATATTTCTTATAAAATTAGGGTGTATTTCTTACCATTTCCTAGAATAATGATATTTTTGGTTATTTTTACGTTTTGTAACCCAAAAACCTGAAATGGGTAAGCCATTATCTAATTTTTTTTCTAAAGTTATTCTTGTAAATTTTCTGTTATATCAACGATTCACAAGTTATTTGAGAAACAAAATTTTAAATGGCCGCCATTTTGTTTTATGAATTTGAGAAATTTTCATAATTTGTTTGTAGCTTTGTCTAAGTTTCAATTCCGTACGTTTAACCATTATCCAGAAAAAAAATTATAAGTGAAAAAACAAAATAGAGGCTGTGTGAGTAACTAAGGACTTCCGGACTATTTAAATATGATATTTAGATATGTTTCTTACCCAAACACAATAACCTAGAGTATTGGTAGGGAATTCTGAAACACCCTGTATACCGAATATTATGTATCCTTGTCACTTCATCAAACCCTGACGTGGAAGTCAATGTGTTATCAAACTGCTGTTTTAGTTTAGAAACCTTGATAATATTCCAACTTGCAGTGTCCGGTGGTTCGATATCAATGTCGAACGCCAACCGCGCAGCCAACAACCCCTCCAGGATACTGAGGAAGCTGCGGACGACGAGGGCGGAGTCCGTGGAGGAGGCGACTAGCTGCGCCTCAGGGGACCAGCAGCTGTCCTCGACGGGCAGTGTGCGTAGTCATGGTAGCACCAAGAGTCCCGACCTGGCTGCTGCTACAGTCATTAAGGTCAGTCATCCAAACACCAATCAAATACCTTCACGACATAACACATGACATAATTATTATTTTATATTAGTATTACGATTGATTATTTATTATAATTATTAATTATGATTATATGTATATACGATATATAGTTTATATGTCATAGTTTTCGACTTATAATAATCCTTAAAGCGAGTCCTTGTACATTTGTGAAAATATTGTCGACGACCCTAAACGAACGGTTAAACCATGGTATTTACGAAAAGTAATAAAAACATAACATAATAAGATTTAACATCATACACCTTTGTAGAAAAAGGAAAATCATACAACCTTTTGCAAAACAATTTTGCATTTCACCAACTTGGAGCTGGTTTCTTGTTTGCAACTTGTTTTAAACTTGTTATTCATCAGTTTGTAAACTTTAAACTTTCCTCTAACTATTTATGATCAACCTCTGTATTTTAAAAGGAACGTCACACCAATGGAAAATGTTGGTTTGATACTTTCCACTTAGATAAATGGCGTAACTTAAAAAAATGTCGCCGTATTTAAAGCATCACATTTTGTATTAGACTATCATTATTGTTTGAAAAGGCGACCTAACAGGAAGGCATTTTAAGCCAACTATGAAAGAGAAATGAGTGTAAGATGATTGTGGTGCGATCTTGTAGTCTGGTTACTGACTAAGCCTGACATGTTCCTTAGACAGGACTATTAATTAATAGCCCAACAGTCAATGACATATCTAAGGGACCTACAGTTCAACATTGAGTCCAAACCGATGCTTCTGAACTACGAACTGATCTAATTAAGAGGATGGTTTTCACGGATTAACGTAGTATTTAATAGTGTGGATGTTATTCCACACATGAGAACACCACACCTCCGGCTATTGCTCAAAACCATCCAAAATAAGTGGCCTCCAAGTAGCTTTGGATTACAGGACACGCTTCAGTCTATTTGTTTTCTAGAACTTTCAAAAGGGTATCTAATAAAAAAATCGTAAAATGAATTTTTTTCTAAAACGTAAAACAAAAAGGCCTTATGTAGAACACACATACGTCGAAGTTTCTAAGAGCTTTTGCAACACTAATATAAGAATACATTTTTAATCGACTAATTAACCACATAACGTCATGGTGTTGAATTTTATTGAATATAATTTATACGTTATCAGAAATTTGGTAGAGACGTGTATTCCTAAATTTGCTCGGACGCGTTCGTTCGTAATCGAGACATATCGGTCAACCGGAACTGGTAGTTTAGGGAGGTTTATACTCAAAAATAGGGCTATTTATTTTTCATATTAAGTTCAAAAAATGTTTAAATTGTTTCTTTCACCATTAGAATATGCTTAAAAAACTACACAATTTAGCTTCTAAAATGTTTTGCTCTACCTTTAACAGTTACCGAGATATTAAAAAAATCTAATCTATCGTTGCATATTGGGGCTCCAATGTTAATCTTATTCAGAGGATAAGGAAAAATTAATATTTCCATAGTATTCCCCCCTTAATAACCAATAGTTTTCGATGAAACTTAATATTTACCTTCGTATGGAGAGGTCCATATATTTATGCTTTAAAATCATACTTTACGTGTTTATCATGGTAGCTAATCCACATACTCTTTTGCCATGTTAATCTTATGGAGAATAGGTAAACTCCTTTATTTTTGGACAGTCATTGATGAAACTTGGTATAAATTGTTTATTGTTGTTAATTGTTTTTTATTGTCCAAATAAAAATGGTTTATGCTAGAAATGCGTACTTTCAGTGTTCCTCACAGCGGCAAACCTACATACTTTTTCCCATGTTAATCTTATAGAGAATAGGCAAATAACTAAGTCTCATATTTTTATCAATGGATATTAATAAAATTCGCTGAGTACGCAGGTCTGAAACGGGGTATTATTTCCTTAAATACTAATCATTACAAGGAAACTGAATTCCGTTAAATGAAAAATTTGAAATATTAATTGCAAATTAAGCGGAAAACCTAATTGTCGTCGCGGTATGAATGATAATTAAACAGGAAACTCTGCAGCTGCTTTTGCAAGAATGATGAATTAAACAGAGTTCATTTAAGTTTAAATAACTCAATCCTAGGAAAACGCATTTATCTTATAAGCCAATATTTATCTGCCTAATTTGTCTCGTTTGAATGAGGGACTAAAATCTATATACTGGTTTTAATTAATTTAATTACTCAATAAACAATCTGATATAAAGTGATATTTAATCATAGTTATTGCAAACTAATAGGTACTGTAATTTGTGAATCGCACGAGAACAAACGTAATTCCATTATATTTATTGGTAGAAAATATATTTGGTTAGTAAACTACGTATCCATTTTAGAACTAACTTTAAATGATAAAAGTATTTATGTTTTATCTACACGTTAAATTTGTTTGAAGTATAATGATAAACTGTATCAATCTTCAAACCAAAGGTTTGCTGTATTAAATTAATTTTTTAAGGGTTGAATAAATATTTTTCCTTCAAGTAGGCCTAGTAAAAAATCACAGAATTCTTATTGGATCACTATAGGCTGGACACGCAGTATATGTGTAGTTAAATTATAATATTATGTTTTGTGTTGTAATACATTTTTGAAATGTATTGTTAAAAAATATTTAAATTCCCTTAGTTATCTTATGTAATCTTTCTATAAGGCTTTGACACAGGGGTAGAGTAAGTATGAAGGGGTAAATCTGCTAAAGGTTCGTTGCAATAAAAACTGTTGGAGATTTTGTTGATCAATCTAAATGTATCACGTGTATAAGGACATTGGTAGACATATATCCAAACTTATGGCTCACAGGAAGGTTTTCTTATCGAATTTCTGTATAAAATGCTAAGAGCAAAAATTTCCTACAATACTACCTTCCTACTACTACTCCTTTTCTATAATATTGTAAAATTGTTATATATAACATGAAATTTATGGGAATAAAGTAAATAAATTAAAAGTAAATAAAGTAATAGTAGTTTGCATTACTAGTCTGAAAAATGACTGATTGCGGGGAGAGATTGCATTTACGTGCGTGGAAAAATCCATCAAGCCCCACAATGGCTCTTTTGAAACGATTATAGAAAATTGTTTTTCATTACGATATTAAAAAACTTCTAAACAACATGAATATTTTTGTTTATTCAACTTATTATCAAGAAAAAAAACCGAAGTCATAACGCTGAGTTTCCGTGCTTATGTCGAGGTGCATACGATCGGATATGCAACAGCTGATCAGCCTAATGCAACAGCTGATCGGCCTAATGCAACAGCTGATCGGCCAAATGCAACAGGCGATCGGTCTGCACCGCAAAATCCCATGGCGGATACTTTCCCTGCACAAAAATGTACAGAAAGCGTTTTGTAATTTTGCTTTTTCAGTAGTGGGAATAACATATTTTCTTAGCTCATTTTATGTTTAAAAAACCAGTACTTTTGTGTGTAGAATAATGAAACATATCAAATGATATCGGCCTAAACCCTTATTGTCAGCGTTAACAGCCCTAGCAAAAATCTGTGCATGTACTGTACTTTATTCAAAGAGTATGCGCGTAATTTAACGTTTAATTAAATTTAATGTTATTATCTCTGTCTACAGCATGTGTTCTTTGTTATAATTTCATTTAAGCAAGTATATTTTCATATCCATAATGTTATCAATGTTTTAGTTAAATTATAAAATAGGTAGCTACTATCACTTTAAAAAAAGAAACTATATTTTTTACAAGTTTATGAGTTTATCTTCTCGGTAGATCTGAGATGACGAGCTGGCCGGGTAATTAAAAGGTTGCAGGATCAAAACCAGCGACCGGCGACTCTTGCCAGATCACCGTTGGAGAGATTTACTATAGTAATTATTCTAAATAAGATTTTTAAATGGCGACCATAACAAAATATAGGTATTTTAAGCCAAGTATGAATAAGAAATGAGTGTAGGATGATTGTGGTGCGATCTTGTTGTCTTGTTACTGACTGAGGCTGACATGTTCCTTAGTTAGGATTGTTAGTTAATAGCACAACAGCCATAATTTAATCTTACACACTATTGTTATTTATTTACCGAATCAAGCCCTTGGTCTTTTGAAATTGGCAGTTCAGGTTTTTAAAAGTATTTTTAGTAAAATAAATACATAGATTTAATAAATATCGTCACGATAAAACAACATCTCTAATAGGAATCTTAATTACATGTAAATTTTAAATATGGAACATTAAATTGACAAAGATTGGTTTTACAACTTGAAATACAGACTTGACGTATCTGTGGTTGACTTAATTTAAAAAACAAAAGGACTGGGAAATTTAATTTCGTTAGAAGTGGAACAAGAAGCTATAAAGTCGTCACGCGCATGGCCTGTTTGCGATTTGAACAAAAATCTGTCAGTCGTTCATGAGCCATGCTGTGGATGACATTCCCCACTACATGACAACACACGTGTAATAAAAGCTTGTCGACGTGGACGAGGACATCTGAAATACTCCCTTGTTCCACCCTACGTAAACATTACACTCGACGGACTCAATTCTCAGAACTAGTCGCTAAATTGTTCCCAAACGACCATCGTGGTGGTATTTGCTTGTACCAGTGAAAATGTGTTTGTTATTTCCGAAGTGCCCATACCCAATTAAAACATTTTTGACAGTTCATTAGTCTGAATTCCGTTAGAAATTGTGAAAATGTCTACCTCAAACGTGGGTGTTAAATTAACTAACAATATCGAATAAGTTTATGAGTTTATTTGTGGCTAATCCTGTATCGATATTGCTTGGATTTTTAATAGAAAGATGCCATTATAAAGCGTAAAACATTGTATTGTATTGAATAAGGCTCAAGAAGACCTATTGAGCATAAAATAATTAAATTCAATGTTATTTTATTGAAATATTAGTGTTCGCTTAATTTGTTTTATGTACAATCACAATGTTACGATTGTATATGTTATCAATGTGCATGTTTTTTATATAGTTATAAAGATTAAACAACCATATGCTAGGAAAACTTTATTGCAACGAAATATTATCACACTAAACAAAGTAAATTAATATATGTTTATTTGCTTTGCTGTCAAAGCCCAACTGCTCCAAACAATGGTCATTAATGCTGAGAATAGAATATCACCAGAATACAACTCATTATATAATCAGTGATTGCTTAAATTCATTGATACACTACTGTTTATTTTAGCAATTTTTGCGTGTTTTTCCTAGAATTGATTTCGTAGTCAAAATTTCATCGTCAGCTATTATGTATGCCTATAAAATAATTTCAACTTTTGCATTGAAAAATAGGAAAAGGTGAAAGTAAGGATAAAATCAAAGGAAGGTAATAAAACCAACCACGTGAGTTTTAGTTTTTATTATTTTTTTCAAATAAAAAAACAAGAAATAAATTCTGAATGTAAATGTAAATATTTTCCTAACTATTCAAGATGGTAATGATGTTTCGATTTGGAAATTTATTTTTGGAAAAAAAAATCTTGATTGCGTCGAAAATGTATTGACGACAGGCATAAGTAATTAACTTATGTCAATAACAATATATCAAGTACTTTTTATCTGTAACAGTATAAATGAGAAAAATATAATTTTATAGTTCACTAAACTAATAAAAAGTTTGTCTTTTAAGTATGTTTTAAACCTTTTATTTGAATATGCAGATTCCAAATGCTATCATCTTGTAATTTACAGTAAAACTTTATTCCTACATGTTGAGTTTTACAGCACAACGCCAAGCGATAAAAAGGAATCGACAGTTTATACCGATGTCTTGTATTATATTTTATGATTACATCTCTCTCTCTATATATATATATATACACACGACATACGCCATTATACATTATACGAGATATAACTATTTGCTCCCCAAATCTCAATTTAAGATGCAATATCCACTTCGTCATGTCATGTAAAGAGGGCCACAACGAACTACGGCATGTATGATAACCATATCATTTTCCTTGTTTGAGATTAATTGTTAGTGATCGTGAGTTTGTGTCGTTTGGATTTTTATTTTATTTTTATAGTGGACATTTTCCATCATGATAAGTAAAAAAAGGTTTCACGACGTTTTGGGATCTGTTATCTGATCTCATTCTTAGGTGAGCTCGAGCCTAGAAATATACGAGATTAGTATGTAATTAGGACTAAGACAGTATGAAGCTGAATTGAAACTGAACTAAATTGACATATATATGTCTTAGCTCTGGGGGGGGGGTTGGCAATTAACGACCAAACTTTAAAACAGAGACGTCTTTTGTGTGCGGCGCCGCACCACGCCTGGCCACCTAAATATAAAATGATATACAATGTCAAGTTGATTTTTGGCGTCAACCGCGTCGTCATGTTGGTTGTTAGTATTGCCAAACGTTTCGCCCTTGCTGTGAACTGGCATCCTCAGTGGCTCAACAAAGCATTGCTAATTATTGGCAGGTCCGCGCGGTCATCCCCACCCCCACCAGTGCAGTTGACCCTTCTGCCTACCTGCGTCTGGACAAACAGGCCACAGTGGGCCTTCAGCCCACTGAAACCTCACATCCCGTTCCCCCCTTCAGTCTCAGCCTAGCCACTGAGGATGCCACTTCACAGCAAGGGCGAAACGTTTGGTAATACTAACAACATGACGACGCGGTTGACGCCGAAAAATCAACTTGACATTGTTGACACCGGCCGCGAAAGCCTACGTTTGAAGATAAAGTTGTATAACTTATAATCGCTAAAACGTGCTGGCTGCCAGAGCACCGAGCTACTCATAACGTGACCGGAGATTCTTATAAAATGTCGTGAATCGCAACCGGCGTCTACCCAACCAAGAGGAACAGTCACGATCAGCCTCGCCGACTAAATAATGGCGAGATAAGTTTTATTTTCAAGGGAGTGATTATGGCTAGGGTATGGTAGGAGAGGGAATCAGTATTATCATTATTTATTTTAATTGTATTATACAAGTTCATTCAGTAAATAAGCAAACTACCCGACGTGCCCAGGTGGGCATAGTTTGGCACATGATCGTTCAGTTGTTAAAAGGTTCAATGAATTAATTAATATATTACAATTCCACATTGTTTATCAATACCACAATATATTTAGGAAATCATCAAAGCTGGCCCAGCAACTAGTTTGGAAGACGATCTTGATATCTAGAAGACACATTCCAGATGAACTAGCAGTTTTGAATCTAAATTACGAATCTACAAACATCTTGTTTTGCTGTTAAAAACTTCAAGCAGCAATAATTACAAGAAGAATAGGAACCCTCGTAAATTCTACACTGATTCCAGCTTACAAGAGAAAGGAATCAGATTCTAAATTCCAAAACGTTGGAAACGCTTTTTACTTATCATAATGGAAAATGTCAGAAATAAAATTCTAAACAACAAAAACCATTTTTTGATTTAATTTTAAAGTTTATTCAATTCATTTAAATAATTTTGCTCATCAACATTAAATATATAAGTGTTAGTTGTAGAGGAAGCAATACGTTTCATGGCTCTAGAGGTGACGCCAGGTGTTAGGACAGAGACAGGGCTTTAGTTGGACGTCACCGGGTTATGGATACCTAATTGATATTGCCCGGCGCCTTACAACGATGTTCAAATTGGACTAGCGCATTTCCATATTGATTTGCTTCTGCTAAGTGAATATGGAAATCGAATCAAACATTGATCCAAGTAGATGTTCTCCGAGATTAAATCTACCTCCAATGTATTTCAAGATTTTTCTTTAATCACTGAACTACATTGATCATTAATTTTAAACCCATTAAAAATATCTATATTAAATTTTATCTTGTCGTAAGCCAATTTTTTTAACCTAGTTTATTTCATTGTAAATTAATGCTAAGTAATTATCTGAGAGTTTTTTCTTTTATTTTGTCATTATAAGGGATTTAGTTTTACAGTTGAAGTTTTACAAAACATAAAAGTGATTTAACAGGAAATAGTAGCCATCAGCCATCAAAATCAATATTGGATTGTATACATTAATAATTGGCTTAATATTTCAAAATTGTGACTAACCGTATTAAATTGTTATGTTAATGTAAACCAAAATTTAAAAATGGTACCAATTTTCTAATTTACCAAACAGTAAACTAATGCTAAATAGTTAAGCTGAGAATTTATTTTTCCTTGCATTTATTTGATTAAAATTTCAGGTTTATATTTTGTTATTACAATAAGTATCTTTCTTCTTAACATTGAATCCTACAAAACGTACAAAGGACTAGCTTACTGCTAGTATTTTCATAAATCAAGAAAAATGTGTGATTAAGGAGATCCACCACTATCTAAAGGGTTTTTTTACTTTTTAAAATACTTTTTTTTATAAAGCACTTTATAATAAATAAGAATATGCAATTCTGTGGCAATCTGACTATATTTAGGTACTGAAATAAATTTAAAAGTAAAATGTTTCAACTCACAATTTTTGCCATTATTTTTTCATTACAAGATATACGGAAAACTTTTCAAAAGTGCAAAACTGAGAGAGGAGAAGAAGAAAAAGAACTAGGAGGAGTTTCATATGGTTGAGGTAACTTTTAAATGTGAAAAAAGACTTTGAAATCTTTGACAGCTGTTTCCTCCAATTTCAAATATGGTGTTACCACCATATTTGAAATGCGCAATTTTGAACAAATCTGTACTGCACCTAATGTAATTCAATTTTTACCAGTTATGCTTGATTATATTGAGAAGTATTTTGTTCATACGTATCTCAGTGTAAA
This sequence comes from Nephotettix cincticeps, assembly GCA_023375725.1. Classification (NCBI taxonomy): domain Eukaryota; kingdom Metazoa; phylum Arthropoda; class Insecta; order Hemiptera; family Cicadellidae; genus Nephotettix; species Nephotettix cincticeps. The sequence goes on from CM041789.1 coordinate 54,463,170, forward strand.
CATATTTAATAATATATTTCAATTTTTAAACTTTTAAATCCTATTTTTTATTTGTGGAAGCATTATGGAAAATACTATCTCCAATATATTTATTTATTGGGTTAACATGGTTTAAATGCACCAAAATGTTTCTTGTGATCTCAACTAAAAAATTTAATGTATTTTTTGCAATTTTTTAAATAAAAAAATGTATTCAACAAAAGATTAAAAAACACCTATAATTGTAATTTGATTGAACATGTTACTTTTCTCATATTAAATCTTCTGATTAGCGTAGTAACCATTACAAAAAATCATTTATTACATCGAAAACTCGATATTAGAAAAAGATGAAGATAGTGGCGGACCTCTTTAAGGAAAGGCCTAGTAGTGGAATTATGTCATAGGGCATAATGGTTGCAGTTATCAACAAAGATTAAAATCTAAAGTTATTTTTGGGAAAGTTTGGTTTGGGGAGTAGAATCGTCAAGAATACGATCAAGAGACGTTCCTGTTAAAGGGGAGAGATTTACACTTTGGTGGTGTTTTAAGTGGATGTAAATGCCGTATCGATCTGCATCTGCTTAATTTATCCGTCTGACTTCTGATTATCTCTGAGAATTGAGGAATACGGTATTGCAATGGTGAGAGTCTTGCGTTTTGACATTCAAAAATACCTCAGAACTTTTAATTTCCGCTACAAGAATTTTTTACGAATAAGATATTCAAATTCAAATTAATTTATTTCACACAAAAAACTGTAAAAACCATATAATTGAACACTAAAAGCTGTGAAATAGATCCCTACAGAGCAAGCTTGTGTCACTAAGACACGGACTGAAATAAATTTATAGCCTGAAACAACACAAAATACACTACTTTATATAAAATGCACTGAAGACAATAACTAGTGCATGCACTTTAATTCGATTCAATTCAATTCAATTCCTTTATTTCATATACATATTTGAATTACAATGCAGTTATTTGTTTAATCTCTCTAGCCACGCGGCTAATTGAGAGATCAGCTGTTTCTGTAAGTAATGTATAATAACAGGAGTACAAGATTTATTTTTCAAATAAATTAACTTACAGTACTATAATTTAAGTTAATTGTACAATGTTGGGAAATGTAACCCTTGCAGGGATTAAACAAGTTATAAGCTGAAGGTTATCAACCCTGAACAGACGATTCCTGATTAGACAAAGTGAAAGTGAAAGTTGTTGTTGGAAAGTATTGGATCTGAAAATGCAAATGTACCTGGGATCATTCAATATAATAATAATAGTAAAATTATAATATAAAATAATATAAATAAAATAAAAATATTATTAAAAAATAAAAATAATAAAAAGTGAAATTAAATCAACAATAAAATAATAATATAAATAATAATTAAAATAAAAATATTAATAAAAAAATAAAAATTATAAAAAGTGAAATTAAATCAAAAATAAAATAATAATATAAATAATAATTAAAATAATAATAATAGTAATACAAACAAATTAATTAAACAATGAACACCTATGACTGAAAAAAGTGATACAAATAGTTTGCAAAGTAAATCCCTACTACGCGCAAGCCACGAAAAATGCGATGTTCTCTAAAGTAAAAAACCTTGAAAAAGGTTAATTGACACTAGGAAGCAAACATTCACGCCACATACTCTCACCCCCACTCGGTTCATCATACAAACACTCAAACAACACCCACAGAACCCTCACAGTTACAATATCGTTCAGTATATTACTTAAAACGGTAATCTAAAAAAATATACGATAACTTAAGTTGGAAACTATAGCGAACCTTTGTAGTTTTAAACCGATCCTGAGGTTAAATATTTCATGACTCCTACTAATTATTTTACCCTTTACTCCTTAACTCCTTGGTCTTTGGATCCTTTACTCTTGCTATTGACCAAGGCTGTCATGTTCATCTGCCAGAACTGTTTATTAATAGTCCATCAGCCAATGACACCCAAAGGACCTACAGTATAACGAGGGATCCGAACCACGTTTCCCTCTGAATTACGAACTGGTCTAATTATAAGGATCGTCCTTCAGGTAGTAGTATTTGATAGTGTGGCAAGAATACCACATCCACTGACCATCTGAACTAACTATAACTCATAACTATTAATCCACAATTGGTGACCTCCCAGTAGCTTGGGTTAAGGGACACGCTACCGCCCTAGTCTTGATAATTTTGATAACGTTTCTCTATGTTCTTAATTTATTATAAGTAAAATACAAAATAATTCACACCTTTAAACTTTTGGTAATTTAAACTGTTCAAGGTGTATTTAATTAGTTTACTTAGCCACTATTAAAATCTTTTCAACTTTGCTTGTGAAAGTTAACTTTAAATGGGGATCATTAATTTTAGATACAAAGGGTTAAATTATATTTAATATCAGTAACTGCCATTAAATTAAGTGTGTCCCATAAAGAAATATAACATTTTACCGCCATATTGAAAAATTGTTGCTATTTATAAAATTCTTAATAAAATATTTTTAACATCTTAAATGGCAATACAATTTTCCAGTAGCTAACAAGCAACTAAATGTTGTATGCACTTGGACCTTCAATGACTTATAAACGATGTGGCAATTCATGTTTAAACAATTATTCAGGTAAAATAGTTCTAAGACTATATTTTTCAAAATCACCATAATGTACTATTCTAAAGGTTTTTTATCTTCAAAAATAATAAGTTGGCCACCATACCAAAATATGTTTGTCTTTACAAAAGATAATTGTATTTACTGCCCTGTGGAAACTAGGTTAAATCGTGGATATGTATCAGGAGAATGGTTTCAGTACCTCTAAACAGCTATCCTTACAATTATATCACAAAGAATATTACGTCTCTAACCAAATGTCGTGACTGTTTTAAATTTTGGTATCACAAAATGCCAAAACCCACCCCCAGAGAGGAGACAAATCAATGTCAACCAATTTATATTTTAAACCTCTAGTACGCAAAATACCAATTCTAAATAATTAATAATCATTACAACGAGCTAATGGTTAGTTTCTGTGTCAGTTCAATAGATTTTTGGTCATAAATTTGATTGTAAATTACGTAAGATTAATTAGTTTTCTAAAGGTTTATGAGAAGCATTCATCGAAAAATTCGCGAATGAAATATAGATTAAGGAAAGCTGGCTTTCATAAATAATTCATAGAAGAGTTTTTTATTAACATCATAAAACTGGAACTTTTAAAGTGCTAAAAATAAAATATAAGGTGTCGACCGAGCGGAGAGCCTAATTATAACATGCAGATGAGGTGATGAGGTGACAGCTGCCTCTGTGTAAGGGGTGGAGGGGTGTGGTGGGGGTTGGGGAAATTGTTAGGGGGATTGTACAGGATGTTGGTAACAATTCCCTCTTTGTACTTCATTTATAATAAAATTAGTGTTTGTCTAGTGACGGATATATTTATCACCATCCATAGATTTGTTAGATAATAATTTACTGAAGAATAGTACGTCCGTAGCAGGACCGTGGTGTGTCCTGTAATCCAGCTACTTGGAGGTCACAAATTGTGAGTTATGAGCGTTGGTGGGTGAATGGGATATTCTCTGGTGTGGATTAATGTCCGCACTGTTGAAAAGTCCATCCGCAAATACCATTCTCATAGTAAGACTAGCTCGTAATTCAGAAGCAGTGGTTCGGACTCCACTTTAATCTTTAAATATGCAATTGACTGTTGGGTTAAATTAACAGTTCTGTCTAAGGAATATGTCAACCTTAGTCAGTAACAAGACTACAAGATCGTGCCACAATCATCTTACACTCATTTACCGTTTGCATATGGCTTACAATACCCAGACAGGTTGCCATTTCAGTAACTAACTAACTCAAGAACAGATCCAGTTTAAAAAACTAAACATTTAGTATTATGAATTATTTGTCTAAGACTAAAGAGAAGAATTCCAGAGTGAAGTTAAATTTACCATCCATGGTAAAGGCAGTACATTGTCTGAGAGCACCCAGTGTTAATAAATTATTTTCTTATTTCCCATTGTTTTCCATGAAACTCGGTACTGAGGGGGCCTCCCCCTCATAAAGTTCCAAAGATCAATTTAATTTTGTTTCTCTTGTTGCTATTTTCAGAAATTAGATGATTATTTTTTAAACAATAAATTACTAAATGATATTTAGATAAAATTTTATGAATATGATGGTTTGATTAGATATTGTCGTTTTTTATTTTACTTAAGGGAGAAAGTATGTGTCAGTCAACTGATACCGTTTAGTTTTTACGTGTATTTCTTTATAAATGACATTGTCTGAGAAACAAGTACATCGTTTATATACATTAAATCCGTAGCATGTTTACTTTCGTAATTAATAAATGCAGATTAGGCGGGAGAGGGATGGCAGAGGCGTCTGACTGATGGTCGCTGTTTTTAAACAAGATTTATTACTCTTGTAGGAAACTTAAGTCACAAAATATTTGTTAAATTTTAAGGTACTTTATAAATGAGTTTTTGAACCGCTGATGGCAGTAGAGTGGATTTCATTTCATAAAAAAATTAGATCGCACGCAGCACGCCGGCGTGAGTAGATCGAATTTCACAGACCTTATTTTATTCCCATTGATGTGTATCTGTTTACTGTTGAATGTCATTTTAAAATCAGGTGATAGTTTTAGTTGTTTTGTTTTGTTTTGTAAACACTGGGATTTGAGTAATAAAGGTTTCTTGAATTAATCTGTTTGTGAATATACAAAAATGGCGACGAGATTTTAAAGAAAAATGCCTAGGAGGGAAAGACTGAAAGAAAAGAGAAACAACCCTTAAAAGATTTTAAAAGGAATCAAATGATCTATTGGTCGGAGTTGAAAAACGGAAGAACAGTGTGGAAAGTGGAAGAGTCCAGTTTAAAGTCAAAAAACTTTACAAAAAAACCATTCACTAATCATTACACATAAGAAACATAACACGTACACTTGTCAAGAAGACTCAAAGACAACAGAGGTCCAGTCCATGGAGTATGAAACATCTTTTAAATGTTTTTTCTAATGACATATAATTAATTATTTTAGCATTACATATTCAAACTGATCCGGTAAATTCTACGAAATTGGGTCCCACTGTGAACTGCAAATTTTATTCTTTAATTTTTTACAGATCAAGGTATACCTTAAACCTTTTCAGATGACTTGGAAATCCCTTATTAGGTGAAAATTAGAATTTTGAATTGGAAACGTAACCTGTAAAATAATATTAAACAGAAAAGAGATTTTAGTAATTTTTTTAGGGTTTCTTTTAAACCCTTTTTGTAAATATTCCTCAATTTACGATTTGTTAGAATAAATCTTTTGCACAAAAGCTATCGGATCGGAATAGCTAGAATAAACAATCCCATTTGAATTGGTAGGTGGTAATTATGTTGACAGATGTATATGCTACGTGTTTGTAATGGGTGTTTACACTTGTTTTCTCGTTGTTTAAATCTTTTTAATCCAGCCACAATGACAAGTAAATAACAATAAACAAACGATACTTTTTAAGTAACTTTTACAAGTAAGTAAGTTACTTTACTAAAGTAATAAGCTGTATATTTTAGACTAAAGTATTTTCATAAGAACCTTTTCTACGTAAAAATAAGAAATTGTAGCTTTGATAGTATAAAATGTGTATTTCAAAAAGTTACAAGCTTATCTCAAACTATGGTCAAAAATTAGTAGTCTAAAGTTGAGAAACCTGTCCGTATTCAAGAGAAAAAATACTTTAGTTGTTAAATAAGAATAATAGGTAATTTTATCATGACGAATTTGTTTGAAGTAAACAGTACAACCTCACATGATCACTTTCAATATCGCTGCACAAAAGAACACGAGAGAGTTTCCTGAAAATCCTTACAAACGACCTTTTAAAAGTTCAATTACTGAAACAAATTACTTTTGAGAGCCTGCTATCAGACGTCTAAAGCCTTCCGTGTTGTATATGTAAAACTAGAAAACACACTCAAACTTTATGTGGTTGTAAATATTGATCTTTATCCTGTTATTTTTATTTTCTTTAAAAATATAGTACGTTCTTTTACAATAATAGAGATAATTTCGTTCTTTCATCGTGGTTTTATGATTTAAACTCAGACGGTGTCGTGTCCTGTAATTCACCTTCTTGGAGATTTTCTCTTCTGTGGACTAACATCTGCAATATTGAATACTACGTTTATGTGCAAAGACTATCCACATAATTGGACCAGTTCGTAAACCAGAGGTAATGATATGTGTCACTTCTTTGCTCAGGTTTTAACCGATTACCTTCAAACATTACCTTACATGATATTTTATTACATTACCTTACATTACCTTCAAATATTTTCAATAAGCGGGTATTATAATAACAGGACCTCCCAGCAAGCTATATATGTCTTTTTAAACATTAAATACGTTTTGAACAGGGGATTATATTAAATTTAAGTAATATTAATACTCTACCATAAATTAGTTGGTTTTGAACTATTGGTTCCCAAAAAAGGCAGTTAGGTGTATTGATGGCCTTTACGTTAGAGAATATTGTAAAGGATATTTTAAAATACTTCAAATTTTAACTGTTCCGTGCACCATTATTTAGAAAGTTTTGATATACATTAAAATAAAATTATTGTTTTAAAACAAATCCTTCATTTCATTCATACAACACAAGGGCAAGGCATAATATACACATTATAGAACGTGATAAAATGTGACAATCATTTATAAGTCTTAACATTTTGTCTAAAAATTTGTCTACAAAATATCCCAACAATTTTAAGAATTTTCTACATAATAATTAAAATTAAATTTAAAAAATTCTTTTTCACTCTAAAAAATTCTTACTGTACTCTATTGAGGAGTTTTGGGCATATAAATAATTCTCAATGATTAACTGTTAAAAATGCAAAATAAAAAATGTAAAAATTTAATTACTAATGATTACGATGAAATTTGTCTTATTTTAGTATAGGGACATATGTAGACTTAGTGAGGTTACAATTGCACTGCCATATATTCGTTTGTATCGTTTATGATTATAAAGATCTTTTATCTTGTATCTCGTAAATTTTAAATAAATGCGTAATAAATTACAAATGATTTCAAAATAACAGGTCCGTTATATTAACATCTCATTGTGATTCACGGGTGCTCATTCGCTGGGGGACTCGTTCTCCGGTTCATTGTTCCACAATTAATGTGTTAATTACAACTGTAATTCCGGCTGCTTTGTCTCACGGAAAAATTTAATGAGCCTCATAAACACAATGGCTTTTTCTAAAAGAGTAAAAATTACCTCTGGTGACAAAAAGAGTCAACGTAATATGTTTTTACCCCACACGAAAGTTTTATAATCTTTTACAACCCATTACAATATGATGTTTATTGTTTGTGTTTGTTGTGAATTAGGAAGAATTCACTGCTACCGAAACATATGGTTCAATAAGGCGAAGTGATTTAATTTTCATACAATCGTGAGATAACAGACACATTTTGCACTGTTGGAAGAACATATAAGCAGGACATATCCGCACTAGAGTGGATATGATCTAATATTCACCCTAGGACGGATAAGTAACCGTCCAATCACATGCTCGGAACGCTTCAAATCTATATGAAACTAACCAATAGCAAGGGAGGCCATGACAGTTTGCACTCGTATTATTACACACAAGATTTTTCCTACAATAATAAAGTCATTGAGGTTATGTTCGATTATTCCGGTGGTATAAATGTAAACATAACTTTTAGGTTTCCGGTTATCTCAGTTTCAATGCGCAAAATCGGAAGTTAGTGTTGTAGGAACGGCGACCGTCTATCAGCTTACTGAGCGCTTAGCGCATGCTATTGTTTTTTTTGTTTTTTTTAGTTTCATATATATCTGGAGCGTTCTGCGCATGTGATTGGCCGGTTACTTTGCCGCACTAGGGTGCTATTGAGATCATATCCACCCTAGTACGGGGACGTACTACTTATACGTTCTGCCAACATTGCCATAATAAATGTGCCATGTCTTTACTCACTTCAGTCACTGCAACTCTGTGGTGAGTGACATGACTGTAGCTTTTCAAGCAAAAATCAAAGGATTGAAATTACTGTATTTGCTTTTTATTCAATCTTAATCGAGACTATAGTTACACCTTATTACATTCACACTTATCTTGTGAAACTATCTGATATAAGGCTAATTTGCTTCGTAAAAACTAAATTATTCTGAACTATTCCCTTCCCAATAATATTACATCCATAGAAATCCTTCCGGCTGATGGTGGCACTGAAAACAATCTACCTTGACCGAATGACCAGTATGTAGTGATGTGAACGCGTTAGTAAATGGATTAATAAGTTGTATTTTTTTATTTATTTGAATTTTTAGTTAAATAATTTAATTTGATGCAGGTGTTTTTATTAGTTATTCTTGTTATTTTTAGATGTATTATTATTATTTGGTTTTTATCCAAATTAATTTATTTGATATGAATTTAAATTGCCAAATGGTCCTAAATTTCTCCATTTCATTTCAATTATATTTCTCCTACTTTGAATGCAGATATTTTCGCTACAGAAACATAGAATTGTGTAAAGTGAGTTGAATAAGGAAGTAGGCTAACTGTGACAACAGTTAGAGGGTTTTTCTAGAATAAATGAATGCACCAGCCTGGTATATAAGGTGCACAGTAATCACAGCATGAAGCCGGCCTGCATAATGTATTAAAGTCATGAATATGCCCTGGAACTTATGAATTTTCAATTCACACCTAAACATCACATAACTATCACATCACATAACTTTGTCTACGATATAACTTGTTCACAATATTATTTATGTAATCATTAGTTAAAGATTTTGAGATTTACATCCAAGAAATCATTTTTTATTCATTCCTTATTCTTTTTTATGCTAACTTTTTATAGCAATCAAATATATTTTGTACTATAAGATAAAGAATATTATTATTATTGAGAATAGAGTGCTTTATAACAGAACAACTATATACATTTTATTAGAATAGATATTTTAATTCCGCACTATTAGATTATTCATCTGCAAAAAACATCATCTTATTTAGAGTAATTTAATGTATTTCAGAGGCAAATTGTGGATCGGATCTCATAATGAGCTGTAGGTCCCCTAAGGACAATGTCAGCCTTTGTCAGTAACAAGACTATAAGATCGCGCCATAATCATTTTACTCATTTCTCATATTTGGTTTGAAATACTTTTCAATTTATTCAGAAATGATCGTGTACGTAAAAAAATAGAAGTCAAGGAAATATGTATCGCTTAACCAATAATCAGATTTAGTATCTACCTATTTACTTGTGACATTTTCTTCATAATACTGCAATTCTTTTTACTAACTATCAGTAGTTCATAAATGCTAATTAAATATATTTCAGTAAGGATGCTGATAATGCAGAGAAATGTATCACATTATAAATACTTTTAGTGTTATGTTAATACTGAACAAGCTGTAGAATTTAATAGTGATATATTTTTACTATTATTCTAAATAAAATGAAGACTTATGAGAAAAATATTCAAATGCATTAAAAATATTAAATTTATTAATTTAATATATTTTACATTTATCGTTCAAAACTAAATTAATTAATTTTTGTACACATTTAAACCTGAATAAATTGATTTAATCACAATATTTTTTTATTTACAAGGAAATGGTGACATATGTAGGTATGATGAGCTAAGTAAGAATGAAAAACTAATGGAAGAAAATTGTAGCAAGATCTTGTAGTTTATATATTGATTTAATTTATAAACCAAACATCATTAAAGTAATTTAATTATCTGACACAATTTTTTTAAATCGAATGTAATTATAAGTTCGTTTTTATTATACGTATTCAATGGTGCAGAATTAATCATCAAAATCAATTTTATATTTCTATCATATTTTATTAAACATTTTTAAGGTACCAAGAATGATAAATAAATAAACGTTAATTAATTTTGACGAATTATAGGCAAAAAAAAGCAATAAAGTATAGTGCCTATTATAAATGCAGTGCTCTTGGATGCAATTTGCCTGTAGCCTTATTTAGAAACGCAAGACTAAAAGATTATACCACATGTATGATTTTTCATCTTATATGTATTATAACATCATGACTTAAAGTCAAACTAAATTAAAATTTTTTATAAAATCGATTCTATAATGATTATGTATAACAAGATGAATTTTATAAAATATTAAATAATTACTATTTATTATTAATTTATAACATGAAAACATATAAAAATTTTTTTTTAATAATCGTTATATAACAAACATTTGATAAATTAAATACTTTATAACATCACACAACAATATAAAATTTATGTAATAAGCTTTTTTAACATCGAGACTTAGATTAATACAGGACTTTTTATGTAATAATATAATAAAAAAATGATACAGAATATGTGATATCTTATAATTACTGACATTACAGGACATGTGTATTATAAGTATAACAAAACTTGCTAAATTATGTAATGAAAAAATTTATTACATACAACAATTAAAAATTTATGTTAGATAACTTATAAACATAAAACTCAATGATAAAATTCTATATTTATAACAATACACTAGATGCAATACGCTTTTATACACGTTATAATATAAGCTAATATAAATTTATGTAATATTTTATACATGAACAATTGCAATAAACAGTGTTTAGTAATAATGTTATAATACAACTAATCGATAAAATTTATGTAATGAAGCTCGTTATAATAAAAACTAATCGATAAAATTTATGTAATGAAGCTCGTTATACATCGAGGAAACTAGAGGTCGATAAAATGTGTGAGGATGAAGCTCGTTATAACATAACAGGACTAGATGTCGATACAGGTATTTGATGTAGGATGAAGCTCGTTATAAACATCGAACACTAGATGTCGATAAACCAGTGTGTGATGTAATGAAGCTCGTTATAACATCGAGGACAGGACTAGAGTCGATACAGGACAATGTGTGATGTAGGATGAAGCTCGTTAACATCGACAGGACTAATCGATACAGGACCAGTGTGTGATGTAGGATGAAGCTCGTTATAACATCGAGGACAACTAGATGTCGATACAGGACCAGTGTGTGATGTAGGATGAAGCTCGTTATAACATCGAGGACAGGACTAATCGATACAGGACCATGTGTGATGTAGGATGAAGCTCGTTATAACATCGATGACCGGACTAGAGGTCGATACAGGCCCTATACGTCATGTAAGATGAAGCTCGTTATAAAATCGATTAGAGGACTAGATGTCGATACAGGCTCAGTGTGTGATGTAGGATGAAGCTCGTTATAACATCGAGGACAGGACTAGAGGTCGATACAGGACCAGTGTGTGATGTAGGATGAAGCTCGTTATAACATCGAGGGACAACTAGATGACGATACAGGACCAGTGTGTGATGTAGGAAGAAGCTCGTTATAACATCGAGGACAGGACTAGAGGCCGATACAGGACCAGTGTGTGATGTAGGACGAAGCTCTTTATAATCGAGGACAGGACTAGATGTCGATACAGACCAGTGTGTGATGTAGGATGAAGCTCGTTATAACATCGAGGACAGGACTAGATGTCGATACAGGACCAGTGTGTGATGTAGGATGAAGCTCGTTATAACATCGAGGACAGGACTAGATGTCGATACAGGACCAGTGTGTGATGTAGGATGAAGCTCGTTATAACATCGAGGACAGGACTAGAGGTCGATACAGGACCAGTGTGTGATGTAGGATGAAGCTCGTTATAACATCGAGGACAGGACTAGAGGTCGATACAGGACCAGTGTGTGATGTAGGATGAAGCTCGTTATAACATCGAGGACAGGACTAGATGTCGATACAGGACCAGTGTGTGATGTAGGATGAAGCTCGTTATAACATCGAGGACAGGACTAGATGTCGATACAGGACCAGTGTGTGATGTAGGATGAAGCTCGTTATAACATCGAGGACAGGACTAGAGGTCGATACAGGACCAGTGTGTGATGTAGGATGAAGCTCGTTATAACATCGAGGAGAGGACTAGATGTCGATACAGGACCAGTGTGTGATGTAGGATGAAGCTCGTTATAATATCGAGGACAGGACTAGATGTCGATACAGGACCAGTGTGTGATGTAGGATGAAGCTCGTTATAATATCGAGGAGAGGACTAGATGTCGATACAGGACCAGTGTGTGATGTAGGATGAAGCTCGTTATAATATCGAGGACAGGACTAGATGTCGATACAGGACCAGTGTGTGATGTAGGATGAAGCTCGTTATAACATCGAGGAGAGGACTAGATGTCGATACAGGACCAGTGTGTGATGTAGGATGAAGCTCGTTATAACATCGAGGACAGGACTAGAGGTCGATACAGGACCAGTGTGTGATGTAGGATGAAGCTCGTTATAACATCGAGGAGAGGACTAGATGTCGATACAGGACCAGTGTGTGATGTAGGATGAAGCTCGTTATAACATCGAGGAGAGGACTAGATGTCGATACAGGACCAGTGTGTGATGTAGGATGAAGCTCGTTATAACATCGAGGACATGACTAGAGGTCGATACAGGCTCTGTGTTCGTATGAGGTACCAATTATACAACCTGCTGATGCAAGCAATTTTATTAATTACTACCGTACTCCAATTAAATCTACCTTCAAAAGGATCAGCACTTGTGGCCTGGTACCGATGATTAACGGTTTATGGTATCGGTATCAAACTGGAACTGGGTTAAGTTTTATTTCAGTGAATTCAATAGTTTATTATAAAGTGATGTTTTTCAAATAGGATATCTTTGGTTCTACTGAGTTAGACATTTAGGCAGGATGTAAAAGATGAAATAGTTTGTAATTTTATTTTAGTTTTTAATTTATCAGGCGATACGGAATTGCATTGAAATATTGCCGTTCGAAGTTCAACCATTGTATTTGTCGTAGAAACATACTAGTAAATAAATTATTATTTCAATAAAAATTATAGTATTTTGAGACAGTATTTAATGGTAATTTTTCGAGTTTAATAAATTTGCGCTTAAAAAAATTAACGTCATGCAAAATTTTTATTGAATTTTACAACCACATTTGTATTGGATTTTTATTTGTTTTATAAATATATTTGTGTATCATACTGCTGTCATTTTTGGTTCTATTACCAAACTATTCAGTTTACTAAAATTAGGGCTGTGAAAAAACCTTGCCAATGTGAACTTTCTGGTGTGCTAATTCAAAAATTACCTTTTCTCAAAAAGATAACTTTGATATTTTTACTCACAATTACAATATTTTCGAAATAAATTATTATATTAGTGCACTGATATTATTCCAAAACAAATGCATTTCTTTACATTTTTAAATATAAGATTAAAATATTCTTCCAGCCATTAGTGAAATAACTGAGATAAAAGCCAGACATTTTTTAATTTTAGAATAATAATCCCATTTGAGCTTCCATTGCACTTTATTACTTTTATATTAGTTTTAGTATGGCAAATTGGTTGGTCACTACACTGAGTGAAGTATTTTTCCATGTGTAATCACTTTCCCATCTCGGAATTTTCTATCCTTTATACTCAAAATACTGGTTATATTTATAACTAGCAGTACGCCCGTACTTTGTACTGATTGTAGGATTCTGTGTTAGAGGAAAAGGTAGTGTTATAACAATAATTATAATGTAATTATTGTTATAACAATACCTTTTCCCCTAACACAGAATAAAATATTTATAATTTTTAAAATTCGTCACATGTTAATATAACATTTTAATATACATGATTTCGCCGTGAATTGAAAATCAATGATCAATAAAAAACTAATATTAATTTTAATTTGACAACTGTTTGTTTTTCTTTCTATTAAATCACTTTATACATCACATACTCTCGAAATTTATGAATAACGCTTGAACTATTTAGTGTTAAAAACTGCAATGACAGCTAGCTGACTATTTCCAGTAGGTGATTCATTGAAAACTGAAAGCAAAATGTGATTAATATCGAGGAAAAAGTGGGGTTTTAAATGCTCGTCATTTACTTTTCTAGTGGAAGATTTCAAGCATTGAAACCCCTTCTCTGAATCGTAGAGATTGCTTGAAATAAGTTTCATTGTTATCAGTTCTTAGAAGACGTTTTTTAGAAGACGGCGTAACATGCCTCCTGGAGTGTCATCTAACAAACAGACACAAATTGAGATAATACCTGTTTCAGCTTCTCTAACACATGAAACGTAAATTAAAAAATTAATAACCCTAAGCAATGTACAGACAAACTCTAATTTTATTTATATAGATAATAATTCTATTTCTCAACACATATACCTTAAATACTACATGGGGTTATAAACCGAATTCCTTTTATATGCAAGATATGTTCTCATTTAAAATTCAGATAAGCAGGTATTGTAAATGCATAAGCTAAGTTCTACCTATTGGTTTCAAAACCATCATCATTTGGTAGAGTTAGCTCTGCCTTTGTATTACTTTTAAGACGTTTTCAATACACCTTTTATATTCAATAGGCACTTACATACCTCGTTCACATATTTTCCAATTTAAGATATATAAGAGCAAAGAACTTAACAAACTATCGTCATTGATTCATCTCTAAAAAAATTACATTTTTCTAGAGAATAAAAATATAACATAGGGGAACAATCAGATTTTGTTTTCTCCGCGAAACACCTACGAGTTGTTTACATCAGTTTGTCGGTTTACAGCATCTTTTAAATTGTTACGCAGTTGGTTCTTAATTGATTAATTATTGGAAACTATTGTAGCGCTTTTGTAGGTGGCGAAATCCTTCCCATGTTAAAGTCATAACCTCAGATAGGCTTCTAAACGTAAATTATTAGGTAGGCCCCCAATCACTTGAAAGTTTCACCACCTCCGAATCATGTTTTAACTATATAATAGTTAAAATATGGACGTGTTGTTTAAATCCATTAAAATAATGTTAGAGCAATTACTAGATCTGCCCTATTAGTTACAGCAATTCATGAATTTTAATAATTTTTACTTCACACGATAACCTTTTGAAACCTTGGATACTGGCTAGAGACCATTTTTCACGACCAATGATTTCCTAGCTGACAAGCATATAGATTTCTTGGGCCGACTGTTTAAAGGTAGAGTAGTTTAACATGTTTTATAAAGTAAATCGTAGGGAATTTGGGCCGATTGAAGATTTTTTACATAGAGATTATTGCCCTTACAAAGTATCAAATAGCTCCGTAAACTATTTCATTACCCACGATACATTTTCGTATCCGGTTTCTCCTCTGGCTTCCCGTTATTTTAGGAAACGCTTTTTTTATAATTCTAACTTAATCATACAAAATTTATATTTTACAATTAAAATGACTTGAATGATCAAAATCATTGTTACAGGAGAATGGAGATCTTTTGAAAAAGAGAGACAGTGAAATAAGAAAGAACAAATGCAGAAGAAAAACATGGAGGGATGCGGCCAGAGAGCGGCAGTACTCTTCGGTGTCAGGTTAGTTCTGAAGCGGTCATTACTCAAATCTTCGCTTCTTATTAGTATTAACTATAACTTAAACTTCAAGGAGTATTTGTAAAATAAGGTTCCTATGTCACCGAGACAAAATTCGATGTGCTGGGAGAAATCTGGCAACACCGTCGGGTGGCTGTCAGGCACTGTTTGAGGTGGCGAGGCACAAGTGGAGGAGACAGAGAGGGGGAAAACTGATGAGTAAGACAGTGATGCCAGATTTCACCCAGCACTTGGTATTCTTTTTCGGTGGCTTAGGGAACCTTACTTTACAAATGCTTCTATTAGTATTACTGCTTAACAAAGAAACATGTTATATTGTTTATTAGTACACTAACAGAATATATTATATTATATATCTCCAAAATTACAAACTTAATAATTCTACGATAGTTAATGATTTCCCAAAATTTGCATAAATAAACTTTTCTAATTCAATTTTGTTATAGATTTTAAAAACTCACCACATAAGAGTAAACAAAGTATTTAATATATTAAAGACAGGTACGTGGGTTGTGTACAAACTTCCCGCCAAACATTTGGTAGTTTAACAACAGTTAAGTATTCGTTTGATTACATTACCAACTGAATAAAGTAAATGTAAACATTACTGGCATCAATGGCGTCGTTTATGTTTACGTGAACCTCACATCTGTTGGTTATAATTACATTGAGAGAAACTGTTGGAAGTATAATTTTCAATATTTATTTACTTGTGAAAAGCAAACATCTCAGAGTGCATTCATCTTTCCGAGTAAAAAATACTTTACTTTTTTATTTATATTTCTTGATTAAATATCTTTTAGAGGCAAAAACTGTTTCAATAACAAGACAATTCATGGCTGAGAACCCAAGAAAAAGCACTTAAACCTTTACTACTAATGTTGTAATAATTAACTGTTAAAATTACAATATATCAATGGATATTTCTATACACTTTCAAGGAAAATGGGTTAGGTTAGGTCAGGTTGGGATTGGGATTGGTTAGGTTAGGTTGGGAAGGTAGTAAGGCCTTGTTGTCAAATACTTGGTCTGCGTGTTACAGAGAAACAGCCGGTGAGTGCCGAGTCTGGCCGCAGCTTCCACGTATTGTTGTCTATGTCCAGTAACCCAGAGTGCCTGGGGTACCTGCTCAGAGGTATCCTGTCTCACATACCAGGACTACTCAGAGTCCTTCAACAGAAGAGTGATGCTACGCTGCACCGCAGTATGGCGGCACTCCTTCACAATATTCTAAAGGTACATACTCTTACTTACCTACTCCAAGGACCATCTATATCTCAGTTGATATGTAGCGGCAACAACAAAGCCTCTCCAATTTGACCTATCCTCTGTGGCTCCAATTCTTTGCATATCTGACTTGGCCTGGTCTGTTTTGGTCTCCCACGAGATCGCCTTCTTGTAGGGTTATTTTTAGAGATAAACTTCAGTTGAGACCATTCTTCCATACTTAAAACTTGCCCAGCCCATTTTAGTCTTCGACTCTTGGTCTTACTAACATTGTCCGCTGTATTATACAGGTCTCTAATTTCCCTATTCCGTTTTATCCTCCTCTCCCTCTGGTCATACGTGGTCCATATATCTCCCTCTTGTTTTCGAATAAAACTAGTTTCTTTCCTTCCTTCTTGTTTAATATGCAAGTTTATGATCCATAAAGTAAAACCGGAACATCAATTGCTTTATACAAACTAATTTTAGTTTTATGTTACAGGGATTTTGATAATAATATAGTTTAATAATATATCGACATTTTATTCGAAATGTAGTGTTACGAAAAATTAACTAGGAATTTAACTTAATATTTAAGTTATTCCTGTACTGGAAATCACAGAAGAATCCAAACTGTTTACTGCAAGTTCAGTGTTCTGGTTGGACCAGTAAACATATAGAAGTTACCAGGACGTTGGTGTGTCCTGTAATCCAGCTACTTGTTGGTTTCAAATTGTGGAGAGTTATAAGTGATGTCAGGTGAGTGAAGTGTTCTCTTGTGTGGATTAACGTCTGCACTATTGAATACTACGTTAATCCGCAAAGACCATCCTCTTAATTATATCTGTTCATAATTCAGAAGCAGTGATTCTGACACCACTTTAAACTACAGGTTCCTTAGATATGCTATTAATTTTTGGCTATTATTTAATGGTTCTGTCTACGTCAGCCTTAGTCAGAAACTAAACTATAAGATCGCGCCACAATCATCCTAAACTAATTTGTTATTCATAATTGGCTTAAAATAGCTACAACTCGTCAAGTATGTAGCATTACCGGTGAGATGTGCGGTAATTAATAAATAAATAATTTATTTATTAATTATTTACTTCTACGAAAAAATAACTGTTGCAACGCTGGCATCCGACTGAGCTGCGCCGGCCACGCCCTTCCCCCACCACTCGAACCCACTCCGTGTCTACTGCGCATCTCAAGGCCACCGGTCATGCTAAACCTGATCAGTTGTACCCGGGTAGGCTGTAATCTAAGTTAAAATTATAAAGTATTAAATGACTTTTACCGGTGGCTGTATTATAGATAACTTTAATGAACTTAATTGACATGAATACCACGGTCAAAGATTGACCTCATAAGAATTATAACCAGTTCGTAATTCAGAGGTAAAAGTGATTCGGGTTCCCCGTTAAACTGTAGGTCGCTTAGATGTCATTGACTGATGGGTTATTAATTAACAGTCCAAGGAACATTAATTCAGCCTTAGTCGGTAAAACCAGATGTGAAAATATAAGTATTTTTAATATAAATTCGTGAAAATTGAATATAGCGGTTAACAGAAACGTAAAATCACTCTAGAAGTTTGGAAAGTAACAATTTATTCAGTAAAGGTTAAAATGTTCATTATTGGATAAATTTAAATGCAGATTAAAGTTAAATAGTCCAAACTGAATTTGCTAAGTTTCATTAATGACAATATCGATAAAACCACCGACGGCGTCGTTCGGAAACATTAAATATTCGTTTTCACTTCCACCGACTACTTTGTAAAAGCTTGGCCCATGGGTATTGAACGTTCCAACTATTTTATAAATTAAAGTATTTCCTACATTTTCCTTTTACTGAGTATATATGTTTAACTAATTTAAATATATTGTTTGTTTGAAATTATTCATTATACGTGTTTATATGATTTATATTGTTTCATGACGTTTCGGGATCTGGAATCTGCCAGATCACCTGAGGACGGTTGATCTGGAACCTAGAACATGCGATACTTGTTTACAATCCGGACTAAGCCGGTATAAAGCTAATAACAATAAAGGTTAGAGCGTCTTTTTTGGAAGCTTTTTCAGCCTTACACTAGTTTAGTTTGGCTTATGTACTAGTCTTGTCTATGTACATAATCACGGTGGCGTAATCCTGTAATCCAGCTACTTGGAGGCTGTGAATTGTGGATAGTTGTGAGTGATGGTCGGTGGGTGTAGTGTTTTCTTGCGTAGATTAACGTCTGCACTATTGAATACTACGTTAATCCGCACACACCTATCCTTATAACTAAACCAATTCGTAATTCAGAGGCAGTGGTTCGGATTCCACGTTAAACTGTAGGTCCCTTGGATTTGCCATTAACTGTTGTTCTATTAATTAACAGTTCTATCTATGGAAAATGTCAGCCTTGGTCAGTTACAAGACTATACAATCTTGCACCACAATCATCTTACTCATTCATACTTGGCTTAATTAAAATACCTACCTTGTTGTATGGTCGCCATTTCAATAATCTAACCTAATCTAAAACCCAACAAATGTACATCAGTCTTAGAAAATTACCCTTTGAAATAACACAATAACCTCAACTGGCACCAAAGGACAGACCAGGATATGGCGAATGCTACATTAGAGTCAGAAACAAATCTAAACAATATAAGTTATGTCAAATGTTAAAGGTTGGTGTGTGGTAATCATATCTGAAGTGTATGTGTGTGTGAACAATACCTGCGTTGAAAGACCAGAAGCTAACAGATGTAATCAACCTCAACCACTTAAAAAAGGTAAAGTATTGGGGAGCGCGCTGGTCTAGGGGTAGAGCGCGGGGCTTTGGTTCCCAAGGTCCCGGGTTCAAATCCTGCCAATCACCAATGGCTTTTCGCTATATGATAATGCCGCAACCCGCACAGGGGTGCGCAAAAAGCCGCTACGGCTGAAGTGCTTTGGAAATAATCCGCCCCTTTCAATAAAAAAAAAAAAGGTAAAGTACTGTTTGTCCGGATTCGAATCATCCAGATTCCGAATAATCCGGATCGGGTTTTGATGTCTGCATATTGGTACAGTTCAATACCGAACTGTCAAAGCGTAGCTGTTTGATTTTGAGGTTAGATGTACAAACACTTAGCTCATGACCGAACGGTCATTATTTGACATTTTAATAATGACCTGCCAAAGTGTAGGCGTTTCAGGTTAGATGTACAGTGGTTGTTTGTTTCTAAATTATTTTTACTGCATAGTCAAAGTGCATATTGAACCTGTGATCATGCGTGGTTGTAAAAGAAAGAAGGTTCATTTAACGTGTTTTATTTCCTGCCTAAAACTAATAATCATAACTTTTAAACTTTTAATAACAATATAAGCAAATTTTAAAACACGTTAAACGCTTCCGATATTTTGCGCCTATGTTGTTCTACAAAGGTTATATGCAGTCTGCAGTACTAATATTGCAGGTGTTATTCACGATCGTTTGTATATGTTCAGTATAGTTTCAGATAATCCGGATTTTCAGTTATCCAGATCGAGACCCGGCCACATTAAACCGGATAAACCGGACACTGTACTGCTTCAAGTATTATTATTTTAACTACCGCCTAAAACATCTAAAATAAAGTTCTGTGCTTTCTTCCTTAACAATGGGTGAAATTAATTATACACCTACAAAAGAAATATAAGAAATTAATATTCACCATTATACAAAAATAATTGAATATTCACGTGATAACTCACGTAAGACCGCCTGACTACTCTAGTGAGAAAATTTATTATTATTATTTACCCTTTATTATGTTCCAGACTGCCCTGGAAGCCTACAAAGAGCCTTTGGTCGGGGACGAGTCACAGGACGACCGACGTCTGGAGCTGTCCGCAGCATGTTGTCTGCTGCTGCGGGTCTGTCTCAGCCTTATTCACGGTGTGCATGACCTCCAGTACACTGCAATGGTGACCATCAACAAGGTCATCGATGCTGCGGTGGTCCACAGGCTGGGACATGTCAGGGTGCTCACCTCGACTGCTCTGCATCATCCGTGCAACGACAAGTGAGTTGTGAAGTCATCAAGATCAGGATATCCTTGGGACCGTTATAATGCCCTTCCATTTACATTTTCATGGGATATAATGGTGTTAAATATGTTTTACTTAAGTTCTAAGAGGTAGAGCAATCTAAAATTATATTGTGTTTACCATTAATATTGTAGTAATTGTTCATTCTGATTTTTTTTATCATTTCCGTACAAACATTAGAAAAAACATTAATAAATGCATTGATAATACATAAGTACAAATTTAAATTGAGTACAATAGCAATTTCAATTAGATTATGAAATGTCATTGGCTAAGGCTTTCACAGCGTTATGTTGGTCAGTGAATGTGATATTCTCTAGTGTAAGGTACACACTATTGAATCCTAGATTTATCCGCAAATATCTCTCATAATTAAATCAGTTTGTAATTCAGAGGCAAAATTGTTGGGATTCCATGTTAAACTGTTGATCTTTTAGATGCAACTGGCTGTTGGGCTATTAATTAACAGTACTGGCTATGAAACATGTCAGATTTATACTCAGTAACAGGACTATGAGATCACGTCACCATCACTACTCTTATTTAAATAAAAATATATAGTTGGAGCTGAAGCAGAGAGACATATAAGTTGTAAGAAAATAAATTGAACTCTTTCTCTGCATATGCATGATTCAATCTTCCTTTGGTTAAGAAATACCTTTTTACGAATTCTTTGTACTAAGTTTAAAAATGTGTTTTCAGAACCTTATACCTATTCAGAAAATATACTCTATAACTCGTAAAAGTTATTTTATAAGTAAAGATTTTAATGGCTTCAGGGAAATTTTTTGCAATTTCATATTTGTTTATGTTAACTACAATCCTATCCTGAGACATGATTGTAATTGCATCTTTTTCTTCACATGTTTCTTTCATTTTAGTTATGTTACTTATTAACATAAAATCTTATCAAGGTGTTCTGTCTTCATGAGTATCTTCTTGTAGGCTCATAAGGAACTAACTGAACCAATTCTTGGTTTAGTTAGTTCCTTAAGAGCCTACAAGAATTTACTACATGTTCTCCTAATATGTCTGTTTCTGGCTTTAAACATGAAAATACTATAATAGAGGTAAACCCATTTTGGATAAATCCAGAACCCTTCATTTTTTGGGTTAACTGTCCAAAGTGGTAAATACTTTCAATAAACTTTCATCTCCAAAAGGGAAGGTAGCCTATTTGCTTTATGAAACCAGGATTGCCTCTTTTCTCTGTATTTTTAAATTATTTTTACCTATTATACACATTATACATTATTACACATTATTGATATTTAGTTACACTTTTTCATCCAATGCAAATATAAGATTTGATATGAAGGTTTAAGATTTATGTCTCTAGATTAAACAATTTTTTCTCTAAAATTCATAGTAAAACTATTTCTGATTATGAGAAGATTGGTTGGCCTAAGTAGTAACTCAAGCTGTTAAAGGATATTATTAAATGATGAGAATTTAATGCTTCCTTAACATCTGAGGGAGGAAAGGTCGTAAAAGTTAATGGAAGATCATGACATTTATGAGGCAACTAAATTAAAAGAGCTAAAAACCAAGTTCTTATGTTTAACTAATGTGCTTCTATTACCATTTTACAGCTAAGATAATGATTAATTATTGACTATGTTATTAAAGTAAATTAATAAATTGTAAACTAAATACTCAATTACAATTTATTAACATACCTACTTTACTTAATTTATGTAGTTTGTTTATTTAATTAATTCATTTTTGTAGTTCATAGTTTTGCTAAAATTTTAGTTGTTTATTTGATATTTCGTACTTATGTAGTAGCAGCTTATATATAGTTTTACTAATTTACTTTAGCAGGTAAATCATGTTTCTATATTTTGCTTTTCACTGTAAAAGTAAGAATTCTGAATTAATCACGTTGTTAAAATGTATTTAGGTATTAGTTAGGACTTAATCAAGAAAAGAAATGAAGAAGAGTAGGATGACATCTATTTAGATAAATATACATTTATTTTGGTGGTTTCTTCAAATTACAGTATTACTTTTTAATCTGTATTCTCATAGCACTCTTTCAATGGAAAATTATTCAATAAATAAATAAAAAGAACTTAAAATTATAAACGTTGTTAATAACCATTTTTGGATTATTTTGGTTTTTAAAACTACAAGAATTGATTCATAATTTCCCACCTGTACATGCATTATACATGTCAGCTGATTTGGATTGCACAGTTATAAAAATAATAGTGCCTATTATAACTCTATTTTTTTGTTTTTTATCTCATTGCGAGCATTTGACGGATATATCCGTATATTTTATTTTTACCAAAAGCGGCAAGCAGATATATCCGCCTATCCGTTTCAGCTACAGAAGCGGCATGCAATATATCTGCCAATTTCATTTTTTGTCGTTTGTCTCTTGGTCTGCTCCCATGTTGACATAGGTCTGCCCACACATCAGAGGGGCGCTCTGCAACCCGCCAGGCAGGAGGGTGCAGTAAAAAAAATATTTGAACATAAAAGTCGGGATTTATCTCTCAAATACACTATTTCTGAATATAATCCATGTAAAACAAAAAAATACTAAAATAAATACCCTTATGAAAATATTAAGGCTCCCGAAGGGGTAGTATATATAAAAATATAATTTTATAGTAATAATTTTACTGATTGGTATCTCTACTCTGAATGCACTAATCAGTATATTTACTTATAATAAATAATCTTCTTAATCCACTTCTCACTCAATATCTTGATATTATGTAGGTATTTATTTATATTGTTAAGAGGTGGTTTGCTGTTTTTAAATAAATAATAAATAAATCCGCCCTGCAGAAAGCAGCCAATGTGGGAGCTGCCCCCACAGAGCCCTGTTCCCGAGACGCCCCCACCGCCCCGTCCACGCCCTGCTAAAGTGTCCGCCAAGCGGCTGGGTTCAGTGTGGCGCCATGCAGCCACTGAACAACTTGAAAACCCTCGCAAGCCTCTGCCCAGCG
Organism: Nephotettix cincticeps; assembly: GCA_023375725.1. NCBI lineage: Eukaryota > Metazoa > Arthropoda > Insecta > Hemiptera > Cicadellidae > Nephotettix > Nephotettix cincticeps. The sequence goes on from CM041789.1 coordinate 54,486,913, forward strand.
AAGAGCCCCCTCAGGAGGAGTGCATATATGGTAGGTAACATGAAAACAGGTCTACTCTAGTTCAGAGGTTTTAATTAAAATAAATATATTAAAATAAGTGTTATTATATTATTAAATTATAAGGTTACAATACCTGCTATTTTTAATCCAATAGTCTTTTGAACGTGACTAGTTTCGGGAGCAAAATGGTTCCATTATCAGGCGTACATTAGTCCTTAGGTCACTTCAAAACATGTGTTCTTGTGTAAATAAATAAAATATTTTGAAAATAAACACTTACCAGATGAATTTAAAGTTTTGAATAATTGTCTGGCGACATACAAAAAGTTTAAACACTTGACGACGCAGATGACCAATGGCTCGACTAGCCGATACCTGTTTGACGATTTTGACCCTGTGGTGAAGTAAACTGTTGATTGTGTTTATTTGGCGCTCCACTAACAATACCTTTGATCCTGTTAAATAATATTTTGGAGCCAAAATTTAATCTTTAATTGAGGACATTATCAGGAGACTTTTTTTATCACTCTATATATTTCAAACGACCTTAAAGCGTTCATCAAGGGGCTTTCTTACATTTAAGCAGGATGTGGAGATTTTCACTGCAGCTGCTCACTTGTGATTTGTACTGATCAGATGGCCGGCAAATTTTGATTATTGATTTTTTAATTTTGATTTTGGGAGGTGTTCGATGAACCTTTTGCTAATTGTAAATTATAAGGTATTGTAACTTCATCATTTAGTCAGTACTCAATCCTAATGGCAATAAATGTTTAAATTATTTTATTTTTTAATTTTATTTAACATTAAAAAACCATTCTTATGTGGTTCCTTCTCGATGAGTTTCATTTTTCTCTAAGCCTTGACATTATTGACATTATTTCGCAAATTGTTTCAAACTCTTAACCCTTAACTACTCACACTGGTTGTTTTAAACACCCAAAGAGGATATATTTAGTGTAACTTCACCGTGGGTGTGGGCTACCCTACCATCGGTCACAGTTTCTTCAAAATAAAGTCTGTATAGTGACTCAAACCAGTTTTCGTCAGTATGTAGTAAATTTTTGTTCTGTCACGAGCTTTGCAAGTTGTCTGGGTAACCACAACATGCCGCACGAGTACATAAGTACCCGTGCGGTATGTTGTGTATAATAACAAAGATTCAGACTAACATTGAATTTACTGTCTCTATCAACGTTGCTGACCATTAATGTTTTAGGTGTTTTACTAATAATTTCTTCATTTATATATCGATGTAAATAAAGCTTTTCAAGTGTGAAAAAAACGTGCCTTTTGTTATTTAATGTGGAAGTCTAATTAGTTTGAATGAAAATCGCAAAGAAAACATGTTTGAGCTAATTACATTACTGAAGCTCGTAATGAAATCAATTTATTCTAAAAGCTAAGTCAACATGAAAACACAATGGCTATTTTGCTCATATTTAATTGTTTACTTAAAATTATTAAAACAACAGTTAATTAGAAATTTGTATTAGAGTTGTATTCAGACCCTTTAGAGATTAAGTTCCTCCGGTCCAAATTCTAATAAAGGACTTTACAGTATGCATCTCTAACTTAGCTCAGCTTCCCTGGAGGGGAACTGAGATAACAGACACCTATTTTGAACCTGCCTGCACCTATAATGATTAACCTCTAAGTTATATTTCACTGCACTAATTAAAAGGAAATTTTGCCACAATTTTCTTTTAAATTGTGCACTCAGATTCCATTGCATCTGGTAATGTTTAGTATTAAACTCAGTGTTCTATAATAAAATGTTGTTTCTGAGAAATATCTAAACGGCAGGAATGTTTAAACATGTTCATGGTGTTTGTTGATAAACTGTTGTAGTGTAAAACACACATTGAATGGAGAGCAAAAACAACTAATATGGTTTACATACTCTCAATGTTTTCCAATATTTTTCAACCAGAAGAGTGTAGGTAATATTAGGTTCATTTAGTGTCTGTGGAAATTACCAGTCATAGAAAATAAAAGGTATTGACTAGTGGACATATTTTGTTTCTTCATATGTGCATGACTAATATTGCTTGGTATATTATTTGTAAGTTTTTCAACTGCTTTAGTAATGTTTGTTTTAGGTTCTCACCAGAGGACACCCCCTCTCTGAAACATGTTTTACTTATTGTGATGGAAAATGTCTCCTAAAAATCTAATTTATGGTAGTGTTTCATAAACATACTCTAATATATACACACTAATGTATGAACATGTTCATTACATAGTACAATAGCACATACTCAATCTCTTGTTACCAACAGAAAACTAAGTACTAAAGTCGGTGATGTTGAAGTGTTGTTATGTTGGCAGACGTGTTATCCAGTGTTCACGCGCTCTCCGTGCTCAACATTCTGCACAATGCCTTGACCCTGTACAAGCGAGTGATCGGCAGCAAGCAGCAGTGTTCGCCAAGCCAGAGGTGAGCAGGTGAGATATTATACTAACCTAAAGCAGCCTCGCCGCATGGCTTTCATAGCTCGCTTGCTCACGTCTGTAACTGACAGTTTTGGTGTTGGATGAGATAAAACGCAGCTGCTTAGTGCGAGCTATGAAGATAGTGTATAGTAAATAAATTAGTACCAATAGCTTAGAACGCGCTATTAAGGTGTTGTAGAGTAAACCAACTAACTTAATAAAATATTTTTAGAACGGTCTTAGAGGTGATGTGGAGTAAATACACTATTACCAACTGCTTAGAACAAGCTATAGAGGTGTTGTAGAGTAAACCAACTGCTTAGAACAGGCTATGGAGGTAGTGTAGAGTAAATCATCTAACACCAACTGCTTAGAACAGACTATGGAGGTATTGTAGAGTAAACAAACATATACCAACTGCTTAGAACAGACTATGGAGGTAGTGTAGAGTAAATCATCTTATACCAACTGCTTAAAACAGACAATGGAGAGCAAATCAACAACTATACCAACTGGTTAACACGGGCCATGCGGGTAGTGTAGAGTAAATCAACTAATACCAACCAAGACCAAGACTAATAGTATTAAGAGAGAGATGACAGTTTATCTTATAAACTAAATTACACTGTAGTATTAGTTAGAAATTAAATTATTTACTTAGAAATTACTAAAAGTAATTTTAATAAAACCATGTACCGTAAGCTTTTAGTGGTAGACGTAGTAAGAGTATAGTATCTAAACTTCATTTAATATGGTTTAATTAACTCTAATATTTATTTTATTATATTATCTTTTCATTCTGAACAAATCAAAATTTGTGGTTCAGAGCCCCTCTATTTTAGTAAAATAAAATATTGACGAAAGAAATGAAGGAAGCTCTCTTAGAGTGTCTTGTAGTGTAGATGTAATGTCCATGCTCCATGTTAAGATGGAGTATATTGTTTTGTGATATAACAATTATTTATTATTAATCTCATATATAGGGCTTCAGGTTGGAGTTTTAGTTTTGCCTCTTCAGAGGGGAATTTATAGACAAAGTCTAGTTAGTAGACTATTTCAGAAGTAAAGGAGATTGACCATACCCAACCCTTTAACAAGTAGCTATAGCATATAGCTTAGATGTAATATCTTAGCTTGTTCGCTGTGTAATAAGTCGTTTTTCACATGAGACTTGTGTCGCAAACACATAACATGTGACTGAAAGTTATATGGAGTGTAAAATTATGTATCTATTTACTGGAAAGTTTTTTTTTCTAATGGGTTGAAGGTTTTTATCATATAAAATGGATATACCTTTCAAATATCACTAGTTGACAGAGGATTTTGTGTGTAAACAATGAAGTAATAGACAATTTCTGTATTTTTTATTTATTTTCCTTACTTCAACTGTCCTTTACAATAGACTAGGGGCCTGTATGGTGAATTAAAAGCGAGGAAATACCACAGCAGAGTGAGTCAAATAGGCTAGCCAGAAGTGACTGCTCATCCTATAGAAGTCACAGGTCACTGGTTTTGTTCCAGCAACCTTTGACTTCCATGGCCAGCGTGTCACATCTGAGTAACCAACACCCTACTCAAACTTCCGAGGGTAAATTGGCTGACAAAATAATCGAGAATCTCAACCGCATGTTCCTTCCTATTTTAAGTCACCCAGGCCTCAGGGCTTCAGTGAGACTCCCAACAGATCACTTTGATTGGTCCCACATGAAACAGGTTTGCCACAATAGGGCCCGAGCTTGTAAACATTCTTAATTTGCCAAAGTACGAGAATACGTTATGTACCAGTACCTTTTGAAAGTTTTCTAAGTACATCATCTCGTTATCAGCATATACAAGTTGATATCATCAGACCCCTCCTTTCAGCTAATACTTATCACCATTCATTGTCTCGCAGTAAAAGACGGGTTTACGATGTGGCCTGAAGTTTGACCTCTGAAAAATATTACAGTCATAGTAGTTGCTGAAGGATTTATGACACTTCAAGGACAGCCATTCGAGTCCAATCTCTCTTGAAGACTAGGTGTGTCCTTAGGTATAGAACTTTCAGCTTGCATACTTGTGCTAATGGCATGACTAAATAATTTCTAAGACAGTTGAAAGCCCCGATCATGTGTCATTCAGGAAAATCCTAGTAACAGGTTCTTCCAATTGTTCTACTAGAAACTTGTATTGTATTTTCCCTTGATCTTAAAATCTTATTCCTCCTCTACCAGGACCTCCCATCAGACAAATTAGCAGTCACCTCTGGTTAACCTATGTAACCAACACTGCTACATTATGTTACTTTCCCTGTCTTTAATCCACCAAAAAGTACCACAGTGATAGTTTAAGTTTTTTATTTGTTATTATTTTTTTTACTAAATTATGGAGCCACTGGTCAGATTTTACTGATGTTCAAGTAGTACTGATGTTTAAAAAGATGTTGGTAATGTAGTTTACTTCAATGCTGCGACATTGCTTCTCAAATTGAAAATATTTCTCTGTTCTATATTCTACACATATCAAATAAATTACTATTGTGCATTTTCACTAAGTAAATTCCAGATTTGCTGGACTATCATTTAGTTTACTCTATGCTGTGCATGAAAATTAATTTAATACTCTGCATCCTTTTAATTATTTTTGCTTGTCCTCGACTTTCACGTTATAGTTATGTGTTATAGTTTTAAAGCGATGGTTGTCCTATATAGGTGGCGACACTGCAGCTACCATTGTCTTCAGATACTGGCAGCACGTGCCCTTTTATTCATGACTGAAAGCTCCTCAGTACAGAATCAGCTGTCTCAAGAGCCACAACTCAGAATATTGGCTACTGCGTTGGATTCAACACATGATCCGGTTAGTTTCATGAAGTCAATTAACTAATCACAGGTAAAAAAAATAATAAATAACTGAATATAGAAATGTAAAAAAGGTTTGTGATAAATTATTCAATCAATTTTTAAGAAACAGTCTATTGATATAATCTTGTATTGGCCTGGTCTATTACTTAGTGAATTTTAATCCAAGATGTCATCGTAGATAGGAACTAGAGGTCTCATCAGTAGATATTCATTCTGTAAGCCCACCAAATGGCACTTTGCCCAACATATAATTAGCAAAACATTTAAAACTACCTCTATCATTCATTATACGATGTGAAGTATTCAATGGTTTATCAAGTGGAACTGGATTTTAATAGTCAAATCCTCACCCCTTTTCATTAATTTAGAGGGATGGTAAAATTACCATCCAAGGGATCCCAGACAAATCCAAGACTTTTCTCAATATGAGAACAACTTCATTGACTTAAGAACTTTGAGTCCCAGTTTAGTTTCTGACTGGTTTATACATAGTTCAGAGATTAAAATTGGTACATTAAAAATAAGTTTCCAATTACTGGGATCTCCTTTGGCTTACATAGTGTGATGGAAATCCCTATCCCTCATTATTGTAGTATGCCCCTGAACTGGTAAAGCAAATTATAGTGGTTTTATAATACCTTTTTATCGTCCCAGTTCTAGATGGTTTGTTAAAACTACAACCATAGTTTCAGTGGTCGTTGCTCCAAGATCACGTAGATTGCCAAGAAAATATCATAATCGTTATACAAAAAAGATCAATCTTTTGGATGTCGTCATGGATGAAACACAAAACATATCCACCTCAGTGTCCTTCCGGCTCTCGTGACAACCCGACCTAAATTAATTACTAATCCAGGCCTGTCACAAGTCCCATTCTTTTGTTTTAAATCTTCGTGTTGTGTCGTTTGTGTTCCGTGTTTTGTGTTTCATCCATGATGACGTCCAAGAGACTAAATGTTCTACCTTTAAAATAGACTGTTCTGAATAAATTTTGTATTTAGTATCGAAGAACAATTGCCGCAAATTGCGGTAGCAAACATGTAAACTATCCAATGTTTCAAAGGTTTATAAAGTACAATTGGACCCCGCCGACAGTTTTTAAAAACTTTGTGGGGCCATGACTGAAATATTATTGAAATAAGTTATTTTTATCGCCATGTGTATGTTACAGCAACTGCTCGTGCTGGTATTGCAGATAGTAGCCACTCTGGCCCTAGATCCTCAGCACCACAAGGCTATCATGGACAATGGACTGCCTGACGTGCTGAGCCAGCTGCTGCTGCCGTCCGACGAGTGGTACTACACCAACCACAGCACCAAGTATGCGCGCTACGTTAAACACCATGTGGCTCGTATCCTTGTCTACCTTGGCTTCCAACACAGGGTCAACTTGAGGTTCTGTGTCTACGATATTCTACAGGGTGAGTATTTAATTGTTGTAATTTAAGCGTAAGTGGTCATTCAGATGAAAATGGCAGTCTACAGAGCTTGAGGTTGTGGGTTAAAATCCCACCTGTGGCAGTTAGTAACAAAAATGCAATGTCAAGCCATCTTGGGTTTACCCAGCCTTGTAAGGCAATTTAAAAGCTAGCAATAGTCTTCAGTACTTCTTCCTAGTCTAGAAAGCTAACACTAACATGGTGAAGAGCACTTTTCTGATTATGTGCCTCTTATTGCACTGTAATATACAACAAAAACTGTGGCTAACCTGTGAAATTCCTGTTAAATGAATGTGAAAGCCACAGATATTGGTGTATGGATAGCATTTTACTGGGTTTAGCAAAATGCTTGCCATAAATGAATCAGTTTCCAAATCTGTAAATCAAAAGAGCATACAGTGCAAAATACAAACACGAAAATTAACCTAAAAATGGTCCATCAAAAAGTACTGACAAATCATGAATGAGCTATGAGATCTTTCTGAACCTTTCTTTTATCCAGTGTTTGTCTACCTCGTTTGACAAATGTGAAAGGCTTTTTAGGCAGAGAGGTGTGTAATGCCTTAGGATGTTCACTTTTGAAACCATAAATTTAACATTTTATGTTGTAGTTCCCTCCAACATACCTTGAAAAGTCTCTTCATGGCTTAAGTATTAATATCAATTCAGTTGTAGGATTTTTACTATTCATCTACTTTCTTATTTTTATGGATCACTTATTTCCGATGCTTATGCAATATTCTAACTTAGTAAAATATGATACATAAATCTCAATCTATTGTTCTGGGTCTAGATGACGTTCCACCAACACCTCTCGTAGAGTCTGTCGAGGACAACTACATCTCCATGACATCGGCCCCACCTAACCTTGTCCTTAGCGCAGATAAAACCATCCTTGGAGTTTCCATCGAAAGTGCCATTATAAATGTCCTCAAAAATATTGAGGTGAGCTATTTTCGCACAATGTTGGTAATAATAACAAAATACTAACTATTTGTAAAACTAGAATGACTTGTAACACATGATATTCACCATGTTGGGTAGGTGCGGTATTGTAGATAAATAGAGCCATAATAATAATAATAGTTATGAAGTTTTAGCACTACTTTTGGTTGAACCACTATTTTCAACCATATAGTTCTATGAGAATATATTTTAAGAGACTGTTCACCATAAAGCATGAGCAGCTCAATTTCAATTTGAACAATTTTTCTTTACAGACATCGCTAACGCAAGGAACAACGACTACTGAAAGCTCAACTCTTCATTGGTTTTTGAGTGGCAACACATACAGCCACACATACAACAGAGGTGGGTTCATAGACTTTTCATAGATACCTATATATTTCTGTGATTATTTTTTTGAGGGTGGGGATGTGGTCTCTAATAGTTCCTCAAGACTCCACTAATGCCTCCTGGTGTATATAGTTTTGCTAGGTCTGGGTGGGACACTTATTACTTAGTTCTTTTAATATCTAATTTTATAATGTGTAGGTTGTTTTCATGAAACTCTAAATTTACATATTTCACTCAAACTACGTCATTTAACTAGAATTTATACTTGGAGGTTAAAGTTATTGCACTTTTCATAGACCTGTTATAATTTTTCCCAAATCCACTGGGCCACTTTTATGTTCATATAGGTTACTTCTTTTAACACAAAGTTTTTGGTTTAGGAACGTCCATACTCATGAAAGAGGTCTCTGTTGTGGCCGTTATAATGTTTATTGTCTCTGTTGCAGCCCCAGTAGAGCACAAGCTGCCTTCAGACCCGTGCTCGACCCTGTTTGTCCAAACATTCCTCTCGTGTTTCCCGTGTGTGTTGAACCCCATCGTGCTGCTGCGCCTTATGCTGCATCGCCTGCTGACCACAGCTGCTCACATGCAGAGATGGAAGAGCTGTGCGTCACGCTCCAGCTTTGCCTCCGCCTCCGCTCACGAGGTTCCCAAGTCCCCACGGTCCCGGGCCTCGTCAACGGATACGGAACCTAGCACTCTGCGCAAGCGAAGAAAGGTGAGATATCTCAAGCCGATCCAAGGAATTACTGTAAAACCACACTAACCCAACACTTTGACCCACAGGTTGTCGAATAACGCGATTGTTGAGTTTACTAATAGGTTTTAATAAATTAATACATAACAGACTCGAGTTTCACATGTAAAATTGTTACAGTACAGTACTTATGAGTATTGTTAGGTACATACTGAGTAAACAGCTTTGGAGAAATACTCGACAAATAAAATTGCATGTTCTGAAAAGATGCTTAATTTGCAATTGATTTTCTTTCAGTGATACAACGTTCTCCCTCTAATAAGTAAACTATAACGAGTTTCCTCATTCTGAAGTCTTTGACTTTGAAACAGACGAACCAAATTGATCGATTGTCCATCTCGGCTTGTTTCAGACAATTTGTGACCTTGAAAAGTCAAATACACTAGTATGTAAGATAAAGGCATTCTGTCAGGTGTTAGCTGCCAAGTTACACATACTGTCTAGTTATCGAGAGTTGAATTAGCGAGGTTTTACTATAGTTTGCAGTTGAATCTTGCCAGTTTGAAATTGAGGTAGAGCTATTTATTTTTAATCAAAGTTTGAAAATTATAGAGGTAAAGCATTACCGGTATTAACATTAATTAGAGGGATTTAATTGGGAAGAGTTACTTGCAGAGCGGGAATAAAATTTGAACTTTACTTTTACTTCTTTAAACTCTTTTTTATTCGATCCTCGAGAGATAGAGAGAGAATAAAATGTGGTAGCACACCAAAAATCAAACTGTTTACAATACGATGAATGTACCCATTGATATTTGAATTCTTTATGCTGTTGCAAAGTAAACAATGCCACTGACGATTCAAACTTGAAGGAATTGGGGAAACACACTAGTTCACTAACATTACGATAGCTTGCACTTTTACTGTAAATCAATTCAAATATACAGGACCCAACTTAAAATATAAGACGTAAGAGTTTTGAATTAAAGAAACATAATTTGAGTTCATAAGGCTCGAGTATAAACAAATTAGAGTTGTAGGGGCCAGATTATGCATAAAAAATACTTCAAATTATTATAATATTTGTTTTGTTGTTTTTTGTCGAAAGTTTCTACATACAGTTATAGTAAACTTGTTAGAATACCAGTATCAATATATCAACCCCCCCATAGGGGTATGCCCTATTACCTACCTACCGCCTTTACCAAAAAATTAAAAATATGGATTTGAATATCGCTTGAAATTTTTTGTTACTTTAAGGTTACCTTTCATACCATTGACAAAATTTTACACGTTTGGTGATTCTGCACAGGTAAATCTGACAGTGGACTGCAACACAGGTGGATGGGGGGGAGAGCCAGTGGAAGAGCCCCTGCCCCCGCCTGCCCCACCGCCTCGCTTGCCCCGACAATCATTCATGCGGGGCTCTATTGTGCCTCGCGACAGTGTCAGCAGTGCCTCAGGCCTAGGCTTGGAGCCGGCCATGCAGGCCACACTCTTTGCCTTCTCCCACATCCTGCGCCCTGCCCACTCAAAGGACAGCCTCCGCAGCAACAGTAGTGATGGTAATAATCACCTCTGTATAGTAGTACTTACAGGTCGAGGGACTTTGTCGCCCCGGGCGGAATCAACGCCTGTCCCCCCTCATTTATCCCTTTTAAAACATGTTCACTACCAACCGCCCCATATATGCGGCAGTCAGGGCACTCCCTCAGCCCATACACAAAATCATGAACTTCCTCGTAGACCGGTCCTAGTGGTTATGAACTATGCCACAGACTATGCATGGTGTAACCTGTTGATACTTGTCAGTGTTGCCAACTGTCCAGTGATCGTCCTAGCCACAGACCAAGCACCGCACACATGCGGCGGACAATTCTCTAGACTGTGCCTAAGCGATCTAACCTTCAAAATAGACCGAAGAAACTTGTATTCCGTATCAAGGCACCATTGTTGCAGATATACGGTGACAGTCCACTTTATTGAACCAAGCCGCCGAAAATCTGTGGGTGTGGTCTTTGATTAAGATTTTTTTTTAACCTTGTATTACGAACGTGTTACTTCCAGGATCCAACCTGCCTTGAGCTATCGCAAAACTACAGTCCTCCCTTTATTATCTACTAGGGGTCCTTAGTACTGTAGTACTTGTCCTGTAGTACTTGTACTTGTTGTCCTTAGTAGTAGTTGAAATTGCACATTTTAAAATTATTTTCATTTCATACGCTAGTTTATATCTACAGTTGCAGAGATCTATTTTTTTATCCATAACCTGACTTAAAAATTTACCAGAAGGTAATTAGGGTTTTCATTTGTATTTTAAAATTTGCCTTTTAACTTCCTTAAAATTTGTTTGCCCCCAATAATCTTCTGCCCGGTCCGCCCACTCCTAGGGTAAGCCCTGCTTATTGGTATGATTGGAAATTCCTACTGAAAACAACAAATTTGAAAGCATCATAGAAAAAAAGCAAACATTGTAAAGTCCAATTTCTATATAAGGGTAATCTAATCTTGGATAATTAAGTACCTAAAATATCTTGTAACACATTTAAACGCTTAAATAACTATGAGACCCTATTAAATTGCTTAATGCATTTTAAGTTCAAGTAGTTTGGAAGTCAGAATTTGTTTTGGTTAGCTACAAGCGATTGATTGTCAGTGGTGTTATATTTTCTGATTTATATTTCTGGTGTGGCTTAAAATCCACACTATTGTATACTACATTCATTCGCAGAGACCATCTTCATAACTAGCCAAATTGTGGTTTGTAATCCTAAGCTAAACTGTTGAAAACTGTAACAATTGTATCTAAGAAACAGTCAGCCCTAGTTAGTAACAAGACTACAAGATGACGCCACAATCATCATACACTCATTCCTCATTTATTCATACTTGGCTTAAAATGCCTACCTAGGTAGGTTAACACTTCAGTTAAAAGTATAAAAGATCTCTAGTTGTTTGAAGTCTTATAGTCAATAATTTTTATTCGTGGATTGACATAAAACATGAGAATAATGTCCACAGGTATATACACAATGTTATAATATTAGAAAGTGGTAGGCCTATATACTCTATATAAACTAGGCTAACTTTTGTATTTGTCAAATTGCAAATTTTATAAAAAGATTAAAGTGTTTGTTTTCACCTGACTAGTCAACTTTCCAGATTCTGGAGCTGGTATATTGCCTCTGCCTGCCTTTAACCTTCACCTTCACCACAAACCACGGGGGAGCTTCCGCTTTTCCAGTCTACGACACAGCAACAAACAACGTTCTAAATCTCAAGCAAATATCACTAAGGTAAAGTACATCTGACTCACAGCAATAAATCTATAAATTTCATTACAATGGTTATGGTAAGTGATTCCTTTCAGGTCTTGAGAAGTCACGTATATTTAACATCACAGTTTACATTTTAAATATTTCAAAACAAGAAGGGAAATAATCTAAGTAGGTATAGTAATAATAACCTGAAAAGATTCTTCTAAAACAGGTCAATTATTCTATTTTTAGATCATTAGAGACACCAATGGCCGAAAAGAAACCCCAGAACAGGAGATATTGGCGTTCCAAAAGCAGCTGCAAAACCTGCCTGACTTTGACTCTCCGGAGCACCCTCTGACAGGCAGCTCGGACCCTGTTCGCGCTGCAGCAGAGTTCCTAGCTAAGGGTCCTCATCTTCGACCTCGGTCCCGATCAATGCCTAGGGTCACCTACGAAAGTTCCAGGTTCCTGACATTGCCGGAAGTGGCATGGCCCACGGGTGGAGGCTCCTTCAGATTACCTCGAGGGCGTAGCGCTGGTGCACTGGGCTTCCAGGTATGTCATATCACAGTGACCTACATTTAGTCTTTTAGTGGAAAGAGAAGTTCAGGGGTGCGCAAAAAAACCGCTACGGCTGAAGCGCCTTGGGAGAGATCCGTCCCTTTGAATGAATGAATGAATGAATGAATAGTCTGTTAGTTTGACATAAAAAATATTTATTTGGCAAATTAATATCATCAATGGTAATAACAAATGGGACACCCATACATTCATTCGCAGAGACCACTACTAACTACCGTACTTAACCGTACTTTACTTAAGTACTACTGTACTTAACTACCCTATCACTTTTTCTTTATAACTTTTTAAATACATTTCACTAGAAGAGGGTTAAAATGTCTAGTACTGATTTGTATACATTTTGTGTAATAAAAAGCCTGCAAAACAACCCGCATTTCATGGCAACTTTATTTGTCACTTTGTAACAGTAAGAAAGACCCTGCTGTTATGAGATTGGCTGTTGAATTAAGAGTCCTGTCTAAGAAAGATGCTATTGCCATTTTAGTTAAACGTACCAAAAGTAAAGTATTTAATTACGTCTTGGTTTAATGTTTAACTGCTGAAACTGCTTTTGATAAAATAAATTATCACCTGTGTAACTTTACATTTTAACCCTGTCAGACAGAGCACCAGGGACCAATGGGACCAATGGTGATCAGCAGCCCGGTGGGTACCCCTGTGGAAGAACGGAGGGTGTCGTCTGGTAGTGCGGGGGTCCCCGCAGTGGGGGTCGGTAGCCGGCGGAGCTCTCTATCTCCTTCAGACCGCACCAACCGCCGCCGGGACAGCCCCGCCTGTATACAGTTAGAGATACCTCCATGGCATCGAGCAATACTCAACTTTATTGAGGTATTAATATCATTATTAAGATTGGCATCTACCAATTTCATCAATCATATGTGAAAGTGTTGGTATTTGAAATAATAAATGCATAGAGTAGTGGTTCACTATTCTTTATAATGAATTATTATATTGATATACAGTAAAACCTCACTAACTTTACACTTTGTGGACCCAGAGGTTGTCGAGTTACAGCATTGATGAATTATCCAGAACATTGCAATTTTTCTTGAATTTTAATTTATTAATACATAACAGACTCAAGTTTCACATATAAATTAATTACAGGACAATCCTTAAATGAGTATTGTTATATACTTAGTAAACAGCCTTTGAAGAAATGTCAAATATTCAAGAATTAGACATAAATCTTCTAAAAAATGCTCAATTAATAGTTTTTCTTCCTATGATACAACGTTCTTCCGCAGATAATACGAGTACCTCACCCCAATTATTCCCGGGTCTTTGACAATGAAACAGTGGACACGTCTTTGACAATGAAAGGTGCACAATAGATCGACTGTCCATCTTGGCTCATCCTGTGACCTTGAAAAATAAAACACACTAGTACTGTTATATAAAGGTGTCGACTGTTGACTGTCGAGTTAAAAGGAACGCCGAGTAACCGGGAGTCGAGTTAATGAGGTTTCACTCTACATGTAAAACTGTTAAATTGTGTAATGGACATTTTTGACATGGATATGTCTTAGCACTGGGGGGGTAGGGGTATTGGCGTCAGACCAACATTTGAAACCGTCATATGCTTTGTGACATCATATGACTTACAAGGACAGCTGTAATTCTAAGCATTGACATTTACTCTACTCCTAAATTTTGAAGGCCACCATGCCACAAAATCCCAACTGTGTATTACATAGTTGCCACAAAATTCTACCTGTGTATTACACAGTTGCCACAAAATTCCAACTGTGTATTACACATAATAATTCTGTAAGCTTAAAAGAGCTGTGGCTGTTAAAAAATAAAAAATAAAAAAATAAAAATTATTAAAAAATGATTCACTATTAGATGAATTTTGGTTTCTCTGAGAACTATTTATGTTTTGAGCATATAGTGAATACAAAATCACTCAGCAAAAAATTAGTTAGTAACTAATTACTAACTGTTCAATTAAACTGAAAAGTGGAGAAGAAATAATTGTTTTCTTCAAACAAAATAGTTACCGGTATGTCATAGATTTGATCATCATATGTTTATAAGTTGATAATTTTTTTATTTACCTTTCCTTTACTTTTAGATCTCATTAGTAGCTGTAGAACCCATTGCACTTTTCACTACAGTGATGAGTAGGATCTTGAAGGAATAGGCTATAAGTTTTTATACCACAGTGCATGGTGTTCCTCATCTACATTTTTTGAGATGTATAGACAAAAGAAAGATAAATAAATATTATATGTAGGAAGGCCTCATAGCCGGATTTAGGTTATAATATTGGTTACTTATGGTTGTTTGCAGGAATGGTTGAGAGTGTCTCGTGTGGAGATAGATCGCAATCCCACTCTATGCCGAGAGTTACGAGACTTCATGACCAAAGTGTCAACGTGTGGCCAGCCGTACCAGCAGTGGTGTACGGAGCTGAGACAGGAGTTCCCGTCTTTGGTGAGTGACAAGTTATAGAGTCAACAAATTTGAAAGGGCTATTGCTGCAGCACCATATTTAATGACAATGAAGCCTCAGATATTTCTGATTTAATTATTTCAAGGAATTTAACAAAAAAAGAGCATTACTTTCATATTTTTAGGTAAAAAAACAAAGCTTTAATTTCTAAGACATATGTGGTCTGTCCAGAAAGTAGATAACACTCTCCTCTGTGTCCGCTAGGCTAATGGAGGGACTAGCGCGGCCATCTTGGTGTCAGGGTGTTTCACAACCTCAGTCGGCATCTAACCATTCTAATCAGGGGTTAGTAATGTACTCCGTTAAGTTCCTGTGGCAATTTTAAATGGCTGTGTTAGTTAAAAATGCAACAAACTGTGAGGTGTATGCAGTAATAAGGTTTCTGACTGCAAAAAAGGTAATGGGGGAGTCCGTAAAAACTCACAATAACTGAAACAAGCTTTTTGGTTTCTGCTTTTTTTTGCAAAATTGTGGAAAACTCATGGAAAGTTCCATTGTTGTGAATTTTTGGTTTTTACAGACTCCTGCATCAACAAGTTCAGCAGTCAGTATGCTGGATCTTCGACTTCGCTATTTGTCGTTAAAGTTAGTTCAGCCATTTTTTTATTTAATTTCATCTGCAAACGAACTCAACCTTCAGTGATGTTGTCCCCACACACTTAACAAAGCAGCCGATCAATATCGCTTTTCAGGTTTTTGCAGTCAGAAACTTTATTATTACACACCTTAAAGTTTGTGGCATTTTTAATTAACTAACAGTCTTTTCAAACTGTCACAATAACTCTACAGAGTATAGTACAAACCTCTGACTAGCACAGTTAGATGCTGATACTCAAACATATAAATGGGAAAGCTAGCCCCACCCGGTCAGGTAACAGATGAAGAAGTGATCTATTTTCTGGACAGCCCTCCTATTACATTCTGGACTGATAACTGTTAGAAATAAATTACCTATATAGTACGTGGCATTATATGTGGCAGTCATAGCTGAGTGGGTAGAGTACTGGCCTACCACTAAAAAACCCGGGTTCAATTCCTGGTCATGACACATGAAATTTAATTTCTCAGACTGCCACAGTGCTTCGGAAGGCACGTTAAGCCGTTGGTCCCGGCTACATAAGTAGTCGTTAGGTCACGTTAGAGGCAGTAGTGCAATCTGACAACTCTAATATTAGACCTTGGCCAGAAGGTTACACGGAACTTTACTTTACTTTACATAGTACAATATGTAATAAAACTTAATAAAATTTTTACTAAAATGGATATCTAAAACATCCACAGGGTTGTAAATAGTTTAATAATTGACCTCAAAACTGATCACTGGGTTATTGGAGAACTGGGAATTTTCACCCAAATTTCCTTAGGAAGTCCATCTAACAGTAATGGGAAGTCTAAAGTGATTGGGCGAAGTTTAATGTTTTTCAGTTATTGTAAGAGTGATCATCCAAAACATTTTGCCAAGGACGCATGGTGAGTTGATTACTTTCTTTGCAAAAGTACAGAACTTAAAAAAGTACAGAATACATCTTTTAAG
This sequence comes from Nephotettix cincticeps, assembly GCA_023375725.1. NCBI lineage: Eukaryota > Metazoa > Arthropoda > Insecta > Hemiptera > Cicadellidae > Nephotettix > Nephotettix cincticeps. The sequence goes on from CM041789.1 coordinate 54,503,458, forward strand.
GGTCTTATCAAAAGTGAATACAGTATTTTCTCAATTGACATTATATGCAGGTATTTTTGACAAAATTGTATTTACTTCACTGAGGAAAATAGATTAGATCATGGATATGTCAGAAAGAAATGTTTCAGTTCACCTAAACAGCTGTTTTCATATTACATCACTTTTCCATAGCATTTTTGTGTTTTGCATATTGCTTACACACACACCCAGCAGAGCTTAGTCGTATCCATGACAAAAATGTGTACTACAAATATGTATATCGTTATAGACATTGAGGGCTACATTTTAAAATTTGTTACCAACTCCAGTTATATATTGTTCCAGGGCAAAGATCCAGACATAGAGAGTGGGGATGACCTTGAGGAAACTGACCGCGAGTATTGTCAGGTTAGCCGGAAGTTGCTTTTAATCCAACTAATAGATATTCCTTATCCTGATAATGGTAATTCATCCTATTAACTTCAGACTTGCTTCAGATTAGCTTATTCATATTTTACATTAAATGGCTGAATTGTTTAGTTTGGTAGTACTTGTTTATTATTTTGTAAACTTTGTGATGTTCGGTGGCCCGTGTACCTGCAAACGCTGCTTGTTGATGTCGTCATTATAGTTGCTTCTTCTGTATGGAGATGAGGTCTGGGCCCATGTCCTAGAACGACTTGTCTACTGTAACCGGCTTGGGGCTGAGGGCAGGAAAAGTGGCCCATCCAACCTGAGAGGACAATATTGACAAACTTGAGACAACACTCATCCGATGGCAAAGGGTTAAGACGTTTTAGGCTTTGGTAGCCAATGTGTATCACAATACGGTCAAAGTTTAACTTAGTTTTATGATTTTCATGCTTACACTGCTCTTCTTCTCTTATGTAATTTCTTATCCTTTGGTTTGTAGCACTCTTGTTACTTAGTTGCTCTGTATTAACCCTAGAAGTCCTAATTCACGATGCATTTACAAAATCAATAATAAGAGGCAGGTTGAGGCATCTGTCGTCAATTTTAGTGAACTTATCATTTTTGTGACTGTTGCCCTCTGGGGGCAAGCAACCGAACTTGCTCACAAAGTACACTAGACTGCCACCGGGCATGTCTTATAACCAAGTAAGCGCTTTCTACTCCTATGCATCTATGCACTGGTGGCTGAACTGGCTAAAGCACTGCACTGACGAGCTTAACGTTCTAGCCATTCGGAAGTGCTAGGGTTCGAATCCCGACCACGAGCAATCCCAATTTGGCTTGCAAATGTGTGGTATAGCGTAGTGGGGTCCCACCTTAAATAAACGGTGGCCGGCTTGGGTGGAAGTTGACAGCATTTGTAGGCTTAATTGGGATTGCAGTGGACACCTGTTTTGCTTTTGTGGTTAGTGGTTATAAGGGGGGGGCATGTTTTAAGCTTTTTTGTTTAAACTTTGATATTTCAAGAAGATATTAGTAATTATTTTTATGTTACAGTTAAGAGTAAAAAGCTTGCCACTTCTAGGGTTAAATCAAGGGAAACATTATCTTAAATTATAAATTATGCAAATATACCTAACATAAATTTCTGAAACTCTCTGCACTTAACCCTAGAAGCAGCAAGCTTTCTACTTTTAACTGTAACATAAAAATAATAACTAATATCTTCTTGAAATATTAAAAGTATAAACAAAAAAAAGTATAAAATATGACCCTCCCCTTATAACCACTAACCACAAAAGCAAAACAGGTGTCCACTGCAATCCCAATTAAGCCTACAAATGCCGTCAACTTCCACCCAAGCCGGTCACCGTTTATTTAAGGTGGGCCCTCCACTCCGCTACATCACACATTTGCAAGCCAAATTGGGATTGCTCATGGTCGGGATTCGAACCCTAGCACTTCCGAATGGCTATAACGTTACGCTCGTCAGCGTAGCGCGTTAGCCGCCTCGGCCATCAGTGCCTAGGAGAAGAAAGCGCTTACTTGGTTATAGACCTGCCTGGTAGCAGGCTCATGTACTACGAGAGCAGTTTCGGTTGTTGGCCCCCAGAGGGAAACACGGTCGCGTAGGCGATAGTGTCTAACAAATCCACTAAACTGACGACAGATGCCTCCACCTGCCAATTCTTATTGAATATGTAAATGCGTCGTAAATTACGACTTTGCCATTTCTAGGGTTAAAAATCCTTGCATTATTGCCATTAGTACTTGTAATTTCTTTACGCACTCTTTGTCCAATCATCCATGAACTCCTAAATTTTGTGGAAGGATCCAAAAATCTAAAAGAAAGATTTAAAATTGTTTATATTTATTCCCACACAACTTGTTGCTGATTTGGTTATCTCGACCCACAGGAAAAATCCCACTGGTGCACGTCAACTGAAAATTATAGTGTAAGCCACCAGAATAGGAGGAGCACTCCCATTATCAACATATCTCCATTGGGCCTATCATAATAGGAGTGTGATTGGAATAAAATGATAGGTTTGGTCGGCTGACCAAGTTGAGAGAAGACCCTCGCCCTGTTGGGCCCTTGACTTCTAGCCCGCAAGATGTCATGTCATTAAAATTGACTATGAGTCCCCTGGTGAGATTATGTCTCACAGAAAGATCTTTGTTTATAAACTAAAAGACATTATACGATATAATTTGTTATTTATAAAGTCATAAAAGACTAAATGACTAAAGTTAATTGAATATGTATGTACGAGGGTTGTCCGTAAAGTAAGGTTCCCTGTGATTTTACTCAGTGAAAAACATGTTTATTTGCATAAACCAGTACATATTCGGAAAGTTCAGACTTTTTCCTATTTTTCTATGTAGTTGCCACCGAGGTCAATGCATTTTTGCATGCGGTGTACCGGCTTTTGAATTTCCGAGTCAAAGAAGTTTGCCGCCAAGTCGCGCAGATAGCTGAGAACCGCTTTTTCCTTTTTCTTCTCGGCCGCCGAAATCCGTTCCATCCAGGTGGTTATTCATATCAGGGAAGATGTGGTAGTCGCTGGGGACTAAGTCCGGGCTGTGGAGTGGGTGTTTGACGATACCCCATCCAAATTTAGCGATGAGTTCGTTGGTAACGTTAACAGTGTGCGGTCGAGCGTTATCCTGATACAAACGCACCCCCTTGGACAGCATACTCCTCCTCTTGTTTTGAACGGCACGGCGAAGTTTTTGCAGTGTCTTGCAGTAGCGGCCAGCGTTGATTGTTTCACCATTGGGCAAGAATTCGCACAACAATACGCCTTTCCTTGCCGGCACTTTGCGCTTGCTTGAATTTTCGTGGAACGCTTCTCGTCATGGACGTCGGTACGTCCGTTCTTGAACTCCCTGTACCATTTGCGTACATGTTGTACGCTCATACACCTTTCTCCATATTTTTCGCACAGCTGGGAATGAATTTCCCCGGACGGAAGGTTTTTGGTAGTCAAAAAACGAATCATTGAGCGCAGCTCACACCTGGCGGGCCAAGCAATGGGAAGCTCTTTCTTATTCGGCTGTCAGGCCAAGACTAAGCGCCGCAGACACTTCGCTGCGGTGGGGATTTGGAGTGGGGGAACCCAGGAACACAACCAAACCACGCGAACCCCCGTCGCAGCACTATTGTCGACTGCAGCGCTATGGGAACCTTACTTTACGGACAACCCTCGTAAATACTATATTTTCAGAACGTAGTCATATGAACAATCAAGTTATTGTTAGTTATGAGTTTTACTAAAACAAATTGTATTAAAAATAAGTTCTCTGTCTACAATAACTGCTCTCTAGGTCTCTTTTAGTTATCTCTTTCACTAATATACAAATCCTTGTGAGTGAGTTTATTTTTTCGTGTGTTCTTTACATAGGAATTTATTACAGACGTCAAATCAATGTAGCGGTTTTCCTTTGCAATGCAAAATAAAAACCTTGCTTATTTGGATATTTTTAGTAGATGTTTCATCAGTTGTGTTACAAATTGATTCTTTCAAGCACAGTAAAAAAGTTGTAATATCTGATCTCATTTGGCAAAAAGGCCTAATGAGAGACAACGCTAAATCCTTGATGAATATTCTTCAGGAATTTACTTTTGAGTATTAAAACTATACATAATTTGACAAATTATGAACGGACTATATCAGAACGGAAACCACAGAAAACTGAATTTCTCCGGTGGAGCGACACGATCAGTCGAGTGGTGAGATGCAGTCTGACGGGGTGGAGCGTGACACTTCCCCCCTTTACTCCCACCCTTGTCAGGACTCACCCCCCACTCCTTTTAAGGCCGAACTGTACAGTCAGGCAGCTAATCCTTGAGGTTTAGCTTGCATTTCAATCTTTAAAAAATCTTACTTTGAAATTATTTAGAAAAAACTTACTTGGTTAAGATTTTTCTCACCATACTCCGCTCAGGGGTTCGGCAATCTGGGAACTCCAGCTGACTCTTGAGCCCTATAATCACTTGAAGTTGGTATACCTGAACCAAACTCCCCTTAGGATGTTCACTGACAAATGAAGTTGGAGTACAAACAGCTATATACCTTTGATGTGACAACATTCCAACATGCACGCCAGTATTGGTATGTAGACATTGAAAGGGCAGCAAGAACCTCAGTGGGGGGGCACATCAATTCCAGAAAAGATGTATTTGAGTTGGCTTGAATTCAGTTTTACTCCTTTGTAATGATTTTTCCTATTTGCTTGGAATAAGACACTTATCAACTCGGTCCTTCAAGCTTCAATCCAGTAAATATCTCAAAATTGAGTTGTACATAGTATTTGAACTGATTTTATTTTGACTGCTTAGGTACCAGTATTGGCATCTGGGTTGTTTCTTGAATGAACTTTGGATCAAGGAGAACTTAAAGTCATCATTCCCATTATTATATTTTATTCAATCTTATCTTGAAGAAAATAAGTTCTACACTAGCAGTTTTTTTTAAGTTTGATGAATTGTCTGTTCCCAAAACATTGGTGAAAAATACAGATTACTATTTATTCCACTTTACTATTTTAACTCATATTTTAATAAAAAAATATTCAGTAGCCTATGTATAGATTGTTCAACTTATAGAAAAATTAAATTACCAAAAAAACTCTAAAATAGTTTTACAACCAGTGGACACATTATTATTTTTTATTAATAACATAATATATAAAACAAAAATTATTTCATTTTGAACAAAACTAGAAACACTACTCCTACATTTTCACCCCTCAATCTCACATTAGGTGGTTCATTGTTAAAATTTTTTTAAATTCTGTTTTGCCAATGGCAGGCTGAGATTAAGCTATTGCAGCCTTGAAGTACACTATATTTCATAGAATTCCCTTCTAAATTTTGTGACCATCCTGGGGATTGAACCCGTCACCTCTTGCACCGAGTCCAACATGCTAACCGTTAGGCTAGCAGATGCCCCATTGTTGTAATTTAAAATATTACCATATTAACTTCTACTTAAAACAGCGATAACCAACATAATGTTAATATATGAAAATGTTTTTTAACATAATAATATGCCATAGTTTTCAAATAAACCGAATGCTTCAGATTTTAAATTTAACTTCTTTTGTGGGTGAATTCTAAGACACGATAACAATGCACAACTCTTTTGAAATGGTAGTCGAGGTTCCATGAACGTCAGATGAAACGGATGTAGATGATGAGGTTGTTGCTACTGGGTTAGTGTTGGGGCTATTAAACTAATGTACACAAGGGACAGGCCAACGCTTGCTCAACTCTCCTCGTCTCTGCTTTCCAATTGATTTTCTTCAGGCATCTATTTCTTTGCTCGAAAATAATTAGTTAAATGAAACTAAATTATTAATTTATAACGGTACCGCTAATTTTGGAATAGTTTGACACTGTCCATTTCTAATAATTATTCATTGGGTCGTTACTTAATGTATTCTATCAAATTAATCAGCTTTTATTGTTGTTAGTACTGTAACAAGGTACATCTATTATAAATTTCAGAAAACATGTATGCCATGCAATTCTTTATTGTAAAAGCATTAACTTATTATTATTCTTATTATAACGTTGAAATCTATTGCTGAGTTCTTGTTCCTACTTCTGGATATTGATTATAACTAAATGATAGGACGTTTTTACCTGTTTAATATCCTTTTTATAGTAGCAGTGTAGACTACCGGTTTCGTGACAACTGTCACATCATCAGGTCATCTTCGTCTATTGATTCGTCTTGCTTAAAATTGATATAGAACACTTGAAACACTTAAAACATGTACACATATTACATTAAAAATTGCTTTTTAGGCCTTTAACCAGACTTTTGTCACGGTGTGTGCACACATTATCTTCCACCGGCAGCAACCTAACAATACTATCTAAATTCTACACGTACATATGTATCTATAATTTTTTTGAGACATCCAAAAGACTCTTGAACATTACATAACTATATAAATGTATGATTTATAGCCACAACTTTCAACTTCATTAATATACAATAAATGGTGTCAAACAAAAAATAAAAACAAAATGAAAACCAAACTCATAAAAAGTAATTTGATTCCTAAAAATATATAACTTTTTTGTGTATAAAAGTTTAAGACAAACCTTCATCTTAATGGCTTTGATTATCTGTTGTACTTTAAATTCTAAGTATGGCGGAAGCTCCTTACAAGAATATTCAAGAAGATAATGTAAAAATTTAAATAATATGAATATTAATGATGAATCTAACTAATCCATCTAAACTTTAATTAATATATAGCTGAATCCAATGATATACAACCTACTATCCAATTTATCTCAAGGAATTACCCTACCTGTTTGACTTTTTCAAACAAATAATTATATTATAATCTCTGTCCCTATAAAATATTATTGATTGATACAGTTTTAAATTATTGATTTTCAAAATCTTCATGAATAATTCAGGGTGAAAAGCCAAACAAACCATGTCTTTAATTTTTAATAAATTACAGATACATATAGTTTAGGTACTCTCGCAGATAACCATATTAAGACCTACAATATTATATACAATTATAATTTTTCTATTTAATTTATCAATTAATTATTGTACACAGTATGAATAAAATAGTAAATAGTATACTGTGGAATTTTTATTTAAAATACATAGACACAGACATGGTAATATTAAGTGTAGCTTTTTACACTCTTCAACCTTGAGATTAGTATAAGGAGAATGTATTTTTAGCCAAAATTGACTGAACTCAAACTTGACTTTTCTGTGTATAACATTTGTTATGCACTTATTTAACATCCCCAGGCTTTTTAGTTTATTTATATTTTTAATCCTTTTTTACAGGAAAAAAACCTGACTGAAGTGACTGTTAAAAAGTTGTGGCTATGTACTCGTAAATGTAAAAAAATATATCACCATTGATATAAGGTCAACAATTTTTTTTAACTATTATCCTACGACTAACGTTTTGTCAGCAAAATTCATTTTACTCTCTGTAGTAAACACAGTATGTTGTCTGAGAGCGCCCAGATCAGCAAAAAAAGCGCAGAATTAAACAATTATGTATATTTTACCTCACAACCACTTTGCCTGAAGCTTGTTATGCATTATTTATTGTTTAGTTTACTTACAAAAGAGAATGTATTTTTCACTTCACAGATACATTCTGAAATAATAAGTTGGAATAACGCTTTTACAACACGCTAAAATATTGAAATTTGAAGTTGTTATCATCACATTTCTTTGAAGACAAGGGAATACAATTTGAATGTTTATTAAACTTGATGAGCATGTTTATTCCATCCAGCTGTTGATTTTGCAATAGCTTTGATGGCTCTATTATTTTTAGCAAGGAAGTTAACTTCCTTAGGATGTTGTGTAACATTCCCCATTAGGGAAGAACTCACAACCAAGGGCGGGTCATCAACATGTGCACCAAGTAATTGGAAACCTTGTTGAATATCCTTTTATCCTTTTAGACGAAGTGAAAACATTACCTTTATACATAGCCTTGATCTAACCTATTTCCCTCAAGGAAGCCTAAAAAAACTTAAATTAGATATTTTTGACATGGATATGTCTTAGCTCTGTTGGGGGGGTTGGCGATTTTTATGATGGAAAATATGTAACAGGTTTCCATAGAAACTACCAGAGCTATTGTAATGAATTTTTAAAATTAATGAATAAGAACAGCTGTTTAGATGAAGTGAAAACATGACCTTTAGACATATCCATGATCTAACCTATTTCCCACAGGGAAGTAAATACAAATTTTTTTATTTATTTATCCAGTGTACTCTCTTTTATCTCGTACATATGTAAAACCAGCGTAAAACTACAACACATAAAATACATACTTCAATGATTAATGTGTCAAATGTGTAAAATAATAGTTACTGAATAAAATTTTTATATAAGTAGTTTATGTAAGATTTATTTTTAACTAGCTGACTCGTCGAGCGAACTCCGTACCGCCTAACAGTGTTTTCTTCAGTTTATTAATTCACCATTTTCCGAGGTCAAATATCTTCACGGCATTGTTTTGTTGGTCGCGGCATAGTTAGTATAAATCCTGACGAATAAATAACATAATAAATAACGAAAATATATAAATAACATTTCAACAAAACAAACAAATCTAAGTGGATTGATCCACAATGTTCAAATCCAACGTAAACCCAAACAGTACTACATGACATAACTGGAATACGTTTTTAAAGAAAGATTAAATCTTCTAAATCGTGGCATTGTTAATAATAATAATTGTATAATCTAACACTCAATAATTACACTCGCACAAAACAAAACATACAGATTATATTTACACTCTTATAACCGAAATAGCCAGTTAGGCCTATAATCTATAAAATGTGTTTTTCAAAACTATCACAAACATTCACTGAAAATTACGCACAATGACGTACCACTGTCGCTCATCAGTGAGCTGTCAACCGGTGATTATAAGACAACACATTGTAAGAAAATCAGCTGTTAATAAAATATTTAAATTATTGACGCATTCATATGATCATAATGCATCACGTCTTTTTCTCATAAGCATAACATATACAAACCTATCAGGCCAGAGGGACTCAGCTCTGAGGTTAAATACAAAACTGAATTATAGCCTACTCGGAGCAGAGACGAGTCCAAAATATAAAAGTTCATTAAAATCGGTCCAGTCGTTCTTGAGTTTAAATGGTGTAACTGATACGACTTGGTTTTATATGTTTAGATGAGTGGTTTTAAATTACCTTGTATTCATTTACAGATCATACAGGTCATAAATTGTCGACGACCTAGATTTTAACACTTTTTGTGTCGTAAATAATTGCCTAAGGCTGTGGTGTGTCACTAATTGCGGAGAGCCGCAATAAGCGATAGCCGGCGAATGTCAGTGATATTTCCCAGCGTGGACTGTTATATAGAATACCAAAGAATATTAAAAAAATATTCTCTTGTAAAATTACGTTCATCCGCAAATACCATCCTCATAATTAGACCATTTCGTAATTTAGAGGTAAAATTGTGCTTCGGATCCCATGTTAAACTGTAAGTCTCTTAGATTCAATCGTCTGTTAGGCTATTAATTAACAGTCCTATCTAAGGAACATGTCAGTAACAGCCTTAGTCAGTAACAAGACTTCTTTCAAGATCGCGTCAGAATCATCTTTCACTTATTCCTCATTCTTATTTGGCTAAAAGTACCCACCTGGGTAGGTCGCCATTTCATTTAAAAATATTAAAAGGACCACATTTTAGTCGGTCCGTCATTATCTTCTAATACTGTATTTTATGACTACGTTTATGACTTCGTCGAAAAAAAGTGAAACGCAAAAGTCGTACAGCCCGTAGATTAGATTAGGTTATTGAAATGGCAACCATACCACAAGGTAGGTATTTTTAGCCAAGTATGAATGAGAATTGGATGAAAGATGGTTGTGGCGCGATCTTGTAGTCTTATTATTGACTAAGGCTGACATGTTCCTTAGACAGGACTGTTAATTAATAGCCCAACAGCCGATGGCAAGTAATGGACCAACAGTAACGTGGAATCCGAACCACGGCCTCTGAATTACGAATTGGTCTAATTATGAGGACAGTCTTTGCGGATTAACGTAGTATTCAATAGTGCGGACGTTAATCCACACAAGAGAACGCTACACCCACCGACCATCGCTCAAAACTATCCACAATTCTTGACCTCCAAGTAGCTGGATTACTGAATTAATTAAATTGGATTAAATTAATGTAATTGTAAATTTATTTTAAATAATTGCCTGATAGTGTATTTTTCTTTATATTTTTTATTTAGTTTCATATTTTTTTATAATATTTAATATCTTGCTTCTTAACACTATACAAATGACCGGCTTACTGATAGTGAAACTATGTTTTCTATTAAAATTGTTCATACGTAAAGATGAAATTGTATTATAGTATGATGTCTAAAAGGGTTTAAATCAATGACCGTTGAAACAAACTAATATTGATTGTAATTTGATAGCTGTATATATAGTGTCCACGAAAAACATTTCAGGACTTCGGTGAGTGATTAGGTACATTAAAAGGAAGAAAAAAGTTCCAATGGAGGTATGGCCTAAAACGCTTATTTTCTCAGATATCTGCCATTTTGCATTTTTCACAAAATATTTTTTATGTCAAACATTTTTTAACGGACTATTTTCAAATCTGCTATGTGTTTTACACTATTACACTACTATTATTGAAAAATAACTAGCATGATCCAAGCTCAAAATTTAAAATGGCGGCCACTTAACATTTTAAAACTAAATTATTTTGAAGACGCTAAAAAATAAAATGGCCGCCGTATTGGATTTTGACCTTGGATCATCCTAGTTATTTTTTAAAGAATAGTGTAAAGCACATAGCGAATTTAAAAATAATCCGTTAAAAAGTGTTTGAAATTGGAACTTTTTTCTTCCTTTTACTGTACCTAATCACTCACCGTAGTCCTGAAATGTTTTTCATGGACACTCTGTATATACTAATACAGCTCAAAACTAGGATTTTGAGAGCTCATTATTTTATTTTCATGCTTGGGTCAGTTTAAATTTAACAAAAAAACCTTCTCAAAAACGTATACAATAAGGGAAATTAATTTCATAACTGGTAATTCACGATTTTTCACGGAGAAGAACACGAGTGCCTTCTTTTGCGTTACAGAAAGGAATGTAGACAGACAGGCAATAATTTAGATAAGGTCCATCCGGATTTTCAGGATAATAAACATAAAAATAACAAAAAATATTATAATTACAAGACAAATCTTAAATTATTATGATGAGGCGGACAGAAAAAACTTGAATTTCATTTATTTAGAGGCGGACAACCGGACATATTGGACAGGACAAAGGTCGATATTCCAGTGTTTGGAAACAATGCCCTGGAATGCTGGAGCAAACAAACGATCCGAGAAACATTCGTTTATCTGGAGTGAGGAGCTGGAGAGGTGGAGAGCTGGAGGCGGAAGCGAAGCGATACACGTGTCGTGAGGTAGATGGGAGATTGTAACCTCAGAGCCTGAGACTGAGCCAGACGTAGACAATGGGCAGACTCCGGTGGGCTGATATATAGAGCTGTTAACTCTACGAGGGCATCCGAGCTACGCAGCCTTGTCGATACAAAATACTTCTATCAACTGGAAAATATTTAACCTATTAATAATAATAGTATGTTTCATCACTAGGACCAAAAGTGGACGTTTTTGATACGATCATACTGCAAATAGGTGAAATTTGGCTTGTATGTATTCACCATATCCCCAGGCGGTTTTTTTCATTTTGGATTTAGGGTAGTTCATCTCTAAAAAACCTTAAAAACGTGAAAAAATAAAAATTTCTCAAAAATAACTAACAGCTTTGATTAAAATTTGATAGTTTATAGTGCACAGAGTACTAAATAATTTGACACCACCTGCATGTCTGTAAAAATTACGGTTCAAAAGTTATGGACTTTTATCAAAATAATCAAATTTTTAGATTTTCAGCGAAAACAATAAAAGTAAAGTATAACTTGACTGGCACAATTGAAACCAGCCCGAAAATTAAATAAATTAGTATTTTGAATTATTTGTCTACGACTAACGGTTCCAAACTTATTGCCCATGATAAACGCAGTACGTTGTCTGAAAGCGCCCAATGTTATTACTATGGAGAGTATTAAACAATCTATTCCTTCCTTATTTTCTAACCATTTTTCATTTTTCAAAACCAACTCAAAAAGCTTGGTAATACCGGGGGGGAGGGGTTCCCTCCATACAATTCGAACAATTAATCTAACTTTGCCTCTCTTGTTTTTATTTTCAGAAATGGAACGATTATTTTTTAAACAATAAATTATTAAATGATATTTAGCTAAACTTTGAAGAACATGATAGTTTTATTACAGGTTGTCTTTTTAAATTTACTTAAGGGAGACAGTATGTGTCAGTCCACTGATACCGTTTATTTAGGTTATGTCAGTGTTAGTTATTATTATCGATAGTTCGATCTCAACCATTCGATTTAGTAGTCAAATAACAGTTTCACAATCGATATCCAAAAAAAAGTCGAAAATACACAATAAATCGATAATGCTTGTTGTTGCAGTTACTCGTGACCTCGAATCAAAAGTATTATCAACAATGATCTTATGTGGCTAGGCTTACTCCTAGCAAGAAAAGAACGTCTTTTGCTCCGTTTTGGAAGCAGTATAACGAAAAAATATTTTAATACTAGATTTATTTTGCGGTTTTTAATTATTTAGAAGTTAAAAGTGTCTATTCGCACGTCAAAATGTACCAACTGATACTCGGGTTAGGTTAAAGTCTTTATGTAACTAACTGTAAATTAGACTAGACCGTTTTAAAAAGCTCATCATTTTTTTACCTTGATAGTGCGTCATTAAAACAAAAAAAATCATCCGTAAGGTGAAAATGAACGTAATGAATAACCGGCGGGTGCCGTTGTTTTTCCCGGCGATGCGTAACAAATACTCGTATACCTTGTTTAGCTTCACAGACGATAAATATATGAGATGAGACGAATTTTGGATTTTTCGAAGGCTCAAAATAAACTGACCTCAGGGAGTGCATTAAAGAATTGATTTAGTGGTTCGAAGAATGTTTCTGATTCATTTTTGGTATTGATCAGTTAAAAATATTAGATAAACATCAGTAAAGAAATGAATATTTAAAATTTGATGTCACTGAATCGATATAAATAAAATTAGAGTTTAGCCTGTACATTGCTCAGAGTTATTCATTTTTACGTTTCATGCGTTAGAGAAGCCGAAACAAGTCTTATCTCAAAATTTGTGTATGTTTGTCGGTGACGCTCCAGATGGCATTTTACGCCGTCTTCTCCGAAAAACGGGATTTCTGATAACAAAGAAACTTATTTCATTCATTCTCTACATTCCAGAGAAGGTTTTTGAATGCTTGAAATTGTCCGCCGACCCTTAAAAATTAAACCATGAGCATTTAAAAACCCCACCTTTTACACGTTATTAGTCGCATTTTGCTTTCATTTATCAATAAACCACCTACTGGTAATAATTAGCTGTCTTTGTAGTTTAAATATTTGATAGAAAGAAAAACAAACAGCTGTGAAATCAATATTAGTTAATTTATATTGGTCATTGATTTTAAACACAGTTCGAAATCCTGCTATATTAAAAAAGTCATTGTAAAGTATTACTAGTTATAATAATAGTATAAATGTTCTTATCTATTTAATCATAATGTAATGATAAATATTAAAGCTGGGTATTATATACATTATTATTACATTTCTTTGAACTGATTTGTTTAGGATTTCAGGTTTACATTTTGGTATGATACTCTTTCTTCTTTAAACTAAATTAATCCGTACAAAGAACAGGCTTCCTGCTAGTCTTCTATATAGCAAGAATTCTTTTAATATTCTATTATTACTGTTAATAAGCACCAAAAGTTCCATCCACCTAACTTCAATTGTTCTCTCGGAATATCAATGTTAAGTCCTAAAGACAGAAAAAATCAACTTTCGGATAATCGACACTTTGCGCTGTAATATTAGATAGATGTTAAAACTTGAATTATGCCACTAAATGATTGTATTTACTTTCCTGTGAGAAATAAATTAGATGTGGGATATATCTTAAGGGGATGTTTTCAGTTCATCTAAACAGCTGTTCACATGTTTCAATTTTTCGTCTTATAAATTGCTAACACCACCACCCCTCCCAGAGCTAAGCCATACCCAATCAATGTCAAAAACATTTAACTTTTTCCATTTTTGTCCAACTACGACTAGCAAATTCTCTTAAATTATTCTATCTTAGCTGTTCTAGGGGAATAAAGCAAGCTTGTACATAATGAGTGACGCTAGATTAAACAGCTGATTGCTTGGTTGGCCAAACGTTGTGACCAAACTGTCGTCTGGTGTAAGGAAAATATCTACCGTGAACCCACGCATGGATACTAACAAAGGAAATACGCCCGTCAGAGGATGCCACTATATTGAATTAAGCATGATATAAAATATTCTTTGCCTAGGGCTTTGACGTTTAAAAAGCCTGTGAAAGCTCGAAAACTGAGTTTGCACGACTCCAGATTGCCTTTGTTACGTCAAATAACGTGTTCTGTCTCGGGTTGCTGAAACGTTCTCCTTGGGATCGAGTAGCCAATGAAAGAATCCAGATTTATTTTTGGGATTGATCGGTAAAAATGTGGATTTGTAAAATTATTTCTTTAAAATAATTTACTTTTAGTCATAATGTAATACCCTAAAACTTTAAAACTATTTATTTCTTCAATAAAACTTAAATAATATAAAGGAGTAACAGTATAAAAATTTAGAACTAAGAACCCCACTTCAGTAGCAATTTGATCAAGTCTTGGGCACGTAATTTTTACTGTAAATTCACACCACACTTAAATAAAGATTTTTGAATGAAAAAAATCTATAAGGTTTAGTTGTAAATTTGTTGACAGTTTAAAAACTGTTACAACTTATAGAAATTCTTTTATTCATTATCTTTTATCTTACATAATAAATTAAAAATTGTAAGCCCAATAAATAACTTTATGTTATGTAAAGGGAAGGAGGTATCTAAACAATTTGTATCAATTTTTAATTTTTATAGATAATAATTAAAGCTTGTTTCCTGCTCTTTAATCTCTACGTATAAATAAAAATGAATGAATGTATGTCCTTTATGCGTTGCCAAACTACGCATCCGATCGCCATGAAATTTTAGGAAGTTGCTCTATATGTATCTGGGAAGGTTTATTTAGTGAACAAATTGTGAAAACTTCATAAGTTTCCATTTTATGGCGTTTTAATTTCTAATGTCAACCTTATGAGGAATATGTTTGTTTACAAATTTTCTACAGTAAAAAATTTTGATTTCTTAAGCTACAGCTGTTAGTTTACTTTCCATTTGCAATATACTTTACCATCCAATGCCACCTTAATCATTCATTGTTGTAAAACTATGAAGTAAAATTGTGCTGTACAACATGAACAGCTTTATTCGTCACGTTAATAGTTTATGTGGGGGGATTTTGAATTTACATTTTTTTATTTTCCGTCTGATTAAAAGGCACGTATTTTATATATACACACACCGACAGATAGAAAATGGACCGAGATATGTTCATGGGAAATGTTTTGTTTGTTCTGACCTCCGGAAGAATATCACAAAGTTTTTCGGTTTATTTTCAGATACACCCTGTATAACTGAATCTTAGACTATGCCATTTCGATAAAAACAAATATTATTTTGATTTTCTAACCATTTACAGCATACCATCATAGGATAGTCTGTTTATGAAGGTTAAATTCACTTTAGAGGTTACAAAAAGTAGAACTTCTATATTGCGAAAACTTAGCGGACATAACCTAAATTTATTCACTCATAACACGATGAGATTGCCCTCCGCGTGTGGTGCCAAGCACAAGGTTAAAATAACCGCACTGTAGCGTCCTCGGCCAGGTGTCGAGTTGACGCGTCTCGCGTCGGCCGCCGTGGAGTCTGCAGCGGTCGCCACTCGGACAAGATCGGCACAGTTCGTGCGTTTCCGTGGCGGCGTGCTCTCGTGCGCTGTGCTCGTCGTCCGCGCCGCTAGTTCGCTGCGTTCTGTGGCTACGATCGTGAGTGTGGTGTGCTTGTGTCAGTCAACTCAGTGCTGTGTTTAAATATTTTAATAGTGCGCCTTATTGTGATTTTTTTTTATTTTTGTGTCGTAAGTGTTGATTTTGTTTTTATTGATGTCTTTTGTATCTCAACTGAAATTTTTTAAAGTGGTACGCGTTCTGTAATTAGTTTGATACCTGAATCAGCTATTTTTCTAGTTTACTTTGGCTAAAAAATGCATAATTTATTTCCAGTAACATAGCTATATGCTATTAAATTCATCCCCTTAAACTTTGAGAAATTGAACAACGCCGTGCTTCGTAAAAATATTTGTATGTGGGCTAAAAGTCGTTCACTTTACATCCAGTTTTGAGGAATTGCTAAGTTGAAAATTACAGCTTTAGAGTTGTGAACTCAATTACATGCGTATGAAAATTAACAATTAACTGTCTATTGTATAATACTTATAAATATTATTATGTATTAAAAATATATTCACTTCATAAAAAGTGTGATCAAAGAAAATTGTATTTTTTACTCAGTTTTGTTTCTTTTTTCAATATCAGGTCATAAACCCAAAATCTTTCTTCTGTAATTGTCTTTTCGTCTGTTTTGTACCACACCAATCGTTGTCTGTTCTGTCACATTGTTGTTGAGTTTACCCATTAAGATCTGTAACAACCCCTCAGGCTAAGTGCTATTTAATTCAAGACTAACAAATAGCAATTTTACAAGAGGTAAACTTTTTTTACAGCGTTTAAAATACGAATATTTGAACTGTGTTTGTTTGAAAAGATACAAACAAAGTTAATTATGAAAGTAATTTATAAATTCATCACTTTTCTTAATTGAAATAAATTCCACGCAGACGATGCTAAAACAAACATGACAGGTTGCAATAGTTAATTAAACATTTCCGTGTGCCGCGTTCAGAGTTCAGAGGTGTAGGCTTACCTTATGAACTCCTTTGGCTTCCAGAACTGCATATTTAAATAGTCTGATAGTTTGGGTAACTCTGTTTTGAAGCTTTTGAACCATCATTATTTGCATGCCCCCACTCAATAAATTTCAAAAGCTACATTATGTTAAATTTACAGTACACCGCTCATACATATTATTTAGAAGTGCAATAGGGCTACTTACATTTTGTGTATCCGGTAAAAAGAAATTGTATATACTGTAGACATTGTCAAGAGGGGTTTTAAGTTGTAATTGTGACTATTTGCTAATCATATTTGAAAAGTCAAATATTTGGGAAGAATCAAAAGCTTTAATTGATCACTGGTGAAAATAATTTGAGCTATTTTAATCACAAATTATGAAAATTAAAATTTATATGGACATTTAGGAAATCAATTAATTATTGTGGTGAAGTCTGAAATTATTGCATCATAGCTTATGAGTTAACACGGACGTTATTGTACATTTATAAAACAATGAGTTAGTTTTTAATATGAAATAATATGCTGTGCATCTAGTGTTTCTCGATGCATGTTTTTTTGGGGGGGTGTTGGCAATTTTTAAGATGGAAAATATGTAACAGGTTTCCATAGAAACTACCAGAGCTACTGTATTGAATTTTTAATATAAAAAAATAACAACAGCTGTTCAAATGAACTGAGACCATTCCCATTAGTCATATCCATGATCTTACTATTTCCCACTGGGAAGTAAATACAAACATTTGTCATTGAATTCTGACTATGGTTTATTATTATTTTTCAATGTTTTGTAAACTTCTTAAAAGAGTTCTTAACTTATGTTACAGTGATTGAACCAAGAACATTTCATTCATGACAGTGTGGTTTTTTGTATTATACCAATAATTTCACCTTATTTATTACACTTTTATATTTTTATATTAATATTTCTAATAATGGATATTCAAGATATTCATAGATTGGCTATGTCTTTGCTAAAACTCAACAATGTATTGCTGAGGTGTGTGAGATATCTCGGTCGTCAGTACAAAGAACATGTCAAGAAGCCGGGAGAAGTCTAATAAATCAATCAGCGGAAGAACATGATCGCCAAATTGTTTACTAATAATTTATTTATGTATTATGCTTAAGTTTTTGCATTGTTAAGAGAAACAACTTAATACTATACTGAAAAAAAGAACGGGGAAAACTCCTGGATTAGATTATGAGCTATCATTTAAAAAAAAATGAAGCTCTAATGTTTGGGGCATAAAATACTAAAACAAAAACAACCTAAAGAAAAGTTAAAAGGGTAAATTGATATGAATCAAAACAATAATGTGACTGCACATGTCATTTTATATTTATTTACATCTAATATCATGTTCCTTGATCAGCATGTAGAGGTTAGGTTTACCAAATAAACAAAACAGACAGCAGACACAACCATTTGTTAAGTTCAACTGCATTTTAAGTGACCTTGAAGCTTCTCTTGATTTAACCCTAGTAATATTCAGTCAAAACATGCCACCAAGGATAACAATTAGTTATGTTTATTAACAGCTGTTTGAATATTATTTTATTTGCATTTAATCTTCATGTGAAATTATTAAATTAGTTATACAAAAGATTTACAGGAAATTGAAGTTTGAAATAATTTTCAGCAATACTGTATTCGGTATAATACACTACTTTACACAAATTATAATACGGTGTACAGTACAATACAATATTGCCTAGTTCCCATCCCGCCAGCTCGGTGGTGGAGTGTTGTGGTTTATTTACTTTGTTTATTTGTTTTTTTGTATTTAGAATGATTAATACAGTACAGTAGTTGTGTTTTGATTTTCATTATTTGATTTTTTGACAGTAATACAATGGTTATTAGTGAAACTTTAAATATAAATGTAATTAATAGGTAATAACTTGAAAACGGACGAATTTCTCAACATCCAGAAACGTTCAGTAACGGTAAAAGGTATCAGAGGGCTGAACCATACTAACTCTCTAAAATAATGTAAAAACGCCAACCTTAAATAAATGAGGAGATATTTTTGAGTTTTAGATTTTCCCGTTATTTTAGTGTTTTTAGGGGTTTACTACCCTTTAAATAAAATTTACGGTAAATACATACAGTATACACATACCAAATATCTAAATCGGATCACAATGTAAGCTGTGGTTATGTACACATCCAGACACACACACACACACACACGGACCGATATTCATCACGTCGAACCCCACTTTATGGATTCAGGGGGCTCCAAAACGGATATATCCACTCTCAACTTTAATTCGAAAATTTTGGGATTATGAAAAGCCAAAGCCATCCCTGAAAGATACTGTAAAATATCGCTGATTCGTATACTATACTGTACTGTTGAAATACTGTATAGACCGAGTCTCGCGTCAACACAGCTCGGTTCGATGTTGTAGCCGCGGGGCCACACACCAGTTGCGTTCATTATTGAGCCCATGTTGCCGTCTTGTTGTTCCATTATGTTTCTCCTTGTTTTCAGTTACTCTAAACTGGGTGATGCTATTTTCCTAGAACAATTTTAAGGTTACTTGTTGTTTTGAAAAGAATTGCTTCCACTTTATTTTATTTTTCGTGGTTTAAACATACGTTGTGATAAATGCTATCGTTTGAAAAAAACCCTTAAAATTGGAATCCTAGATCAAAAGCTCTTAGTGAGCTCGTACGACAACCATCTTCAATTAGCTGAGAAATTGCAAGTACTCTAAAAATTTTGTTTTTTATTTTGGTACCAATTTTATAACTTCACATTATTATACTGTTTTAGAACTCTCTACTAGGTATTTGATGTAGTGTCCCTAGGTTTTCTTACAGAGCCACAATTTTTTACACGTAACCTTTTTTTAACGTTATCTAAAAGCCTCGTATTACAAAAAATATCTTATCTGGTATAGTTTTCATTCTATCTTCAAACATTTCGTATCGTTATGCCTTTAAAACTGTATAAAGTTATTTTCACGTATTTTTTTAGAATACAAGTTTTAAGGTAATTCTAATATAAAATGTGAGCTATTGAGAAATATTATTTTAAAAATAAGTACAATGGCCACTTTATGAGTAACCGAAAACAAAACCTCAAAAGTTTGGTAGAGATTCTTGGAACACCCTGTATAATTACGTATAAATCTACTGTAATCAACGTCCGCAGCACCTGATCACTCTGATAACACGAACCCATCAAAGTGGTCATCGACAAAGTCAAACCTCTCATCGGATAAATTTAATAACAGTTCCGTGAAATTTGCTTTGAATTGTTTATAGACATCAGCTGTTTGATTACATAAAATTAAACACAATCTCACGAAGTAATAACATGTTATTCCATTGATATTACGGATTCCACGGGTTTTTTTTACTTATAAGTAACGAGTCTTGTTGATTAAATTATTTGTGAATTTTTTCTTATTGTCAAGCCTGACTTTGAGTCCAGTATGTCACACATCCCTTTTTATGTTATTCAGGTGATTTTCAATATTGCAAACGAAGTATTGTATTTTAGTCTTGACAAATAAATTAGCAGAAATTTTCTGATAAATGAAACTAACATGCTATACAGAAATTTAATGGTGTTGGTTAATAATTATTCAATATATTTTATTGAACATTTCCAACGTGTCTGTGCTTTTAACTACACAACGTTTCTGCAACTCCTCCCGTTTTCAAGTGATTACCTAATAATATTACTAAAATACATATCGATTATGTACAACACAAAAACCTATATTGACAACGCAACAAATAACCACAACACTCTATCTCCGAGTTATCGGAACGATTCAAGATAGCGTGCGCTTAGAAGGAGAGTTGGAGCATGACGGTATACATTAATATGCGTTAGTATAATAGGCGGGACAAAGAATTAAAAATA
The DNA here is from genome assembly GCA_023375725.1 of Nephotettix cincticeps. NCBI lineage: Eukaryota > Metazoa > Arthropoda > Insecta > Hemiptera > Cicadellidae > Nephotettix > Nephotettix cincticeps. The sequence goes on from CM041789.1 coordinate 54,524,293, forward strand.
ATCTGTAGCTATTTACTCAAAAGACAATTTCGGGTGCAGATCTAAATTTTATAAAAAATCCAGAACGAGGTGAGATCACTTCTTTCTCTCTCGCAACCATTGCTTGATCAGATTTTTTTTATTTAAAACCCCTAACTTATGCGACTCAACTACAGTAATTTCCGATTTTAAGCAACTCATCTCATATGATTCCTCGGACAAAATGGCGAAAACCGCTTACATTTCCCTCCACGTGTGTGGAAATTGACGTCCACGATCGTGTTCCCATGTGTGTGGGCCGCTTTAGAATGACACGACGAATCCGCTTAAGCACCATGAGAGTGTAAAGACGAGGGGGAATTGTGGGGGGGGGGTAGGCTGACAGGTACACGCGGGATGTACACATACATTAGCAGATATTGACAGGGGCGTGTCGAGCTGTCGCCGGCCAATTGATAACCTGGATCGACAAACCTGTTCACCGACAGCTCCCTGGGGGACCGTCCGTTTATCAATATCTGGGTATCATTGACGTCGATTAAAGAGGGGACATTGGACACCATCCTTGACTCAGTATCGCATTCCCCCCAACTCAATCCTGCATTTACATATTCGGTAAACAACCATTATCTTTATACAGCGTGTATCTGAAATACACCGAAAGCTTTAGAACATTGTTTCTGAGGTCAAAACAAACAAAAAATGTCATGTAAACGTATGGACTATCTCGCTCCATTTTCCACCTGTCGGTGTGTATGTGTTTTTTATATAACTTGCTATAACTACGTAACGCATTGAAGTGCCAACTTCAAACTTGGGACGTGTAAATTTCAACTTTTCATTCAATAACTCAAAAACCACGTGATTAAAAAAATATAGTAAAATATTACCATTCTATATTTGCGACCTATCCAGGTATTTTAAGCCAAACTATTAGTAAAGAGTTGAGTGTATTCGTGTAGACCTGAAACATTAAAAATATATAAAAAATTGAGACAGACTATATCACCTTACACCAGGGTACCTTTGATCATTTTACAGCCTGGTAATAATACACACGTACACAAAACAAAATATTCGATAATAGTACACCATATCAACCATTTATATATTTCAGATAGCAAAAGGAAAATATAAAAATATAGGCCTATAACAGCTGATTATTATAATAATCTACATAAACCTAATATGTGTAAACATTTTATTTTTAATCTTAGTACATAATCGTCAAAATATGTAATGATACAAATTATATTTACACAGTAATTAGATGCCATTGAGCACTATTTTATGCTTGCTTCCTTGGCCTGCTCAGTGGTTAAAAAACAGCAGTTGTTTATACTTTAAGAGCTAAGACAACATATTTTGGAATCCAAAACAAAATTATTTCCCCGTAAGATTAACATGGGAACTTTGAAGACGTATGGTGGATATTTATGGGAATATCGCCACATAATCTATTAGACTTTCCTATATTAGGCCTTAAAAACCAGTATATAAAATTTCTGTCTGCTAGGTAATTGGGAAGTGGGAGAATTAGTGATGAGTGAGTCAGGCAGTCAGTGAGGACTTTGAGGTTTATATATATACAGATATAGGTACCATACCTATGTTTATTGACGAATTATCTTATAGAAGCTAAAAATTCCAGTTTAAATTCATATTTACCTTTCCTAATAATTATCTCATTTATAGTTTTTTTATTTGTATTACGACGTATTCACTTTAAAGCGTTATAACTAATTCAGTTTATCCATTTTTCGATCAAACATTAGGAAAATACTTGTCACTAAGTGTTTTGACAGTAAAGATACTCAATATAACCTCTTACATTGTGATAATTCCACTTAATTAATTGTGCGTACTAAGGTAGAAACGACGTAGTATGGAAAGTGACACAGTGTAAGTGAACATGTTCTCCCACGCATGAGAGACGCGGTCATGGACAAATACGCCACACTGGGCACCCTGTACGAGCTGAAGAGAACGCGCCGCTGGAGACGGGCTGAGAGGAAGCCACGGGTGGTGATGGTGGGTGCAGCGAGCACTCCGGACATACCGTCGGCTCCGGGGAAGCGAGCAACCGGGGGCAAGTCCAGAGCACACTCCGTGAGCGCCTGCGTCTCCCAGGCTACCAGGTGCGCGCTACTGATCTGCGGAGACGAGGGGAAGGAGGACCAGTGGACGGAGAGTGTCCAACAGGAAGCAGTGCGGGAGAAACACTCCAGGGATTGCAGCTGTGACGAAACCCCTGTTTATCTAAAGACACCTATGATTCTACAAGAGCCTGTGCAGGAAGTAGATCTCACAGTGGAACCGAAACCACCGGATATTCTACAACTGAGAGGTTCTTTTAATCCGATGTATTTACCAATACTAAAGAGTGTGACTGAAGACAATTGGTTGTTAGACACGTTGAAGAAAATAAGACACAAATCCCTTCCAAATGGGGAGTGTTGGTTCAAAGTGTGCTCGGTACGACGACGTTCGCGACCTCTGTCGACAGTGGGTGTAAACAGTGATATTGTGTCCAGGGTTTCACGTCCTTCTAGTCCCTTCCCGTCTAGTGTGTCCGGGAGGGTTCGCCCCAGCAGTCCCTTACCCTCCAGTGTGCTATACTGTGCCAAAACTCAACTAAGGTCCTTTACCCACATAATGGATAAACTTCAAGATGGCTTGACTAGTCCTCCACGTGATTTGGTGAGTTTTTACATACTATTGATCCAAAAATAGTGGTTAGAATTTAGAATCCTAATATATTCTGGAAGTAATGTGGCTGGTTCAAAGGTAATAATTGGGTATAACTAATCGAAATGTTTACAATACTAACTAGTCTTTTGGCTATTCTAAGTGAAAAAATTCCCTTTCACATATGGTTTCTCCTTGTCTTTTTAAGTGAATACAACCTTAGGGTTTAAATATCCACTCAGAATTCCAGTATTCATTGGTCTCTCTGGGATAGATTGGTGTCTGATACTTAACTGGCTACCTAGCATCCGGTTCTGGGAGCTATGGGGTTTGAGTTTCTGCCTCCCCCTTCCCTGGTGATTAAGACTGTCTTTTCATGTCGTACCTACCTCCATGAAATTTCTCTCTCCGTTGTCTGTATAAATGATCAACAAAGTAAGAACGCAGTGCCTGGGAAACTTTGCGGGATCCTCATATTCCTAACAACAGATACTATCGATCCAGATATAGTAATTTTAATTTTGGAAGGCTTTTGTAGTGGGAAATCTATTAAACGATTGGATCAAAATTTTGAATGGCGACCCTACCACAAGGTAGGTATTTTAAGCCAAGTATGAATGAGGATTGAATGTAAGATGATTGTAGCTAGATCTTGTAGTCTTGTTACTGACTACGGCTGATATGTTCCTTAAGACAGAACTGTTAATTAATAGTCCAACATTCAATGGCATATCTAAGGGACATATAGTTTAACTTGCAGTTAACCGAACCACTGCCTAAATATGGTCTAAATATGAGGATGGTCTTTGTGGATTAACGTAGTATTCAATAGTACGGACATTAATCCACACAAGAAACCCACATTCCATCGCTCACAACAATCCATATTTCGTGACCTAGTACAGTAGCTACGTTACAGATCACGCCACGGTCTTAGTAATGTCTTTGTAATTGTCGGACGCTGTACTCCAGACGCATACTCTGTGTGTCACAGAAATTTTGAATTGAAATATTAATAATCTTACACTAATTTCTCATTCATACTTGGCTTAAAATACCGACCTTGTATGTTCATAATTTCAAAGAGATAATAAATACCAAAGTAACAATTTTTTTTACATGTCGCCCTTCTATGGTCAAGTGTTTACCGCATGCACGACGAACGCGGCTGCTCTTATATTTCACCGGATGTACATGACGGTCACCCGGTCGCCACCCAATTACAAGAATCAACCTAAATCTGCTTCATCCTGGATCACCTCGACATTATGTTGGACCACCTCGCACAGTCCAATTTTCGTGAATCTTTTTTGATATAGATGTGCTTTGGTGGGGGGAGGGTTTAGCAATTTCTAAGACGAAAATTTGAAACACAAGTACAGCTGTTTAGATAAACTGAATACATTCCCTTAAGACATATCTATGATTTAACCTATTTCCCACAGGGACGTAAGTACAAACATATTTTCCATGAAATGGACATTAAAAATCGTTTATGATCTCAAACTTACAATTATATTCTTCAAAAAAGTATGCTGATGTCACAAACACATGCTAATTGAATGCTCATTTTTAATCTCCATATTCAACTAGTTAAAACTAGTATAAAACTATTTAAAAGTGAAGTTTGATTTTTCTGTATACATACATTCATTGTAAAACCTAGTAAACCCTTTGCTGCCCCAATTGTCGGAGTTATAAACTTTACAATATACGTACACCCTCTGTGACATAAATTACATTTTGAAGTGGATATGTCTTAGCTCTGGGGAGGTATTGGCAATCCGTGTGACAAAAATTTGAAATGGTGACGTCATATGGTTAGTGACGTCATAAGAAAATGTAAACTTCAACTATCGTTCTTAATTTTCAGTAGTGTATTAATTTTAGCGTAAGTTTTTCCAAACGTTTACATGTCACCTCCATCTAATCTCACAGCACGAAGTTAATCCTAAAAATTATTTTTCCAATGTTTTCCGGACTTGACATTGATATTCCGAACATTATTTAAATATTTAAAAATTCCCGTTTTATTATTGAATTTTACTTTTTTTTAACACAATGATGAAAGTACATGACTTATTAGTTTACGTAACTACCTACAATTGATACCAAAATGATCAATTTTGAATGAGAATTTTTTTACAAAATATCATATAAAAATTACCAGTTTTAGAGAAAAATACACATCTTTATAAAAAAATATCTTATTGTTAGGTCTCTTGGGATACACAACTGCCAAAAATTATCAAAAAATAAAAGAAATAAAAAGCATTGTTTTATGAGAAGCTAAACTTCTTAAAAATATAACAAATTTATCTTATTGATATAAATATCAATAAGATATAATACCAATTTAAGGCACAGAACAAACCACTGGTCGGTATTTTCAGGTCAATATGGGTGAAGGGCGAGAATGATGAGTATGCAGACGTAGGCAGAACAATGACACACATCTGAAAGTTGGTTTTCATTACTTTGCTGGTATACTATATTTGATCAACCTGGCTTAACCCATGTAAATGCTATGAAAACGTATATACACTTTTGAATTGATTAGATTATTGAAATAGCAACCTACCCAGGTAGGTATTTTAAGCCAAGTATGAATGAGGATTGAGTGTAGGATGATTATGGTGCGATCTTGTAGTCTTGTTACTGACTAAGGCTGACATGATCCTTAGACGGGGCTATTACTTAGCCAAACAGCCAATGACAACTACAGGGACCCACAGTTTAACGTGGAATCCGAACCACTATCTCTGAACTAAGAATTGATCTAATCATGAGGATGGTCTTTGCGGTTTAACGTAGTATTCAATTGTGCGGACCTTAATCACACAAGGTTCTCTTGTGTGGACTACGCCCATCGACCATCGCTCACAACTATCCACATCTGTTGACCTCCAAGTAACTGGATTACAGGATGATGCCACCATCCCACTCTAATACTCACTAAAAACGAACTAACCACATATCAAACCCATCATAAACCTAAACGCTTGAACCAGACAATCCCATTTCCTATGAACTGCGGATGAGAAGCAAAATAAGTAAAATGAAGTGTTTAAAACCCTGTAAGCAACTCGGAAGGAGGAATGATCCATCGATTAAGAATCGATGGATCAATCGCAAGAAAAAAATCGATTGAACAAAAAATCATCCGAATGATCATTCGGTTGTCCTTCACAACTACTCGGTGCTACGAGTGACCTTTACTCCCTAACGGAAGAACCCCAGACACGGTCCTGTCGTTAGCCGAGACTTTATAGTACTGCAAAATGAGCCTGTTAATTGCTCACGCAGAATTAGGCGCCGAATAAAAACTCCGCGGAGCTGTTTTTGCCCCATCAAGCCGCTCTACTCCTTCACCCAAAACCTTTATCGCTCTTAAACACCGATCCTTTCATGGAAACGACGCCCGGTACGCCGCCCTCGTAAACAGAAACGGATGTCCTTGCGCTTGCTACACGCTCGTAGCACACAAACCTACTTAGCTTATAGGGATATTATCTGTACACATTTTGTAACGATTTTAATTTAAACGAGATCGCACGTAACATACTCCAGCACAAGTAAAGGAAATTTGATAAACTTATATAAACCCATCATAGTAATCGAATTGTACTGAGTATGCAGATTGTTCTGCCATAAAGGGCTTTTACGTGGTAATGTACTTGCATTAAGGCAGCCATTAAGTAAAACACATACAACATTTTGTTAAATTTTGTCAATAACTAAGCGAGTTATACTAATTTATTCTCCAAAGGAATTACATGGGCTATGAATACGTAGGTTCGCTGCCATAGGCAACAGTAAATTTGAAGATTCTATGAATGGTTTGATAATACGTACCTAGGTGGACTTGCATGCCAAATTTTAGAATAATATATAAGTAAATAAATTAGTTATTGATTTTTATCTATTCTCCATAGGATTAACATTGCACAATGTTCTGATTTTAGCATTTTATATATCTCAGTAACCAATGGATCTAGAGTCATAGTTCTAATACTTAGTTGTGTTTTAGGATGGTTTTCCAATGGTTAAAAGGAATGTTAGGTATTTAAAAAAATTATAAATACATTAATTAAAGGAACAACTCCACCGAATTTTATAATAATCAGACAATTATTAAATTTTAAATGACGCCACAAAAACGTGTTCCGGGGGTTGAGTTATCAACTTATAATATGGTTATGGGCTTAACTGTCACCATGGAGGTCTTGTGAATAACTTTTCCATAGGAAATTCGATAATAGGCCCTACAACAACAACCGTTTAACAGCTGACTGGATTCTAAGCGAAATTCCATTGATTTAGGATTACTTGTGATGATGTAAACTTAGACAGTGATGGTGGCGTGTCCTGTAACCTAGCCACTTGGAGGTCACGAATTGTGGATAAATATGAGCGATGATCCGTAGATGTGATATACCCTGGTGTGGATTAATGTTCGCATTGTTGAATACTACGTTAACCTGCAAAGAACATCCTCATAGTTAGTCCAATTCGTAATTCAGAGGCCGTGGTTTGGATTACACATTAAACTGTAGATCCCTTAGTGGCCATCGGCTGTTGGGCTTATTAATTAACAGTCCTGTCTAAGGAACATGTCAGCCTTAGTCAGTAACAAGACTACAAGACCGCGCCACAATCATCTTATACTCAGCCCTCAATCATACTTGGCTTAAAATATCTACCTTGTGTTATGGTCGCCATTTCAATTATCTAATCTAATTTATTTAATAACTTAACAGCCTATGGTATCTAAGGAACCTACAGTTTAACGTGGAAACCAAACAAAAAAATCTTCCCCTTAAATTATGAACTGGTCTAATTATGAAAATGGTATTTGTATATGAAAGGAGTAATCAATAGTGCGGTAGGAGGGAGGGCTTAATCCACACCAGTAAATATAATCCACAGGTCATCAATTATAACAATATTTAAAATCCATGACCTCCAAGTAGTTGGATTAATTATTCTTGTGTAACGTATTACTTTCCAACAATGTTCGACAGTCCAGGGTCCGCTACTGTGGAGTTTAGTGTTGTGGAACAGCCTGTAAATTCCCCCAAAATTTAACACCGTGATAGAATGTAACCGAGTCAGAGGGCAGGCATAGCCAACGCAGAAAAATAAAGCAAGATAATTTATAATTCAGTGGTTTAGGTGGAGCGTTGTGTGGCAAAAGCGATCCCATTTGTTCCCATTACCGAACACGCGGTTCCATTGAAGTGTGGGAGGCTGAGTTCTATATTTCCCAACAGTCCTACAACATAGGTTGACCATTATAGGATACACTTTTGGGATTTATGATGACCAGATAATCAAATTATCTGGTCATCATCCTTTCCTGTGGAAATTGGGTTAGATAATGGACATGTCTTAATGGAAATGTATTTAATTCATCTAAACATCTGTTATTGTGTTTCAAATTTTCGTCTTACATAGTTTAAATAGTCGTTAAAATAGTTAATTAGTCGTTTAAAAATCAACTTTTGGGGAATCGACACTTGGCACTGTAAAATTAGGTGGATGTGATAAGAAAAGATTAGGGAAAACTTAAATTGCACCGCTACATTATTAAGTACCATTTATGAAGTGTAAATTTTCTTATTCAGAATAAAATAAAGTATATCTTTTGATGAATTTTTTCATCCATTTACGAGTAGCGAATCCCCTTAACCTTGGCTCTAGGTTGAGCTAATTTTAACGGTGTATTCATCGCATTGAGTGTTGCTAAGGCCGTACATGGATAGGTAAACACACAAACTGTAAATGGTCTGATGTTGGATGGTATTGGCTCCAACCATACCCACCACCTCCGCTCCAGTACTTCACTGTTACTGGGCACTCGGGATCTTCTCCTTTGGCAAGGTTATCAGGCATTCCATCGTTTATAAAAACAGTATTAGTGGATTAAGACATACTTTCTCCCTTTTATGTAAATTTAAAAACAACAATCTGTAAAAAGACAATCATATTCTTTAAAGTTCATCTAAATATCAATTTAATAATGTATTGTTTCAAAAATAATAATCCAATATCTAAAAATAACAATGAAAGAAACAAAGTTAAATTATTTGTTAGACTTTAATGAGAGAAACTCCTCCCCCCTTGTAATGCTATGCTTTTTGAGTGGGTTTTTATTAGGTGATGTGACCTTACGCTGCATACCAAGGTTCATGGAAAATGGCTGAAAAAAGAAAGAAATTGATATTTAATATTCATAAATATTTTATTCTCCATAAGATTAAGATTGGGTGCCCTCAGAAAACGTACTGCGTTTATTAAGGACAGTCAATTTAACTTTTCTCTGGAACCGTTATTCCTGGAACAATAATTAAAAATACTAATGTATTTAGGTTTTAAGCTCGTTCAATGGTTTTTGTCAAATTATACTTTACCTTCATTGTTTTCACGGAAATCTTGAAAAATTTACATTTAAAAGTCTATAACTTTTAAACCGTTATAATTACAGACTGCGAGTGGTGTTTTGTTATTTAGTACTATATGCACTATAAAATATTAAATTTAAGTCTAAATCGTTTGAGCTGTTTTTGAGAAAATTTTAATTTTTCACGTTTTAAAAATGAAAAACCGCCTGGAGATGCTGTGGATGTATACACACATAGTACTAAATATCATCTAATTCAGAGCAAGGGGGTAGGCTCTGTAAATATATATATATAAAAAACACATGGACAGACATATATCACATCGAAACACACTTTTTGGATTTAGGATTTATCCCCAAAACGGATATACTCAAAGTCGAAAATTTGACCAAAACAATACTTTCTCCATATAATAGTTAAATCAATGGTTAATGTAAACAAACTAATAACTGGCACGGTGGTGACGTCCAGTAATCCAGCTACTTGAAGGTCACGAATTGTGGATAGTTGTGAAAGATGATCGGTGGGTTTAGTGTTCTCTTGTGCGGATTAACATCCGTACTATTGAATACTAAGTTAATCAACAAAGACCATCCTCATTATTAGACCAATTTGAAGTTCAGAGGCCATGGTTCGGACCCCACTTTGAACTATAGGTCCCATAGATACTCCAATAATTTTTTGATATAAATTAACAGTTCTGTCTAAGGATCATGTCAGCCTTAGTCAGAAACTAAACTACAAAATCAGCCTACACTCATTTCTCAAAAATAATTGGATTATAGAATAGTGAAAATAAGTTTCATTATTGTGTAAGATCTTAACGAGGTTTATACCTCGATTAGACGTTACATAAAGACAAAATACACTCAATGACGGACAGATGGACAAAAATAAAAAAAGGTACTATAGCTTTTTGCGGTACAACATGTATATAAGACAAAAAATTCCAAGAAATCTTATTATTAGATTAGATTAGATCATTGAAATGGCAAACATACTACAATTTAGGATTTTAAGCAAAGTATGAATGAGGATTGAGTTTAAGATGATTGTGATGCGATCTTGTAGTCTTGTTACTGACTAAGGCTGACATGTTCCTTAGACAGGACTGTTAATTAATAGCCCAACAGCCAATGGAAACTAATAAAGCTAAAGTTACCGGGGAATCCGAACTACAGCCTCTGAACTACGAATTGATCTAATTATGAGCATGGATTTTGTGAATTAACGTAGTATTATATAGTTCGGACGTTAATCCACACAAGAGAACACGACATTCGCCGACCATCTCTCACAACTATTCACAATTCATGACCTCCAAGTAGCTGGATTACAAGACGACGCCACCGTCCCAGTCAATATAATAAATAAGTACAATATCAAAGTCATAGAAAACTGTACTTTTCAAGTACAACTTTACATAACCTTTAATTTAGACTAATCATCCTCCCACACACTCACCGCGTGAGTACTATTCTGAGATAACCTCGAGTCCAGGTTCTTCTTTTTTATCTAATGGATATTCAGGTAATCGTATAAATTCCATTGTTGTGGAGAAAGTTGAGAGAAACCACTATGCTTGTTTAAATTCCTCCAAGCCCGTCAGAGGCCGCGCTGCTCGCTATGGCGATGCTTGCCTTATTCGTTATTTTAAATGATCTTAAAGTAGGAGAACCCGTAGGATGCAATCTTTGTCGCTGTTTAAAAGGCGGTGCAAGTGGCGTTAAAGACAACTAAAATCCGCTAGGTCGGCGCTTGAGTCGCTAGTTCGTTACACATATGTGTTAATCCGCAAAAACATCCTTATAATTAGACCAGTTCATAATTCAGGGGCAGTGGTTTGGACCCAACTTTAAACTGTAGGACCCCACTTTAAATTGATGTGCCATTAATTTTCGGCTGTTATTAACAGTTCTAAGTGACATGTCAGTCTTAGTCAGTAACTAGACTACAAGATCGCGCCACAATCATCTCACACTCTTTCTTATTCATTCTTGGCTTAAAATACCTACCTTATTAGATCGCCATTTCGTTCGATGCAAGCTTCCAAAATGATATATTTTATAAGATTATCGTTTGAAAAATGTACCTTTGAAAATAATTTTCCTTAAGTATACGAAATATATTTTCTTATTTCAAAAATTTCACATAGGTTCACACTCCTTGCACACTTTACCTCGTAAAACCACCCTCACTGCAGCAAAGCTGCATACTCAGTCAGTACTATTCTATTACTTTTATGGGAACAATTATAAGTTGTGTGAAACTCTACACACACCAACGTGCAATATCGTTTATTATCAAGGTTACTCTTTAGACCATAATGGCGTAAATCTAGGTTTGATAGTTAATAATATACGCTCAGTCAGTAAATTTTATTACGGCAGCAAACCTACGTATTCATTGTGGCTTACAATATTAAAAATAGATAAGTTATCTATTCATAGATGAATATGAAGTTCACTCACTCACGCCAGCGCGCTGCGTGCAATCTCGTTAATATTCACCTTAAAAAAAGTTAGTACAGATCGTTGTGTCATAAGTAGATACGGATAGGAATATTTTTATAACAGTTTTGATTCAACAGAAATCTTTTGGTAAGTAAAAAAATACTAATATATGGGATTTAATAAAACTTTGAGTGTCAATGTATTGTTAATTCTAGTTGGTGTATAGAAGTAAGGTTTGTAGCCTTGTTAGCTCTTGGATAAATTATAGTTCAGGCTGTAGCCACGTGAGTGCGCCAGAGTCGATGTTCGGTGAATGTAACTGTTGACGTGTTCATTCTTGATTATTGCAACCAATAACATATTTCACAGCGACGTCTTGGCACCGACGGCTCGTTTGTAGCTGTTCCAAGTAAAGTAATTCTGATAAGCCATTTTGAAAGTTCCAAATATATATATATATTTAAAGTATTTTTACTTTGAACAAAAGAAAACGTATTCATTCTATTGCTTGAAGTCACTGTAACATACCAATTAACATGGTGTAAATTAAATTTCTCTTTTGTTTTTCAACCCTCATTCCGTTTCTAACAAAATCAATTGATCACAGGCTAATAATAACTGTATGGATAGAGTAGATGATCGACTAAAACAATTGAGGTTGGCTAAAAGACCTTAAACGGCGTCGTTCATTTGACATACGCCGTGGTCCAGCGGCGACGTGTTGGCCTCGTGTACTATACAAAATAATTAACAAAATTAAAAACACATTTATTGCTCAATGAAAACATTTATGTGGTTTAAATAAAACCCATTTAATATACCTTTATTAATATAGCATAAACACTGAACAAAAATATAATGCCCATGATGGGGATCGTTAAAAAATCTTCGTGTGAAAAGTAAGCGCTACTAGCGTCGGCCAAGTCGATGCCGTCGTTTAAGGGTTTTTGGCCAACATCAATTGTTTTAGCTGATCTTATACTGTATTGAATTATCCATATAGTCATTATTAGCCTGTGATCAACTGATTTTGTTAGAAACGGAATGAGGATTGAAAAACAAAAGAGAAATTTAATTTACACCAGTTAATTGGTTTGTTACAGTGGCTTCAAGCAATAGATTGAATGCGTTTTCTTTTAAAACACAAAATATATTGGAAATACTTTTCCCTGCTTTTATTTCGCAAAGTTGTTTTTTACCCTTTAGCTTTTACAAATTATTTGGTAATTTGATAATTTTTCATTTTTACATAAAATAAGTATTCATGCAAAACCTCAATTCCACATATTGTTCACCATCTTCAATCAACAACTGTCAAACGGCTATAAACAGATGTTTTGATTTGTATTGTTTACATTTGATTCTCCATAAGAGTAATATTAATTTTTTAGATTTTAAACTTAATATTTCAAGAAAACCGGAATTTTCCTGGACATTAGGCCTATCTAGAACTTATTTTCTACTCGGATATTAGTTATTTCCAAAATTTAAAGAAATTTGTTAGAACCGTTTTCGAGATCCGTGTGCAAATATATATACAAACCTTGCTCTATTATAATATTGGATAAAACACTATATAAATAGTTTTTAACTCTATGTGCCTTTAATAAGGAAAGATTCTCAGATTACACCTGTTAAGTTTACATAAGCATTGACAAACAAAGTCAGAACAAATACTGAAACAAAATAAATATTTCTTTAGGTTGCATTGTTGCTCACGAATAAATGAAACACTTGGATGCATGCAATGTCAGCGCGTAGCCAACGATTCCAGCATGTGCAAATTTACATTCACGTTTGGCGTGTTGAATTACGTCGACGAAGAATAGCTGACGTCATCCATCATTGTTTGTCAATTAAGGTTTATCACCATACACACGGACATACACAAAGTATATCTGAACCACTCTATAGTTGCATATACAAGTAATTTTAATGTTCAATACGAAGATTTTAGAATACCATTTTCAAGAGTAATCTATATAGAACAACGTGACAAGTGTAAGTGACACAATAAATAAAAATGTCTTTATTTACAGCGTTTCTCTGACACATTATCAGGCTTTCAGAACGACTATAGTCAACAGTACAAAAATAAGATAAAAATACAATAATACATAAAACACATAAAATACAGGATACATAAAATATATACAGTTTATCTATAAAAAACATTTATTTAATTTTTTAAGGAGACAATACTCAGCTCTTTTAAGCTATCGGGGAGCTCATTGTACAACTGGGGCCAAAGTATGAAAAAATCCTTCGTCGAAACTCATGCTTTACTCTAGGAAAGTGAAGCCTTCCACCACGGCGAGTCCTACGCTCGGAAACCTCGTCGCGTAGAAGTCTCTCGCAAAGGTAGTCGGACTCTCGAGATATAAGAACTCTGTGAGTCATGCAGCAAGTCAAAATCCTGCAAACAGTTTCCATAGGGAACAGCTTGACCTCTTCGCGGTAGGGGGTTATGTGGTCGAATCTTTTCAGACAGAAAATAATACGCACAGTGGAGTTTTGAAGCTTTTGGATGCGACCCAAATCCTCCATAGAAAGGCTGTTGCCATAAACAGCAAAACTCACTTTATGTGTTTATTCTTACGTTGTATTGAATACTAAAAGAATCAGTGAGTGCACTAGCTGAACTTTGGCGGCCTCTGGCAGCAAACCTCTGAACCTATACAGACCTTTCAGTCTTCCCAGAGCTTGAGCTTGGGAACAATCACCCAACGTTGCACGTATGACGTAGTATCGGTACTGGCCTGATAATAAACGATGTATGTCATCGTTTATGAACCACACAGACCACACGACACGTGTAGTGGTCTGTCAGTGACACAATGACCCAACGTTACACGTATGACGTAGTATCGGTACTGGCCTGATAATAAACGATGTATGTCATCGTTTATGAACCACACAGACCACACGACACGTGTAGTGGTCTGTCAGTGACACAATGACCCAACGTTACACGTATGACGTAGTATCGGTACTGGCCTGATAATAAACGATGTATGTCATCGTTTATGAACCACACAGACCACACGACACGTGTAGTGGTCTGTCAGTGACACAATGACCCAACGTTACACGTATGACGTAGTATCGGTACTGGCCTGATAATAAACGATGTATGTCATCGTTTATGAACCACACAGACCACACGACACGTGTAGTGGTCTGTCAGTGACACAATGACCCAACGTTGCACGTATGACGTAGTATCGGTACTGGCCTGATAATAAACGATGTATGTCATCGTTTATGAACCACACAGACCACACGACACGTGTAGTGGTCTGTCAGTGACACAATGACCCAACGTTGCACGTATGACGTAGTATCGGTACGGGCCTGATAATAAACGATGTATGTCATCGTTTATGAACTACACAGACCACACGACACGTGTAGTGGTCCGTCAGTGACACAATGACCCAACGTTGCACGTATGACGTAGTATCGGTACGGGCCTGATAATAAACGATGTATGTCATCGTTTATGAACCACACAGACCACACGACACGTGTAGTGGTCTGTCAGTGACACAATGACCCAACGTTGCACGTATGACGTAGTATCGGTACGGGCCTGATAATAAACGATGTATGTCATCGTTTATGAACTACACAGACCACACGACACGTGTAGTGGTCTGTCAGTGACACAATGACCCAACGTTGCACGTATGACGTAGTATCGGTACGGGCCTGATAATAAACGATGTATGTCATCGTTTATGAACTACACAGACCACACGACACGTGTAGTGGTCTGTCAGTGACACAATGACCCAACGTTGCACGTATGACGTAGTATCGGTACTGGCCTGATAATAAACGATGTATGTCATCGTTTATGAACTACACAGACCACACGACACGTGTAGTGGTCTGTCAGTGACACAATGACCCAACGTTGCACGTATGACGTAGTATCGGTACGGGCCTGATAATAAACGATGTATGTCATCGTTTATGAACCACACAGACCACACGACACGTGTAGTGGTCTGTCAGTGACACAATGACCCAACGTTGCACGTATGACGTAGTATCGGTACGGGCCTGATCACGGACGATGACATATTGAACCACTCCGTGTGACAAGCTTATCTAGTCTAACACTTCCTACTCTTTTGAGCGTTATCAGCTCCGGCATACTCCAAACTATCCGACCAACAAAGGGAATAATATCACTGTATGACTAACCGATTAAACCTCAACTGATTAACTAAGGCGGGGGCTGTAAAACAGCTACTAGGATGCCACGTGTTTTTGATAGTTATGAGTGTTGGTTGGTGTATAAGAGTACTACATACCTGCAAAAGACCATCCTCATCATGTGACTTGTTTGTAATTCAGATGAAAAAGTAGTTAATTTCTCACGTTAAACAGTAGGTCTTCGGTGACATTGGCCGTTGGGCTATTAATTAACAATTTAATAACAAGACTACAAGATCGCGTCACAACCATCTTACAGTTGTATCTCATTCATACTTAACATAAAATACTAGATCCACATTACAAAAAAGGTAATAATGTAATATAGTTCAATAAAAAACTCAATAAAGTTTATTCATTATTAAAACAAATAATTAATACTCTACCATTTATATACACGCCTTTTTCATGGTTTTGGTTGAAAATTACGAAAAACATCAAATACAAACAAAATTAAAGATACAGTACTGAACAGAACAAAGATACTAGTGAACCATCAATATTTTAACCATATAATTTTATTTTAGCACCTGGTATATGTAACTTTAGTCCAGTTTATTTGATTATCTTAAATTAACAAAATAGTATCCTTATGTTCATGTATTTCGTTTAATATTCTTAAGTGGGAAATAATATTTGAAATAATGGTAATGGCACAGAATGATATTTTATAACAACTCCTGAAAATTTTAAATTCAATATAGCCTTGTTTATTTGTACTTAAATACACGGTCCTACGTTCTAAGACGTGCACTTAAACTGTGAAAAATATTATTGGGAACATTTACAACTATTTTGAGAACAATCACTCATAAAATAGGGAACGGAATCAAATATTTACCTATTTTGGCCCGAGGGAAAAATGATGTTAATGTAAAATAAAAATACTATACGTATTTTTGATATTGTAAATATTATGGATTGTAAATCGTATATAACACTCTTTGAATGCGGCTTTGATATTCTCTTCTGTGGTTGTAAAAAAATATTTAGTGATGCAATTAGTAAAATTGATTGATTGATGTGGTTGTGGGAGGTTTTTAAAAAAGTTTATAATTTTTTTTGGGAAATTAATCAAAAGAAATACGGTTTACAAACATAATTACATTATTTACTTAAAATTAAAAGGAATAAGTGGGTAGTGTCAAATACGTTTTCACCGAGTTTAACGTAAATTTTTAATTTATATGTAATGAATGTTGGGCAGGGTGCATTAACATACCATAGGTGAAAATAGGTAAAGGTCGTGGGTTGCAATAAAACAGCAAACCGCAAACTAAAGCTGGGATCACACGACGTTCCGTTTATTGGTTCCGACCTCCTCCCCTCTGCTCCCTCTGCTCCCTCTGCCCCACCAACACTGGCAACATCTACTGGCTACTATGCATGACGCTGTGACATTCATTACCATTACACCACTGACAGCAATGATAGAGCGATCAATAATCATACTGGTGACTAGCGTTGAGTTTTCTAATTGCTAAATTGTTCCCCATTTATATTTACTTGCTGATTTTAGGTAAGTATTTAGTTTTTGAAAGTTTTCGTGTCATTTCTCCATTACTGTTGACAATTTTGTTGTTCTTATATAAAACCCTGTGTTTAGTTATTATGTTTGAAAAATGTTTTAAATTTAATTTCCTTGTTACCTTACAAACTAAATATTGGCTAGGCCAGGTATGAACTAGGATACCCATGGCCATGGAAGTCACTGTTGTGCAACAATAGAAATTATTACACATTGGCCACTTGTTACAGTGAAATCGAAGATTAAATTATTTCTATAAAGCCTTATTCGTCTAGGGAAAAATACTAAGATTAAACAAATTTCTTTAAAAACTCAAAAAATAAAGGGTTTTCTAGAAAAAAAATCTGTTCAACATATTAGAAAATCATGGAAAATTTTGAAAACTTAAGGATACGCCTAAAAGCAATATATCAAGATTATATAGGTAAAATATAAACGAGATCCACTATAAAAAGTTTTTTTTCAGCCATAAAATATAAGTTTAAAAATAAATAATAAGAATAAAAACATTTTTTGATTAAATTTTCTCGAATATTGTAATGAAATATAGGATTTTCTGTAAGAAAAAAAAGGTTGTCTGCAATATTGGAGCCAAAGCGCTAAATTTACAATACTGAAATACATAAAATAAATAAATTTAATCCCCCAAGAGAGGTTTACTGTCAGATTTAAAATTAAATTCCATCGAAAATCTGAAAAAAACACAATTAATCTAACTGTGTAATTAATTAATTAACGTTTTTTACAAGAAAGAAATGAGATTATTAGTATCAATAGAACTGATATACTTGCTCAATGGCATCAAATATTATAATTATAACATAGAAATAAAAAAAATGAAATTAACTATGACAGTTATTATCATACTAATTTTTTTATAATAAGGATACTTGATATGAATAATTATTTCATCTTAAAAAAAATAAATATAAATAAAAACATTCTACTGTCTATTAAAATTTGTTTTAATTTAAGATACGATCTTAATACAGTATGGTTCGGAAATAGGGTTAAAATCAATGATTAATAAAATCTAATTTTCATCTTAATTTGAGAGCTTATAGGTATTTGTTTCTTTTAAATCACTTTTAGGGATCACAGGTTCTGTAAAACGTAAATGATTATGTGTAGTTTTGCTTCAAACTGAGTATTTTGGGAACTCATTAATTTTTTTACAATGTATAGGTCAGTTTAAAGTACAGTAAAAACATCTACATAGAATAAAGAAAATATGTTTATAACTGAATTTATATAGATAATTGTTTAAAATAATTCAACACAGTAAACACAGTTCAAAATAAAAATAGAATAATTCAAAGGTAAAGGTAGAACAAACAGTAGAACTGAAGAAGCAAAGTTTACATTGTTGCCTAACAATGGCGTAACCTGTCAAAAGCATTATCCTGACGAGTGAACACATTTTTGAAGAGCGTATGTTTTTAAAATTCCAACTTTTCATGTCAACTTTCATTATTTGTAGGGATTATATTTCCATGGAAAACTTGTCACTTTAGAAACTCCACTTTGAAACCTAAAGTAACTTTGTTTTGCTAATTTATACAATGAAGATTGCAATTCCAACATATTAGGTATGCAACAGTTTAAAATGGTGTTGTAACTCAATATTGAACTTGTAACATTTGTAACTAAAATAACTAATACTCTATATATGATCACGATAAATTAATTGTAAATTACAAATTTATATTGTTTATACTGATTGTGTCTTTTAATAATAAGGTTTAAGAAGTATATTTTGAAACTTGGTGTACTCTTTGATACTCTTAGATTCTACGAAGTACTTTATTTTATGACTAGCAGTAAGGCCGTCCTTTAAACGAAACCTGTTACCTTAAACTAATATCAAAAATAAATAAAATAAACAAGAATTCTCATATTAATTATTATTGAGCCAAGAAATATACAATCACATCCAGAATGTTAGTAACTGATAGTAATAGTTTTGAACTGAATGTTTCAATTCAAAATTATTTAAAATTATTAGCAAAGTAGAAAATACAACTAAACCACATTCATTAAAATATTGAGCAAAGGAAATTTGAACAGTAAATTATTTTAATAGTATTTATTAACACTCAAGATTTTAACACTGTGGTGATGCTACACTAGGTAGCGAAATGTACATAGGGAAAATAAGATCATTTAGATCTACAGATAATTAAAGGTAAATAAATAGTACTTTATAAATAAAGTTCTAAAACACTGGAAATCATAAAAAAATATTTTAAGTACCCTACTATCACGTAATCATTGACAAATCAAGAAAACGTCCATAAACATCCAGACAAACACACATACACGCACACACACTGACAAACATCACGTCGAAGCCCACTTTTTTGGATTCATTGGACCCCGAAACGGATATATCAACTCTCAACTGTAATTCGAACATTTTAAAGAAAACAATACTCTATATCCTTTCTATATACTATGTATGTGGGACAAAGTAAAACTAATAACTTACTAACTGAATGCTTAAATCGAAAATTGTTGTATTTAAACTCAAATGTTCCGTATAACAAATATCACTGCTATGAAATATCTTAGAAATATATATAAAAAATGTGTATGTTTCCATTGTTGAAATTGTAAAGATGATGTTCTGTCTCAATTACCTTTTCGGTGTACTGGTGAAACACCTAATTAGGGGGTTCTACGTTAATGAAGCCTGTGTAGACTCGAGACCTCTTTGGTAAACCTTGCTGTGACGTCATTCTTTGTGGAGGGTGAGATGCATGCTGTATTATAGCAGTTCTTTAATTAACGTTGCTAAGGTTAAGTACTACTGTATAGGTAGTATACTGGGTGAATCACGTAAGGTGTCCAATATTGATTCCAGGCAAACCGTTGGTCCTACAATGATGAAATAAGATTATTTTCCATTAAACTAACCCCACGGAAGAATGTAAAAATATTTTTATTTTTTAAATACAAAGTGTTCGAAAAAATCAGGGTCACTAGTTCGAATCTTGGAAATGAAAACTTAGTGTCATCCAATACTATAATACGAGCAAGGTTTGTATATATATATATATATATATATATATATATATATATATATATATTTGCACACGGATCTCGAAAACGGCACCGAGGAATTTCTTTAAATTTTGGAAATAACTAATTTCCGAGTAGAAAATAAGTTCTAGATAGGTCTAATGTCCAGGAAAATTCGTGTTTTCTTGTAATATTAAGTTTAAAATCTAAAAATTTAACATTACGCTTATGGAGAATAAAATGTAAACAATACAAACCAAAACAGCTGTTTATAACCGTTTGACAGTTCTTGATTGAAGACTGCGGGGAACAATATAGAGGTTATGCATTAATATTTATTTTATGAATTAAATAAATGCAAAATTATCAGGTTACTAAACAATTTGTAAAAACTTAAGGGTTTAAGGAACTTAAGGATAGCTGTGCGAAATAAAAGCAGAAAAAAGTATTTCCAAAATCTTCCGTGTTTTGATAGAAAACGTATTTTTGTTGTATTGCTTGAAGCCACTGTAACAAACCAATTAATATGTGTAAAATAAATTTCTCTTTTGCTTTTCAGTCCTCATTCCGTTCATAACAAAATCAGTTGATCACAGGCTAATAATAACGGTATGGATAATTAGACAGTAAATGATCGGCTTTGGCTAAAAGACGTTAAACGGCATCGCTCAATTGACTAACGTCGTAGCCGAGTTGTAGCGTGTCGGCCTCAAGAACTATAGGCCGCGAGTTCCATTCCCACCAGGGGCGATACTTTTTCTTCAGTGCTATATTAATTATGGTGTATTAAATCGGTTTTATTTCAACCACATAAATGTTTTCATTGGGCAGTAAATTTGTTTTAATTTTGCTAATTAACTTGTAAAAACATGTCTTATTCTATCCGAGCAAAGCTCGGTCACCAGGTACTATTATATGACACAAATACATTTGGTTAAAGTGTTGAATTACTTTAAACTAACCCGCAGCATATCAAAATTAAGTAAAGAGCTCTCAAAAACCCAGGATTGAGTAATATTATTACTCAATACTATTTAATTTACTAATAATATTATATTAGTAATTTTTTTCAGTTTTACTGATCATGCGATCTATTAAAGTGATTAAACAGAAAACAATTAGCTGTAAAATTAAAATCTAAATAGTTGGCCAACAATGGTCATTAAATTTTAACTTACTTAAATCATTTTACGTTAAAATTTCATCTCAAAAACATAAAAGAATTACAAATTATGTTTGTAAAGTAATAAAAAGTAAAGTTTGTAAAGTTTGTAAGTATGTAAAGAGTTTTTTACGTATGATTATTTGTTTACAGTTTGAGTGTTTTTAGTTATAACTTTGTGACTCACAATTTTCAATGCTAAATTTTGATCTTAAAAGTTGAATAAACTATTCACAATAAAAACAAAGGATTTTGAATTGACATTTCTGTCAGCTGTCTTCAGATTTGCATTCATAGTGACGAAAAATTTGGAATATCACACATATTTGTTTCTTTCCACCATGAGGTCTACTCGTAAGTTTATATAGAAGAAATGTGAAAAGTTTTTTTTAATTATCACACAAGTTCTCGCTGGAAACATCGGTACCAAACGCACTGATATATTATTGTTTAACCAACTGACAAGCTGTATTAGGTGATAACTTGCATTACAGCGAGATTTATGTCTCCATTACAGCACGTAATTGATTGGCCATAATTTAGATATCGGTGGTCCATTACCAGCTGCGGCGGTCCGACCCGCCGGTGAAACCACATTCCACGGACATCTGGGGGTATCGGCTATAGGACCTCGTCCAACCCAAAACTGGTGTCAGGGGTCCAGCCTTCAAGTCAGCTGGTGACTCGCGAATATTCCCACCGACAGGAATGGCGAGTTTTAAGTTACCTTTATTCCACCCTAATAATTTTGCATAAGTAAGTTGATCGTGTGATCACATTTTTTAATTGTGTTCAATTAAATTTTACCAGCATCAAAAAGATCCTTTAAATGATTCATCTATTCTTTAATAATATAAAGAAGAAGTGGTTTCTGTATGTTTGTTCATTTGTACAAAATATGTATGAACGTAAAAGACTATTGTTTTATTTGTTATTTATTGGAAGTGAATTTTTTTATTATAGTTGGAAAAAACTTTTATTCGTTGCCCCCCATTATTGGAAATGTCCCTACAGTACATACACTACGCATCTTGCGACATAAAACTTCGATGAAATCACTCAGACTTTACAAATAAAAACTTCTTTCCGTCAACAGATCTCCTTCCTTATGTGTTTCCCAATACAATACCCTCCGCAGCCGTAAAGTGGCTTTATTATTGTAACAGATAAAAGGTTCTCGTCGAGAGGGTGGAGGGTTTAAGATGTCCCATCTGGCCAACTAAACGCGTAAACTGGAATGGTAAGATAGTAGCCTGGTTTCTGCTCCGACTACCGCTACAAGAATGTCCCTGAATACTTCTCTTATCATTTGAACAACCGAATGTTCCGTTGAGCATTCGAAACCTTTTTGGGTTACATTCCTGCATTTTCAATAGGATTAAGAAGAATACAAATTGTATTACTTTAAAAATTTCTCATACATCTACCGTATACTTTAATTGTAAGATTTACAAAGGATTAGATAAAGGTGTGGGACTGAAACATACTATTAAGAGTAAAACAATATAAAGGAAAAAAATGGTTCGGGTTAAAACTACATGAAAGGAAGCCCATATGTAGTTTTTTAAAGAACCTTCTCAAGCTACCGATTGCAACAATAAATATTTCAACAAGTCAAGCTGTATAGCGGATATTTCCTTCGCTCGCAGACCCCGTCGTAAGTGTGGTGGAAGTCTTGGTTTAAAAATATATAGTTTATTACATTTAGTATTGTCGTATAATTCGCCCTAATCACCCGTTTGTTTGTTTGGTAAAAATCCTGGTATCTTACGATTCGCTCAGGGCCCCGTTGTTGGTGTGGTAAATGTTTTTGTCTCCTATAAGCCTCAGGCCTCTGTTATTAGTGTGATAAAAGTTCTGTTGTCTTATAATTTTCCTCAGGCCTCCGTTGTTACTATGGTAAAAGTCCTGGTGTCTTATATCTCGCACCAGGCTTCCGTTGTTGGTGGGCTAAAAGTCTTGGTGTCTTATAATTTGCCTTAGGCCTCCGTTGTTGCTATGGCAAAAGTCCTGGTGTCTTATAATTAGCCCTAAGTTCCCGTTATTGGTGTGGTAATAGTCTTAGTGTGTTGTAATTCACCTCAGGCCCCGACTGAAATTGTGGTAAAAGTCCCGGTGTCTTATAATTCGCTTCAGGTATCCGTTGTTGATGTGTTAAAAGTCCTGGTGCCTTATTATTAGCCCCAAGCCCCCGTTGTTGGTGTGGTAAAAGTACTGAGTTGTGTTTTAGAATTCTTAAGAATAGTTAAATTTAATGAAAATGTACAACTATCTCTACCAACATTGATATTGAAAGAATATTTAAAATAAAACAAATTTCAGATCTCAATGAAGTGGTTCGACAGAAATGTAGAATAAAGTTAACAATACCGTTAAATGGGATTCGGGGTTCCCTTAAGCATTCCTTGGACAGGTCAGTCGGAGGCGTTACGGGGTGTCGTCAAGTTTAACACATGAAGTTTGACACCAGCGCAACCGTCACAGTCATAGACCAATCCGTGGCCTTGAATCTCTTAGTGGTCCCTCGGGCATGGTACCACAAGAGGAGCGCTCAGATTGAGGTTAAAGCAATTAATGAAATAATTCGTGTGTGGAACATCAGATATGGGAAATGAAAATTTACAATACCTCTTGACTTATAGTGATTGACTTGACGTATATATTAAACTGACCCTGCTTGGTAAAATCCGTAACACTCGGTTGAAATTGGTCGTGGTCATATCACCCAATAAAATCACTCAAAATCTTGCTAATACCGGGGAGGGCACCCCCATAAAATTCTAACAATTAATTTAACTTTGTTTCTCTTGTTTTTTTCATAAATTGTATGATTATTTTTGAAACAATAAATATTTTTAAATTATATTTAGATAACTTTAATGAACATGATAGTTTTATTACAGATTATAGTTTTTAAATTTGCTTAAGGGAGAAAGTGTGTCAGTCTCTGAAAACCTATAATAAACATATAGCTTTATTCAACGTAACCAAATTGTGTTTCTCTAAAATGACTTCCACAATTAGTTGTGCTATGTGGAAATTGATGCATGAAATCTACTTATAAAAGAACTTACACAACCTTTTCAATTATTATCTTTGTTAACACCAGAAAATCATCAAACATAAATTGAAACAGCACTATATTTATAACGGAAAGGATACAAACAATTTATATTTTTAGATGTTTAAACAGCATCACAAACAAAATGTTGATAACATGTGCTAATTTATATGTAGGGTTTTTTGTTGTAGTGTATAGCCAAACAAAGAGAAGCTGATATCATTCGTCACTGTTCTCATACCCATGCAAAACTCCCACTCTTCCACCACTACCATTGTTTCCTCGTATAACTAAACATTTGCTTGTTTTCATACGAATTTAATCCCCAATAGAAATAGAACCGACCTAATGAATATGGTAGGGATAAATTTTTTGTCTTTTCTTTGATTCATGTGAAAGAAAGATATTTCCAGTGTAATTTTAATTTGCTTCATATACAATTTTTTCTAAATATTATACTAACTTGTCTTTCTAAATATTTGTCAATAAATATAAGAGTATATTTGCCTATTCTCCATAAGATTAACTTGGGAGAGAGTATGCAGGTTTTCTGCTATGAGGAACACTGAAAGTAGCCGTTTCTAGTGTAACATTGTACAACATTTTATTGTACATTCAAGTTTATTTTTTCACGTGTAAAATTGAGGAAAGGTGAAAGATGAATGAATAAATCAGATTGGCAGCGAAGCCTTGATTGTACACAATCGCCTTGTCCAAAGGCCAATCAAGTTCTCAATAGGTCTCTATTTGATTTGGATTCTCAGGGATTGACCAAATCTATTTGTTGCAGTCATGATCGTATCTGTCACCTTATAAATAACACCTACCAAATAAGAGGGTTTTGGCAGGCTATCCGATGCTGGCAAGACAGCTCTTTGATTCAGCAAGACGCAGCAGCCAAAATATAAATAAAGTATTAGTACGAATTTATAAACTGATGTAAGAGTAACATAATGACTGTGCCTAATTTGTAGCTTCTGATATTTTAGGTTAATATTTTCATCCATATACTTGAATTTAACGGTTTTTAATTCATCATAGTAGAGCTAAGAGTCAGATTATCATCGCATTATTAGAAAATTTCAGATGGAAAAGTAAACTACACATGAAGTTAAGCCCGTGACTATGGTAGAAGTTTATAACTTAACCTTCCTGAACAAGTTTTCAGGAGTAATTCCAAATTTTATGTGTTTACTGAATACCTTTAAAAAGTTTATAAAGTAGTATTCTCATTAATTAATATGACTTATCTGAGGATTTGAAAGAAATCCCAAGATAAAGATTCCTTCTTTCTGAGGATTCATTTTCAGTTTCGCTTAAGTAATACATTTGTCCGGCATGTGACTTAAAGATGTTTAACAGAAGTTTATAGGTTTTTATACACATTTGTATGATGTTGCTTTTTTCCTTTTAAGACGCATTAGCCAATTTTTATTTTTTCATTAATAACTAGAATCATTATGTTATTTAGATTTTATTACGTACATTTTTCATCACGATTTTATGTAAAACAAAGTTTCACAACGTTTTGGGATCTGGAATCCGATCCGTCCTCAGGTGAGCTAATATCTAAAACATAACACATAGTCCTGACTAAGCCGGTATAAAGTTGAACACATAAAAGTTCAAAGCAGTCAAAAAACTTCAGTAAAACCAAAAACCTCGTCACAGAGACTCAAAGATAACAGTTGGGAGTCTTTGAGTCTCCGTGACGAATGGACCTGTTTAGTTTCTTATATGCGTAATGGTTAGTAAATGTTTTTTGTAAGTTTTTTTTATTAATTTTAAGCTTTTATGTGTTCAGCTTAATACCGGCCTAGTCCGGATTATGTGTTAATTGTGTTATGTTTTAGATATTAGTTTACCTGAGGACGGAATCAGATTCCAAATCCCAAAACGTAGTAAAACGTTGTTTTACATAAAATCTTGATGGAAAATGTCCTTAATAAAAGTCTAAATAACATTAATCCACCATCACCAAAAATGAATTTCAAACAAATTACACTCATTAATTCACTATTAGGTATCAAGTAAACTAGAACACGTAATAAAACATTATAAGCGTGTTCATTATCAACACGTTTGCCATTTTTACTACGGTAAAATATGCAAAAATATAAAATCACGTTATATATATACAAATATGTAATTTACCCAATAAAATAATCCTCGTGTTTCTGTAATTATTGATTGAATTACAATCAAAGTTATTAAACAAATCATGATTAGTAAAATGTATTATAAATTAAACAGTAGACCAATGTGAACTTATTTAAGTTTACAATTCTCAATTTAGTTTGCGTCCAGCCTAATCAATCAGGGCCAGATGGAGAGTTATCAACAGGGGATACGTGGAACTGGAATGTTTTAATTAAAAACAAGGGACAAAAATGTGTAAACCCAAACGTGGCTTATTATCGGTGAAGTACAATAGCGGGGCTGGGCTTGGCTGCAACACAATTACTGAACACGGGACCACTCTGTCTGGAACACAATCCTCTAAAGCGTACACATTAAAATTCCAACTGCATAAATCTCTTCTACCCCGTCACATTACTAAAAAAATGTATCAGTGTAAATTAAAAAATTATTGCCTCAAAAATAAGTATACAATTTCATAAACTATCTATAAAAACAAATTAACCCCCCCCCCTGGTAATTAGTACTTTGACTTGAATATAGCTTGGAGATGGGGGGTATTGCAATCCATTAGAACAAAATTTGAAACGGTTACGTCGTATTCTTTAGTGACATATATTTCATAGTCATAGTCATATATTTTAGTGGTTATAAGGAAAGCTATTTAGAGGGACTGAAAACATTATCGTTAGACATATCTAAGCTCCAATCTATTTTGCACAGGGAAGGAAATAGAATAAATTTAGACATGGATATGTCTTAGCTCTGGGACGGGTGGGTTATCGGCAATAGGTCGGACCAAAATGTTTCATGTAAGCAACGTCATATAAGAACATATGTTTAGAGGAACTGAAAACATTGCCATTAGACACTATCCATGATCCAACCTATTTCTCATAGGGAAGTAGATACAATTATTTTTGAAAAGGTTTCGTCGGGTTAGGTGGCTCTGTTTCATGGAAAACGACTAAGAAATAAGGAAGAAATTGATTCTATAATACTCTTCATAAGAATATCATTGGGTGTTCTTAGATGAAGTACTGCGTTTACCATGGATAATAAATTTTGAATTTCTCTAAAATTGTTAGTCTTAGCCTAAAGATTCAAACTACGAATTCGTTTATGAGTTTTATGGCGGTTTTAGTAGGGATTGCCAAACCATTTAACAAATTTATCGTTTTGCTAGCCAGTTTAAAAACATTTGTTTTTATATTTATAAGCCCAAAGCTTATGAAACATTACTTTTACAGACCCATACAGAAATTATGGACAGCATAATATTAATACCGAATTACTACATACTAAATACAGAATCATTACTATAATATTACTACGTTCTTTTACTACAGAAAAAGGCTGTAAGGTGTATGACGGATCAGAGACATATCAGAGATTCATGCTAAGTTTCATTTAAAGCTCTTGGGATTGTGACAGTTCCATGCACTATTACTTATGAGATTTTAATATATTTTAAATTAAATAGTTCAGAGCCAAAAAAACTTATTCCTTCATATAATACAAGAAGTAAGGAAAATTTACATATTTTTAAACATAATTGTAAAAGACAAGCACTGGCAACTATGACACTAGGTCAAAACCATGGAACAAAATACCACTCAAAATATGAAGTTGAAGTTTTTCAAAATATAAAAACGAATTAAAATTTTTTTTATAACCAAAATAGATAGACAAAATAGATAATTTCTAGAAAGTACAAGATGCTGATTTTTAAAATTGAATTAAGGATAACAAAATCATGTACTCAGTAAATATTTTTGGTATACAAATAATAATAGTTTGTTTAGAAATTAGTCTATGTAATATTTGAAACGTAAATTGTGACGAATTGGAGGATGGCATGTTCTGTATGTGTACCTTTTCTGGCAATAAAGTTCTTAATTTTTGATTATTTTGGTGTTAAAATACATAGATTATGAAGTTGTAATCAAAACTATTTGAGCGTATTTTGAGCGTATATTTTCCCGCCTCGACGGACCATTTTTACGGGTTATCGTGTTCACGGACACACAATATGAAATTTTAACGACTTTTTTGACCCTAGACACATCAAAACGAAAAAGTAGCATGGTCCCGGGCTTAGGTCTTGCTGTGAGACCTACAGTAATTGGTTCTTTCATATAGAAAATCCGCTAAAACCTGATCTTATAATAAGCAGGTTGTTCACGTTTCATTTTCCAGTTTGAGTTACATTTCCGACATCTGACGCGGCACGCACCTGATTGCTCCACAACATGATCCCTAATTACCAGTGGACATAGTTACTTGTGTTGTTCCTAATTATCGTCACCGTCCTAGCCTTGTGCAGTGTGTAGAGCACCTCGTTCTATTTACCCACGGTCTCTCGTCCAGCTAATTGTGCCGGAAACACTGGAACGCTAGTAATCTATTAAACCTATTTCCACACTAGTCGCTACAATTACATTGTGTAATCCATCTACTTTTTTATACCGTAACTTACTGGTTCTGTAGTTTTATCCATTGGAGAAAAACTTTCAGGGAACGAGTACTGTACATATTTCAATTCATCATCCTATTTCTGAGACTAAGAAAAAGAGAAGACACGTGACATGTTAAATTAACTGTTGAAATCTTTTCTAACCCCCCCCTTAAACAGATAATACCGAACGAACCCCATTTTGAGTGGGTTTTGTGAAAAGGCTAATAGAAAATAAGGAATAAATTTGTTTTATACTTTCTATCATAATAACATGAGGTGCTTTCAGACAACGTACTGCGTTCACCATGTATATTAAATTTAACCAGTCTCTGGAAACGTTAGTTTAAGACAAATAATTGAAAATAGTAATTTGTCTAGCTTTTTAATCCGAGGTTAAGGATGGCGTATAATTTTTTATACAATTTTTGATTGGCCAGAAAACAAAAAAATATTTCTTTTACATTTAAGCTTATCATTATTTGAATCATTAGTTCTTCAGACATAGTGATGATTTTATACTATTTGGAACTTTATTCCCCATAAACAATGTAATTTTAATCAAACCGATATTTGCACTTAGCTGTCACTATTGAACAGTAGACCAAACCTCACCAACGTCGGGTGAGTTGATAATTTTAAATTTTTTTGAAAGCACAGAACAGAACTGTACAGGCTAGTTACGAAACTGAAAATTGAGCTCAATCGTTTCCTGAAGTATGCCTTCACGACGCACTCACTCATAGTGGTATACGCACGAACTACTAAAGTTTGCAACAAAATAGAACTTTCCAAACGTACCTCGTACACTTTAAACCGCGAAAACTCTCGCTATTCGCAGTTACATTGTTACTTTCGTGTTAGGTTGAACCAAACAAATATAAAAATATTTAAAAAGAGGATTCAAAATCACGAAAACTTATATTTATTTCACAAATAGCTTGTTAAAACACTAGGCGGTAAAAATATAAATATTAAACAACAATCTAACATGTCAACTATTTTTGTTTAAAATTTGAATTTGAATTGTTTATACTACAAAAATATCTGTAACATAACATGTGATACAGTTGAACTTTAGACACGATGTTATATATAATGAAATGGTTCAATAAAGCTATGTTACTTTAGGCATATATTGAAACCTTATTATGATTTTTCGTCTTGAATTTCCACTGGCATCCTAACAGGCCTGCGCGTACCCCTTATCCCCTCTACAACACACAAACCCTCACCCTTTTGTCACCCAAGCACATACATCAACTCGCTCTTAAAACATTTTTGAAGAATATACAGAATAATATTTTATACATATGTTTTTTTAAGAATATATATATTTTTCATAACTTGGTGGTCGCGGAAACAACTTTGTTTCTCTTGTTGTAATTTTCAAAAATTGGATGAATATTTTTTAAACGATAATTAGATAAAAATTAAAGAGTATGGTAGTTGTATTACAGATTGTTGTTTAAAATTTTACGGAAAGGTATGTGTCAGTCTACTGGTACCGTTCATTTATAAAATGTGATTTAACGTCGTAACAAGCTCTCTCCATTACGTTGAATATTTGGTGAAATTAAAGATCCATATTTTGTGTTTGTTTTAATTAACTAAATTACGGTCTATGACTGTTTGAACCCAATGTCAGTTCCATCCCCAGGTTCACCATACAAAGAGGATCTCAACATACACCAGAGGATTATACTGTCATCCTCTATGTCGCGACTAGTGTCTGCTACGTCTTACATTTGTAAATTTAAGACTGAGCTGGTATTATCGTGATATACGAATGTTATTTATAACCGAATATTATCCTCTGCCCGGATAAGTAGCTCACGTGTTCTGTTGCTTTGGATTACCTCTGCTTTATAGAACCTCTATATGAGTTATTTTCTTATTTAAATGTATTCTGAGAGTGCATTTAGGCAATGTCATCCTAGTTAAAGTGAAATTTTTCGAAAAAAAATTAATCCGACGAAACACAGATTTTTTACCTCTATGAATTCATTTTGAACACAATTTTGGTCCCATCTAAATTAAGCATAACTTGTCAAAGGGGTCCATTATGTAACTTAAAGTCCACAAATTATAATGACATTTTTTCTCTCATGTCTACAAACCAAAAGTTACTTTGTACTGTGTTTTAATTATTAAAGATTTTAAGACTATTTTTAGGTATTAAAAAAGTATTTTTTCGTCTGGAGCAAATTCAGTTAATAATAAATCCTATTCAATAAAAATATTCACACAATATACACTATTTACTGTTAAAACACAATGGAAATGGACAAATTTCGATAAAAATACAAATAAATAAGGAATAGCGAAAGTGAAAAGAGCTGGCCGCAGTGACTCACGAGTTTTCTCGATAAAAGCAGTAATACGAGCCAAAGTTGCCTAGCAACTAATTTCAGTCACTAAATATTTCAGCAAAGCCGCCATATTGGTTTTGTATGTGTATAGAGGCTAAAACAACATAACCACGCACTATCGGTTGTTTCACGAACTACAGCGCAGTAAATGTGGCAAAATGGTAGATAGCGAATAAACTCGTTTACCGCGCCGTGCTGCCCTACTGTGCCGTGAGAAATGTCGTCAGCCGCCCGGTAAAGC
The DNA here is from genome assembly GCA_023375725.1 of Nephotettix cincticeps. Classification (NCBI taxonomy): domain Eukaryota; kingdom Metazoa; phylum Arthropoda; class Insecta; order Hemiptera; family Cicadellidae; genus Nephotettix; species Nephotettix cincticeps. Next base: position 54,556,020 of record CM041789.1, read on the forward strand.
GTTAAGGTATTTTAAGTAAGTGAAGGGTGAGTAATGGATTTGATGACCTGTAACTTTGTTACTGACTAAGACAACTATTCATTTGCCAGGACCACCAATTAATATCCCGATGAAAAAACCGGTTCCATTATTGAACAAAAAAATGTTTGTTAAATTTTGGTTGAGGATCGAACCTATTTTTGACATGGATCCATAGAAATAACGGTATTAAAATTCGACCAATACAACTATTATAACTTTGAGATTGAAATTTCCGTAAAGCTGTGACATTTATGTATGCTATATAATGTATATACATGTACCATACATTATACATGGGTGGCCATCGCTGGGACGGTGGAGGGGGCAGTAATGCCCCAACTTTTGTGCGCAATCTTGTGTAGCCCCGCTAGCTCGGAGGTGGAGTGTTGTGGTCATTTGTTGAGTTATCAATATAGTTTTTTGAATTGTGCATGATAAATAACTATAGTATTATTAACAAAGTGATTTAATTAATACCTGTAACTTAAATTTTCAAACTTTAATGTAAATCATTAGTAATCACTTGAAAACGGGAGGAGTATATCCACCTTCAGAAACGTGTTTAAAACACGGACGTGTTGGAATAGTCCAATAAAATATATTGCATAGTTATATAGAGCTGTATAACGATAGAGCGATTTATTTTTACTCGAGGAGGAAACATAATACTGTATTATGAAAGTTATATTCGACTGCATCAACAAAGCTCTGGATTTTACATTTCTTGCTTCTCTGCGGCTTCGTCGTAACATTCCACATGAGGTTACGCTTATTTCCACTACTTGAATCGCGATCCTTTCTCGTGTGTTGACTTTCCTCAGATTTTCCGCAACCCACCAACCCCCCCCATCATTGGTTTAGGTTGTGTTAACTCCACGAGCCATGACCAACGAGGGCCAAACAATAAATATAGACTTATTAGTATTTTGAAAAAATTGGCTCAACATATTCCTATGAAACTTTTACAACATAAAGGTGTAACGAAAGAAAGAAAAAAAATAAAATTGTGGTGTAGATTCCTTCTGCATCTTTCTTACAATCCTATCCCCAACCCTTCATACTTCTATATCTATAAACTCTGTAAAAGGTGTATATGGTGTAAAACTGTTTAATCTGATGAATAGTTTAAAAATCATGGTGCAACACATAGAATGTAACAAAGAATGTAATGCGTAATGCATTATCAAATTAGAAGAAAGACGTGACAGGTGTATAAATGATACAGGAAACTATTTTAAAAAGTAACAAAACTTTGGTACTGACCCATTTTTGTGTTATAGTAAATTTTCTCGACAATTATTAAATCTTAATGAAATTTACGTATTTTCGATTCAACTTACTCACTATTTCATTGTAATTTACACCTTATTATTTTCAATAATTACGAAATGCATGAAATCATATAGCTAATTTATAATTTTCTATCACGTGGTTTGGATTTAATTAAAGTTAATAAAATAAATCCATCCCATATCGAGTTCAAAGCGTATGTAAATGATGGTGGGCGCGCTAGTGGGCACTGGAGTAACGAGATTGTCAGGCGCCCAAGTTAACCGAGTTTAACAAGTACAAAGTGAATGTCTGTTCACCGCTGGTTTTTTTAACACTGCTTTGACGAGTAACAATTTACTTTTCAGCATTCTTCTATGTAAAACGTAATTTTCTGTATGGGGCCAAAAATACGCAGATTCCGTCCTAGGATGTAAACAAAAATCAGCTGATGAATGATTACAACTCTAAAGTCATTACTCAAGTGATGTCACATATCTTGGTCTCTTGTAAATTATTGGTTTTCATTGTTGAAAAAGTTCTATTGCAAGTGACTCGCTCAAAGCATTCGATATTTTCAGACTCAATCGATACAGTTTTCTGACTGACGATAGTGAAGTAGTAAGAAATAGCTTAGGTAGAAGCCATTGTTGTTAAGTAAATACGTTGCAAAATGTTTTTTTTCTTCCAGTATTTAGCATAATTTTATGTGCAATAAGACGAGAAATAGCTTCTCACTTAAAACAAAAGTGTTTGTCCTTAGTTTTCCTGACCTGACTTTTGATGAAAAGGTGACTCGTTTTTAGGTTCTTGCGACGAAACATACTATTTTATAACTGGTATTCATTAGTTCAAACATCTTTTTTCATTCAATTAAAATCTTTAGGTTTTACTATTTACTGTGATTGAATTTTTTTTATTTTCGGTGCTGATTCGATAAATTTTCACTGTGAACGTTTTTAAACATAACCGATATTAAGACTTTTTTGAAACACTTATATACTTTTCTTAAAACAAAATTCCTTTAAAACTAAATTATGACTTGAAAATTATTTCTGTCATTTACGAGAGTTATTAAAATAGTTTTAACATTTAAACTGTGTAATTTGGAATTGTAAATTTAATTAAAACACAATTGGCTTTCTTGAAATTGTAAATGTATATTAGAGAGTATAGTTGTATTGAGTTAAGTGACAGAAGAAGTCAAAAGAATAATTGGGATTTTTAATTTATTTCATAGATGAAAAGAACAAATTTGTATATCTTAATTAGACTTTTACTCTAAATAATTACACTTACATGTATTGCATTATTAGACCTTGGTGTAAAATTTAATTTTAATATTTTTGGGTGGTTTTATATGCTATTTATTTTGCCTAGTGACAATTGCCTTAATTAGAACTGGAATAGCTTAAATCAATACTTTGTTGTGTTAAATTCCAAAAATTACCTGTTAAAATTAACTGTGGCCTGTACAGCAATAAAAACTATAACACTTAATTATTACAATTATCATTAAATATCTATTTATCCATCTGGGAGAAAGGAATCTAAAAGAATATCTAAAGTTTTCAATGCACATCATGTTTATTTGGCATAGCATCTGATTAAAACGGCGTATACACGAGGAACTCAGCATATTCTTGCTGGTTTCTCTCCTCTCGTTAACTTTACCAAACTGTTTTACAAATTCATCAGATAACACCCCGTTAAACATGCAGACTAGTTTCTTTTAAAATCGCTGAAAGTTACAAAATATTAAAAAACAAATTTTAAAAGAAATTTCTCTAGTAACTTCATTATTTATTAGTGCGCCAGGGATTTTCTAACGTAATAAAACACATGACTATCACAAACCAATAATTATTCAGTCACGTGCCCAATGGAATAACTTTCGTTACACGGTTTGTGTCCCGCAAAATTTCTAACACATCCCTCCAGAGCTTAGACTCATACAAGCAAAGATGTTAAAATAAGATACAGTCATAATGACATAGAACTTAACAGTTCCACAATGTATTGAATTGATTTAGAATTTGCCAGAAGGACCTTACCGAAAGGTAAGGTCACGCCGCTTTCTTTGATGGACACATTGTTGTCTATGTTTAAATTATAAAAAAATATACCTTTTAAAACCAATTTTAGGATAGACAGATTTTTAATTAGGGCCAGAGGAAGAATGCAAACTCATACGACACTTATCTGTATTGTTATTCATTCCTTATTTCTTAACTGCACATTTAATTCATTAATACAATTATCTCAGCTTCATTTTCATCTTATCTATCTATAATATTATAAAGAAGAGGTGGTTTCTGTATGTTTGTTTGTGGGTTTGTGTGTTAGTGTGTTTGTGGGTTTGTTGTGGCAAGTGAACACAAAAAATACTGAACCAAACAGTTTGAAATTTTACACAAAGACAGATCTTAAACTCATGCAACACATAGGCATACTCATTTCCTTAAAATCCTCTCGGGCTACGCCCTGTGAACGTCCTAAGTTTCAATGTTTACATTTTTAGAAAATGAAAACATAAAATTACTTGAATGTCAACAGCTGTGAACACTAAAATTTGACAGTTCGAGAAGCAGAAGACATGGTTGCTGTAAATACCCTGGGATTCAATATTAACAGTTTTTAATGTCAACATCCGTTTACTTTACATTTTGACAGTTCGGTAAGAAAAAGAAATAAAGTTAATTTTTACACATAAACTGCTGGATCGAAATTAGTGAATTATTAGTTCGAAATAGTGAAATGGTAGATTTTTAATTTTCTCCCGATGCCTGCCTCTATTACGTTAATGCTTATCCTTTCCCAATATTTGACATATGTTACTTTGTCATGTTTAGATATATACTTAGACACGTGTTTTGTCATTTTGTAAACAATAAAGAATTAATTATCAATAACTTAAATGTATCCGTAGAGCCTACACCTCTCAGCCTTTTTTACCCGTGCAAAGAACGGGTACTTTGGCTAGTAGTATCATAATATCTCCATTTTGGATTCTACGTCCAAGGAAAGTACTGATAAAATACCTCAAAACGAAAAATTAACATAGTCCTGGGCTCAAGTCTTGCCATGAGACCTCAGGTAATAGCTTCTTCCCTGTGGGAAATTCGCTAAAAACTTAAAGTCACAGTCTTATCACTGAAACAAAACAAAATGTCTTTTATGTTAACTACACCTAATTTAATATGTTCCTCCCTAAATACATTTATGTATTTTTAATCATAATAAGTATGGAATATACAAAACAATTAAACTCACCTGTTTTTTTAACCCAGAAACCCGGTAAAATATTATAAAAATTGGAATATTTTCGAATTAAAGAAACGTACGGTAAAAACCGTACGAAACAAAGTGACAAGATTAAATTACGAGCGCTCCTGTTTTGAGCGTTGATTGTGTCACGATAGACCCAAAAATATAAAGAGAGAAAAGAGTCAATGTAGACAAAGTAAATAGGGTTAACATAGCGTGAAAGCAAAAGCAAAGTTGCCGAATAAAGCTGCACAAGACCGCCTCGGATTCAACTACTTTCTACGTTGTTTTGCAAAATTTTATTTTCTTCGTATAAAGGTTTATCATGTAAACTCTATTTTTATAGTTCTCTTTTTGTATCGTGGAGAATATTTTTAGATTATTCAATTATTGCCTTTTGCAATTGGGATCTACCGAGTTGGGTATTTTAAGCCAAGTTTGAATATCCAATAACCAATAGCTTGAGACCTTTGTACAAATAGAATTTATCCACGATTCTTTTGTCTGTAGATCTCAAATGTAGTTGAGAAATCCGATGCCTTCGTTGTATAAAAAATTAATACACCTTGAAGTACTCACCGTATGGAAATATGCATCGGGTACCTCAACAGTATGTTATATCTACAGGGAAAGTAAAGGTAAATAAATATGTAACCCTATTGTAAAAATATGATGATCCAATCTATGAAATTAATGTTTTGTTTAGACAAAACTTTGAATAAAACATTTATGCCTTCTTCAATCTTTAGTTTTTTATAAGAATAGTTGGCAGTGTACAGTTAGTATTTAGTTACTAATTAAGTTCAAGCTGAGTGATTTTTTATTCACTTTATGCTCCAGCTTTGGCTTAAAGAGATCAGAGAACCCATAAAGAGGATTGTGTGGCATTGCGTCATTCAACACGTGAGAACAAAATGTCAATATTGTTTAAATTACAGTTCTACCAATAGGGTTATTATTAATAAGTCAACCACCAGGTATTGTGCCACTTTTGTGTCTTTCAACCGAAATGGCGACCTACCTAAAAAAGGTATTTTAAGCCAAGTACGGATGAGAAATTGAGTTGAAACGCAAACTTTTAGTCTTGATACTGACTAAGGCTGACATGTTCCTTAGAGTAAACCGCACGTAGTTCCGAAAGTAGTTCGATGAGATTCATTGCGGTGTTGCCAAATCGCCCTATTCTATTATAGCACATAGTTGCGTCAAGTGATTGGCTTAATGAAATATGGCATCACTACTGGGCAAGAGTGGGTGAGGGGGCCAGCTGTCCAAGACCACATTAAAATATTGTGGTATTTACATTCACCCTTATCTAATTACCCAAAGACACATGATTTTTATATTTCTTTGTTTTCAGGTACGTTTGGTAGGATACTGTGATACGTGAGTACATAAGTACGTTGATCTTTAGATTAAGAAGGACTTGTAGAAATGTAAATATAAAACAAAAATTTATATATCAATTGTTTTTTATATAATTTTTTATAACAGACAATTAGTCGAAAACCTGTGGTTTCTCTTCTGAATTAGCTCGTTTTTCCTATAAGATTAAAGTGGAGATCGGATCTTGGACATTAAACCTGATTAGTCAAAAGTAATCCTTATTTTATATCCAATTTGTAATAGCATATATTTGAGTGGGAGCTTCCCCGGGAAACCTTTTTGGTCTATATCAAAACGATTAATTAGTATATATTTGAGGAAGGAATGGATGGTGGAGAATATTTTAGTATTTACTAAAAACCATATAGAACCAAGGTCCCTTACACCACCCTAAACACATTTCTTTTCATGTTTGTTTCCCAATCAATCAGTAGTGACAAACCCACAAAGACATGCCAGAGAATAACATAGGGAGCATATCTTGGGCATTTCGTTTTGCTCCGTAAAAATTAATATTTATTCATGTTAAATCAGAACCCTGTCAACAGACTAGTCTTGTAACGAGTATCGTATCCGAGATGTAGCCATGTTAAGGCCATCGGACGCTTGCGCCTCTGGTATATAGGAGAAAATTACATCAATTTAAAACTAATTTATCAATAACTTACTTATTTAAAACTTATCTTCTTAAAAAAGCAAACAAAATAAATGTTACTCTTCGTGTGTTTGTTGATTTATATTTAGTATATGTATATTCAATTAGACAGTTACTCCAACTCATATCTGCAAATTTAATCTAGGGAAGGAAGTACTAATATTTTCCTCCTCGAGTGACCTACATTAGAAATTCGTCCCTTGACAATGCTCAGTAATTGTTATTTTCATTTTAAATCTTAAAAAAATAAATAGGAAAAATAAACATTCGCCGTGTAACAATGCACTAACAAATCTGACATACAAAAAAAGAAGTGTACATGTTTTTTTATAATCAATAATCTAAATTATCAGTTAATTTCATATGCAAACGTGAGCTATTCAAACAACCTGTGTAATGAAAGTTAAGGCCGTGACCATGGTAGAAGTTCATCATTGAACCCCCTTAACACGTTTTGGGAATTCATTGAAAATTTTATTTATACATACGAACGACAAAGTCCGCAATTATTGCCTGATTATAATACAATTCTGTGGACCTTTTCCTTTTGTAATGTCTTGGACGAGTTTGTTTGGCAGCGTAATCAGACTTTATTAATAAACCTTAGTGGAGTTATCCCAAAAAAATGGGGGTTTAAATTATTTTTTATACCGACTTACAATTAATTTTAAAAAATTATATATTTTTCTTTTCACAAAACTTTGGAATACAAGGTCATCTAGATAGATTTTAATCATACAGCCCAAGTAATTCTTATGGAGAATAGATAAATTGTTTTAACTCACTTAATTATTAACATAATTTCATAACATTTAGTATTTGATTTTTACTGTAATAAAATCCATAATATAAGCACATTACCATGAAAACAATCCTTATTACAGCAATTATGGTCACATTATAATGTATTACAGTACTTATTTACAAATGAAGGAATGGAAATTCAGCATGCCACGTGCGATCTCGTTTTTAAGATTTAAGTTATATCCACTTAAAAGTTTAGACCGGATATGTAGCACAACTACAGCTTCCTTCAGTCGCACTTTGTTGTCGCGATCAGCTGACTCTGGAATAACGCCAGCTGATGTCATAACGCGGAAAGCAAGCGAACCAACCTTTCCGCACGATTAACCGTACGTTAATAACACGTTCAAAGTTTTGGACGTTCAACGTAAAATTACATAGTTGTCCACCTCAATTAGTATTCTAGTCCATATTTTAGCTTGTCAGGAGATGTATTGGGGCAGAGTTAATTTGAGTTATTCGCTGCAGGAAATATCTCCGCTGTTGAAGCCAGATGAGTGTACAACTGTATTAAACGTTAGTAATAGAATATTTTCTGCAATCTGAACACATATAACTGCTTGTGGATTAACGTCCATACTATTGAATGCTACGTAGACCATCCTAATAAATATACCAGTTCGTAATTGAAAGGCGAAACTGTGGTTCGGATCCCGCGTTAAACTGTAGATCCCTAGATGTCATTGGCTTTTGGGCTATTATTAACAGTTAAGGAACTTGTCACCAACTTGTCAAGCTTGGTAAGTTAAAATACCGCAACATCCTGCACAATAATACTACATTCATTTATCATCGATATTTAAAACCCCCTACTTGAGCATGTCCCCCTTTCAGTAGTATAATCATTATAAGGACTTTTTAAGTTAAAACCAACAGATTGTGAATTATTTTCACTTCGAACATGCTTCGTAAGAGAAAACGGCCAAAATGGATCGTTAGTTTTGGTTACTAAATCCACTTAAAATATTAAATTTTAATCAAATTTGTTAGAGTCATTTTTAATAAATTTGAATTATTTAAGTTTTAAAGGTTTTTGGGGATTAACTACTCTTAAAAACTACTCTTAAAAAAATATAAAAAAAACACCTGGAGTTACGGTAAATATATACATTCACATCTATTTTATCTGAATTGACCAACGGGGTAGGCTGTGCTTCTGTACATATCCTGTGCACACCCATGGACAGGCAGATATCACGTGAAAACCTCCTTTTTGGATTTAGTGGACCCCAAACCACTCTCAACTCAATTTTCAAAAATTTTGACGATAAAAATACTTTTTTAACTTACTATGAATGTATATACACTGTATATACACTTTATATGTATGTTCATACACTTACGGTGTATGAATGTATGTATGAGTGAGTTGTGTATGTGTGTGCGTGTGTATCAGTGTTGTGTAGGAATAGTATGCAAGTCTCATTTCATTTCATTTTCATTTAGTAAATGTTACCACAATAATTATTTATTAATGAATTATAGTTTTTTTGTCTCCTGTGGCTTCTTTATTCTTTTATTTGACAAATCACCCTGCTTCTCTTGATGTTATTGTTTAATTTTTTATTTTTATTATTATATTGATGTATTTATTTCATTTCTTGATAATTATGATTTTTTAGATTTTTATGCACATTCTTTAGCAATATAATGTTTTACTAATGAAATATTTCACCACACAAAGGTTAACCTTTGTGGGGAAAATGTCCTAGTATTTATCTTACTGCATGCAAAAAAGGTTTTGTAAACTTTTTAGAAATAAATATTCATTCATTCATTGAACATGCTTCATTGAAGGATATTATCACTATCGTGTAAGAGGGAAATAAAAAATGGTGATAATTTACTATATTGTATTGCATATCTGCGTAAAAGCAATACATTATAGAGCACAGTAACCAGGTTCCAACCTTACAGAGAGCACAGAAGCGTAATGCAAACACAATGAAGTATTAGTTTAACAGGAGTGCGGGGTTTTCATTATGGAGAGCCGGCGGCCACCACGGCCACACTGATATGTGCGGCTCTTCACCCTTTCACCTTGCACGATACAAATAACTCTCATCTCTCAACCACATACGACTGGCACTCATCACATCTTCTATAGATCTATAGAATTATGAAAATTGTATTAAAAATCATCCATATCTCTCTCCATCATAGTCTTTTACCTTTTCACTTAATGTTTCTCGTCTATTTACGCGGAAAGGTATAACTTTCAATATTAAAACGAAACTGGAAACTTTCTATAATCGTTTAAAATAGCCCATGTTTCGGAAGGGGAGGTGTTGGAAATTGTTAAGATGAATATTTGGAACGGTTTTCCATATATATTAATAGAGATATTGCGTTGAATTTTTAATATACTTTATGAAAAAAAGAACAGCTGCTAAGAACTAAAAACATTCTCTTTAGACATATCAATGATCTAACCTATTTCCCACAGGGAAGTAAATAAAGATTTTCACATGGATATGTGCTCTGACTGGCAATATGGATATGTGCTCGTGGGGTTACTGGCAATCCGTCAAACCAAAATTTGAGACGGAAGTGACGTCATGTGATCATGAGGACAGCTGTTTAGGGGAACTGAAAACATTCACTTTAGATATATCTATAATCTAGGTTATTTCCGAAATTGAAGCTATTACATTTATTTGGATATCTTCCCTTAAACTTTCTCGTATATGGAACAATACTGCTTATATAATTTTTTTAGAATTTGAGTTGAGAGTAGATGTATCCGTTTTGAGCCTCCCTGGATCCAAAAAATAGTTTTCGTACTACTGTCTAGTGACTGTCTGTATGTTTACAGACTCCTAAAAAAACTGATCGTCCTATTTTTAATAAATTAGGTACACGGGCGTACTTTGGCTTTATGTCCAGACAATTTGTTTATTTTTGTTTTGAGAGGGTATTTTACTTCCTAAAAAACCTGTATAAAACAAATTTCTCAAAGTGCCTGTCATCTGTATGCCTGTAAAACTAACCATTAAAAGTTATGGGCTTTCTGGGAAATGGGAAAGAAGTTCTTTTATATAGAAAATATATTTTTTAATAATTTACCATCACCCTTAACACCTGTAGTGGTTAGCGCCACTTGTGAATAGTGTAGCACCCAATTCAGCTGAGATTGGATCTAGTCTGCCGTGTACATCGTATCATTGCGTATGAATCCCAAAAATTGTCTCACCCCCATGATCCCGTGTAGCCTCGACAATAACATTATGCTATAGCAGGATACCTGGATAGGTAAGCCTAGACTGTATATATTAATCGCCACGCCATTAAAGCTAGCTTGATTTAGGGCTGTGTAGCCAGTACGTTCCACTAAGCTTTTATCATAGACTTGGTGTTTTTCAGTTACACTATATTTTTTGTGTCTCATCCACCTACACTAACATCAAACGCAGAATTTTATTCCAGAAGTTATATAAATAAATATCACTTACACACGTTGTTTCAGCATACTATTTTCAGTTACTACCTCAGAATAAATGCCATACATAGTTGGTAGTAATCAATCTCCCAATTAGCGAATTTCCCATAGGGAAGAAGCTATTACCGTAGGTCTCATGGTAAGACTTAAGCCCGGGACCATGTTATTTTTTCTTCTTTATGTGCCTAGAGACAAAAAACAATAGTCGTTAAAATTTATATATATATATATATATATATATATATATATATATATGTGTGTGTGTGTGTGTGTGTGTGTGTGTGTGTGTGTGTGTGTGTGTGTGTCTGTGATCACGATAACTCTCGTAAAACTGGTCCGATCGAGACCAAATTTGGTAGAGACGTGTATTCCTACAAATGCTCGGACGAGTTTGTAAACCAGACATATCGGAACGGGTAGTTTGGGGGGGTTTTGTACCCCAAAATGGGGTTTTTTGCGTTTTTCATATGTAGTTTAAAAGATTTTTAGATTTAATCTTTCACCATTAAAATCAGTTTAAAAAACTACACAATTAAGTTCCTTAAAGTTTTTCTCTATCTCCAACGGTTACCGAGATATAAAAAAATCTAAACACAGTACGTTGTATTTTGAGGCTCCAATGTTAATCTTATGGAGGATAAGGAAAAATTTATATTTCACTTATTAACCAATATTTTTGGATAAAAATTTATATTTAGCTTTATGTGGTTGAGGTTCATCCATTTATGCTTAAAAATCATAGTTTATGTGTTTATCATGGCAGCAAACCTGCATACTCTTTTCCCATGTTAATCATAAGGAGAATAGGCAAACTCCTTTATTTATGGACAGATGTTGATGAAAGTTGGTATAAATGTTAAAAATAATTTTTTTTGAAGGTATAAATGCCTACTCTCAGTGTTACTCACAGCAGCAAACCTGCACACTCTTTCCCATGTTAATCTTATGGAGAATAGGCAAATAATTCTCATGTTCATCGACAGATTTTGACCACTTGACGTGTCGTATATTATTATTATTATATTATTGATTTGGAATTTCACTGAGTACGCAGGTCTGCTGTGACGGGGGTATTTAACTCTCTCACACACCACGTTATATAGTCACTTTCAAATACCCCCATAGCTCTCACCATTTCACTCTGCACCAGCTTAAAAACGTAACGAACCGGTGTAACGCATTATAGGTCTACAATTATTAAAAGTATTTCCAGTTTCAAGTTTCAGGAAAAATATAAACTACTTTCTGCGGTAAACACAGAAAGTTTTAAGGGTGCTCATTGTCATTCTTATAGACTTTACAAGAAAATAAATTCATACCTTATTTTCCCTAAATTTATTGGAAGAAATTATGAATCGATCCACTCATCCGTACTAATGGATATACACTATACTATCCATACTATATAATTAGCAAGGGTGAAAATTAAATAGTATATAATATAATAATAGTTTTAATTGACAAACATTATTCTTCATCACTTTCTACTCATTCTTCATCTATGTAACCTTATCAGAATATTACAATTTGTGTCACAGGTGTTTTTATCACATTAAGGGCCCATTTGACTCACAGTAAACGTCTAGTAATCAAGTTTAACGTGTACAAAGTGAGTTCCAAGTCTTCACAGGCGCTGCAATATCGCTTTGACGAATCTAACTCAATTTGTTTTCGTGTGTTAAGGTTGTGCTAGTGAAATATTACTACTCTAAAAAAGTGTTTTAACTAATAAGTAATAATGTTACATATTTCAGTCAACCGCTATAAAAAAACTGTAGGTAATTATGTAATGTTTTGGAGCTTGTACTCCATCATTAAGGGTAAAATTGTCAAAAGAAATTCATCACACAAATGTTTACATTTAAATTTTTTTTTAAATATATTTTTCATATACACACACGTTCTGTTGGCCAATAATAGACACCGACTGAGGAGGATTATTAGTTGAACATTAGCCTACCACAACCAGCTAATTGTGAACTGGTTAATTTATCACTGTTGTCAATTTGATAGAACTTTATTTAATTTTTCATTTTAAAGATTACAGGTATTTAGTAAGGTGGCCAGTTAGTAATTTATCTAGTTACTTAGATGGTGGCCTAACAAGGTAGGTATTTTACGCTATGCATACTTGAGAAATGTGTGATGATTGTTGCGCGATCTTGTAGTCTTTTTACTGACTAAGGCTGACATGTTCCTTAGACAGAACTGTTAATTAATAGGACAACTGTCAATGGTATCTAAGGGACTTACAGGTGGAATCCAAACGTTTTACACCCTAGGACTGCCAGAATTGGTTTTATCTTAATTTTGGCCTGATCGCCTATCTTTCTGAAAAGCTACAAAACGAGAGATTCCAATATATGAAAAAATATTAATTTTAAATAAAATAAATCAAGCAAGTTTTTAAACTATTAGAATTTAAATTTTATAAGATAATTTCAGATTACTTTGACTTTTTCAAAGTTTCACTTCTCTTAACAGGTTTATAATGTTCTTTACGGTTTCTACAAAAATTGTCCAGATATGATGGTCTACGCTAGTTTGCTATTTTTATGGTTTAAAAGACTATACTATGGGTAATAAATTGCTTTAAATATCACCAACACATAAAATATAAACTTGATAAAAAATAGTATCTTAAATAAATGTGATAAATATGGTCAAGCACTGTTCGAAAAAACATAACAAGTATAAAAATAATGGAACGTACCAAAATATCACATAGCAATGAATTTAGTCTGACAAGCCACTGGTCTGTGTTTTGTAGTGGGAAGGCGGTGTGGCTATGACCTATATGATCTAGCTCAGTATGTTACATATATTACAATAGCTGTTTTAAATTTGAATGTATTCCAGTGGTTTGGGGAATATGCAAAGCGAAAATATACTTATCAAAACATAATATTTATTATTATTACAGATCAAAATAGAAGATTATCGAGCGTTCTTTTTACCTCTCTCAAACCCATTATATTCTCATTAATTGCTTTTTCTGTAACCGAACTGTCACATTATAATATCAATTTTACAGATTGCAAAAATACAAAATTGAGGATAAACATATTACAGCAATAATAGTTTTCATCTTTCGTTTCTAAATAGTTTATGGTGAATTTTAAATACTGAAAGACGAGCATGGTTGCTATAGCCCCGAGCAAATTACACGGTTTATTTTATATAAACCTATGCTTTTAAATAAACTTCATGAAATATTCATAATGTTTGTCCCTCTTCCATTATTTCAATCACGCTAACAGTCAGTTATATTGAGTGAACCCAAGCACCATAGAAAAACATAGCAGTCAAGTTTATAGCAATAAATTGGGTAGCCATAATGCCTCAGGGACGTTTCTAAAGAGCTTCCATCATTAAATTTAGATACATCTTAGAACTTACGAGGCCGATAAGAGTGAAAGATAAGCTTAGTTTTTGGGTTAATACTCTCCGAAGAGAACAATAACAAATTGAATACAAAACCAAAGAGATAAATAATGGATAGGGACAAGTGTAAATACCTAACATATTCTGTAAAAATTATGATTTTTTTAAGTAATAAAAACGAGTTCATAATTTAAAAATATACAGCATTTACTTCTCTGTGAGAAATAGGTTAGATCGAGGATATATCTGAAGGGAATGTTTTCAGTTCATTTATTTGTGGAGTGATGTGACTATACACTTCTTACTAAGTTTCATGGAAAAGGGTTTAGAAATAAGTAAGATATTTAATTTTTAATATTATTCATAAGAATAACATTGGCCACCCTCAGTTAACGTACTACGTCTTCTACAGACAGTAATATCTTGTCCCTACAACCGTTAGTCATCGACTTATGATTCAAAATCAAAATTTGTTTAAGTTTTTAAGTTGGTTTTAATGGATATAGTGAAATTGTTTCATAAAATTATTGTTAAGCCAGAAAAAAATGTATTTTACATTTAAAATGTGGTGTAATTTTGTTTACTCATGAAGTACTACAATTCATACAATTTTTATCAAAAACGTCAAAGCCGCTTTTAAGAAATTTTTAGATGTATCCACCAAAAACTCAAATTCTGTCGAAATCAATATTTTCTATATATACTATCGTATTTGGGGGGAAAGTTAAAAGATCTAACACACATCCAGCACACTTGCATTCTACATATAGCATTTAAAGAGTTTACATCTATGACAAAGAACAAAAATACATTACAGCCTGCCCCTGGAGAGTTCTTCTAAGAGCCTGCCTCACTGTCGGATATTCGAATCTTTATCAGTGTCTCCACGACGTATTGGACACTGCGAACATCGGATATGATGCCAATCCTGACTGTCTATTCCCAGCACAACACTGTCTTCCACATTTCGACCGGTTGTTTTGACACCTCATCCTTATTTCCCCATAGACTCTGTAATTATTAAAAACATAATCACACACTCTTATATTTTAATAGTGTATATTTTCTTTAGTATTTATTTTATTTTAGAAACTACGAAACTTTAGTTGATCTTTAGTTATTTACAATAATTAATTAAAACAATTTATTAGACCAATCCTTGGACCAAAAACTATTTTTAGTTATAAACAACCATACACAGGGTTTTCATAAAATAATGGTAGCGTTTAAAAATTAAACACAAAGAAAATAATAAAAGATACCAAAAAACTATTTATTTTGATTAAGTCTTAACGTAAAAATATTTTACGCATACTAATTTATAAAACATGTCTAAAGCATGTCTATAGTTGCTATTCAAAGGTCCAGTCAATTATTCCAGTCTACAAGTGTTTCATTTATCTTGTTACTGTGCAGACTGATTCTCAGTTTTTTTTTAATTTCAGATGGGTGAAATTTAGCTTTATGAGAATTCTTAGACAACATAATAACATTATACGTTTAGTCTTTTCTTGATTGAAAACACGTTTGTGAATAAAACACAACATAAAGTTCATTTTAATAGATTAATGAGGTTATCAATATGCACAATAATTAGCACAAGTATTTTAATTAATTAATTATTTTAATTAAACAGTTATTGGATCCACCGTGATGCATTTTATTCGTCTTATACTAGTCAGATGAGTTAGTTTCACAGATCAGTTAAAACCCACCAGTTTATGAAAGACCTATACTTTAAGAAAAAAAACAGCAAAACCCTACTATCTGAAATATCAAAATCACATTTGACTTATTGCATAGAATATTACGGATGAAAACAGAACGGTCATCCGGTTACAAAACAATTACCGGAGTGAAAACAACAGGCTGATCCCAGGATCATCCGGCTCAACATATTATTGGTTCTGCGCTGTTTGACCTTCAGATACTCTCACTGGCGTACTGTATGTCGCTCATTCACCAGAATGGTTTTTAGATTAGTTTAGATTAGCATTTTAAATGGTGACCAATCCAGTTAGGTATTTTGAGCCAATTATGAGTGACAAATGATTGTGACGCGATGTTGTAGTCACGTTACTGACTAAGGTTGTCACGTTTTTAAGAAAGGACTGTTAGTTAATAGCCCAACAGTCAATGTCATATCTAAAGGACCTACAGTTTAACGTGGGATCTAAACCACTGCCTCTGGATTACGAACCGGTCTAATTATGAGGATGGCATTAGCGGATTGACTTAGTATTCAACAATGCGGACTTGAATCCATACCAGAGAATATCCTTATCATAGACCTCATTTTTATCTTTGAGATGATAAAAACCAACAAGTGAGCCAACTAAACCAAAAAATTTATAGTAATTATTATCTTCAAAAAGTTTTAATCTTTATAAAACTCATATGTATGTTTAAAATATAAGAGACTGACTGCAGACTATAAACGTTTAGTCTATAATGGTGTGAAAACGGTAAAGGTTTAAAATAGTCGTCATTTTAAAGTTTCTACTTGGACCAAGATGTAATTTAGTTTCTACGCTATTTCTCTCTTATTTTTAAATAGGCATACCGAGTTTTATAAAGATCGATTAGATCATGTTTATGCCTAAAGGGAATGCTTTCAATTCATCTAAACAGATATTCTTATAACTTAACTATTACGTCACTGTTTCAAAATTTGGTGGTGCAAAATGCCAACACCTCCCCCCCCAGAGCTAAGACATATCCATGTAAAAATTTCGAAGATAACAATTATTTTGTACAAAATACAATATGGCTGGTAAAAAAGCGTAAAAAACGATTCTATATTTCCTCTTTATTAGACTCATACAACCTTTTCATAGTTTGGCACTACTTATGCGACACTCTGTATAGGAAGGTAAAGTATAAAGTAGAAGGTGACACCTTTCAAAATTCAATAACATTAGCTTTTCAATAAAATGTTAAGAATACAAAAAACATTGTTACAAAAGTTATGTAGATGGCATTTGGGACGAAATTTGGGTAGATTGGTGTTCGTCACTCGCACAGAGCGGTTCAATCAGTGAGAATCAGCCTGGAGGCTTGCCAGCCACGGATATTTGCTAATTTGTTCTCCGCCAAAAAGATTCAATCCCTACATTCTTAAAGACAGCATGAAAATAGTAAAGGTATGCTTTACGGAATAAAGTTTCTACTATTTTATACATCGTATTACTTTCATAAAAGTATAAACATTTATAGTCACATCTGGATCTCCATAAAGAGAAGGTTTTCTATTTACGTTTTGGTGTTACAGTATAGGTATACTCAACTCTTTTATAAAAATTATTGATATCTTAAAAAAAATTAAATAATTTCAGTACCACTTGAGTAGAAACTTTACGTTTATACTCTAGACTTATTTTATGAGCAGAATCAAAGATATTCATAGAAAATGGTTAGTTAATAAATGTTAAAAAACGTATAATGATATTGATAATAAGCATGCCTTTTGTACGGTTTGAAAGATTCATTGTTACCAAGGAAGATACCCTACTTATTATTAGGTATTTTAACCTGAAATTAAAATAAGCTAAAAATAGAAAAACTTTGGAAAAATAATTCCCAAAGAAATAGTTTTGTACTGTCCTGTCCACAATATAATGGGATCGTAAATTCTGATTTGTAGCGATAAATAAATAAAGATTTACTGTTGATGATCTTAGATTGTAATCAAGTAAAATTAAAACTGAAGAACCAATTACTAAAACTCTGAACTTACCTCTAACTTTAAACTCTAATTGTTTTCTATGGTTACACTGTGATTGTAGTATCTTTAATTTTGAGATCATCTATAAAACTGGGTTTTCATTTATTTTAGCTATTTGTATTAGATTTTTAAACTCCATGCTAAAACTAAAACCCAATGAACTTTCCTCTTTTTAAGGGAGAAAGTATACGTCGGTTTACCAATACTATTTAGTTTAACTAAATTCAATAAATTTCATTGCCTTAAAATTTTAACTAATAACGTAGACCTAAGTTTGATTCTGCATAAGTTCATTTGATCAAGATTTCTTTTATTCAATAAAACAATTTTTATGTGGATATTGTAATATAAACGGCGTTTTCCCAAATACAAAGTTTCATACCGTACACTTGCGTTAGCTCGTTACTCTCATGGGGAAAGGATTCGTTCGTAGTGAAAACAAAATTAATTTAATGTTGACAGAGTCAATTTGATTCATAATGGCGTTGATTATTAATCATTCAATATCATTTATTGGACTTTTCAAACGCGTCTGTGTTTTTAACCACACAACTTTTCTGGAGTTTGAGAAACTCCTCAAGTTTTCAAGTGATTACCTAATAATATACATATACCATATAGTCAATAATACTATACTTATCTATCTTCAACAACACAAACACTCTTGTCACACATTCACAGTGAACATAGTGTGTAATTATAATAGAGTATACATGGAACATGGTGAAGATGCTAGTTTACGTGTGTAATGGCTAAACAATGCAGTTAGCGGTTCGAAGAAAGGAATGGCAAAAAAGAAATTAAAAGAGAATATTGAAAAGCATAATTGTAGGATGGGTTCATGTATTCAAGAGTCAGCATAAATTATTTTAGGAATTTAGAGTTTTAGAATTGCAGTATTTCAGAATAACTCTAGTATGGCAGGAATTTAGAATTATATAGATTTTAAATATTGTAGGCTTTCTTATTGTAGTTGTTTGGACTATTGATGAAAAGTTTTATATAAGGAACCTAAAAGCATTAGTCTGTAACAAGACTACAAGATAACGCCCCAATCATCTTACACTAAGTTCTCATTCATATTTGGTTTAAAATATACCTGGACAGGTTGCCATTTCAGTAACTAACCAACTGTATGGTAGTTATGGTATTGTATCACTATATCAAAGATGCATAGTGCTAGTATTTTTAAATAAAAAATAGCTTGACCGTAGTATCCTAAATGATTGCTGTGCTGAAATTGAGAAATGAAATGGAAACAAATATAAAAAAAATAGTTCTGGATGATTGTAAAGAATATGATGACCAATAAGCATCCTAGTATTGTAGTATTGTATGACTGAGTGTAGCTACTCAGCTGATGGTCAACTCAGTAACGTGGCCTCGGTGACGTGTGACGTGGAGTGATGACGGTGCTAAATGTCAACAATTCAAACAGTTTTGGACGTGAAGCCTTAACAGGTGTTGGGATGGCGGTCGCTTTCTCTCCGCCGACAAACACTGAGAACACTTCATTCAATCAGAAAACTATTTACTGACCTAAAATATAACGTTCCTATTCTGTTTACACGATGTAAATTGATTTTTTTATGTGTATTTTTTTCCTTCATCCTTTGCGTGGCCCCGTGGAGCACGAGCGCTTTCGTGGCAGTAATCTTTCGCCGATTGCATTATGCAGATTTTAAAAGTAATTTTACTCAATTATATGTATTAATTGTAGATACTTGTGCATAGGATATTTAAAATATTTACGAAGATATTTTTAACCAATGACATTTATTAACTTACATGTGATTAGGATAAAAATACGTAAATTTAAAAAATGCATTTTTATTGTACTGCCTGTATTGGTTTTTAGTCCATTCTATGGCAATATTTTCATTCAATTTTTCGTTTTATTTTTCTCGTGTCTCTTTAGCATTTTATTAATACTTAAATGCTAATATTAATAACTTTAAACAATACATATCCCAATATCATTCATTTCATATACAGGGTTTCCGAAAAAGAATGAAGGGATTTCGAACGGCCGTTGCTTGGGGACTATTCAAGATAACTAAACGATTTAAACGCCAAATAGAAGAGAAAAGAACTAAGTTTTGTTTCCCGCGTAGCATTAGAGGGAGCGTTGACCTTGGTATGCGCAGAACAGCTGCGCGGTGGCACCATTTGTGTATTTAAATATGGGTGTATTTAAATAAACTAAATACAGCTTATTGATTTAATTACTTAGATATTGTTGAGGTTAGCAATCCCTTATTATACAGGTTATAGAAGTTTGTTATCTAGGTAATTTTTCTGATTGCCAGCTTCCACTATATGATTAAAAAGGCTATATATACGTAACGAATGTATAATTTAGATGGCATATTTGATGAGAGTGGTCATTTTATGTTTATAATAACCTTTTACTTGAAAAGTTATTAATCAAAAATATAATGAGGATAACTTATCGTTTTTAGATCACCACACAACATGAAAAAGGGTAACATGGAATCCAAACCACGGCCTCTGAATCACGAATTAGTCTAATTATGAGGATGTTCTTTGTGGATTAACGCAGTATTCAGTTGTGCGGAAGTTTATCCACACGAGAACACTATACCCACCGACCATCGCCTACAACTATCCACAATTCGTGACCTCCAAGTAGCTGGGTAACAGGACAACAGTACCATCTCAGTCAATATTTAGGAGAATATTGACTCGTAAAAGTGGCACAAAGGCTACCTAATTGAGAAATTAGTATTTACGTTGAAGACACTGCAGCTGCAGACAAAATGTGGAGGCAGAAGCACAAGTCGGTTTTTATTGAGTTGCCCGCACCAAACTTTCTGGATAATCCCCTTTTACACACGATAAACCAACTTGTTAGGTTGATCCTGCGGCTACATAATCCTGGCTAGTCTGAATGTTCAGAAGTTACCTTTTACCACCTAATAATGTGTTATTTTACTCATATCTTTTTTAAGTTTTCTCTCTTGAAAACCATAAATTCTTACTTGGTCGCAAAACCGTTGATTCAAAATGTTTAATATCAAACGTCTGAAATATTTCGGTCTTATAAAACTTGGTTAGTTTTTTATTAGCAGCACAAAAAGTAGGCCTACTATAAACTCGTTTTAGTAACATGTTAAAGTAGTCCTTTTGAAACTCTATGTTGGTGATGGTTGGGTTAATTTTAATAATTACTACAGAACATTTTTACATTCTGAGGGCAGGATTGGATTACAGATCCCGAAAATTTGTGAAACTTTGTTTTCCCAATCATGATAAAAAATGTTTGCAACAAAAAAATTAAAATAATATTTAAAATGACCACAGACACATAATAGCAAAACCCTGTTAAATTGAAAAATTATATTTAAAAATGAGTTTTCCATATATACTAAGAAACGTACAATAGCATTTTTTCATTTAAAATTTGCCACACTGTCTTAAGCTATTAAGTCTTAGAAATCAGTGTTAGGGAGGACTAAATTGTAGTCTTATGTGATTGACGCTTTGGAAAATTAAGTGTGCAAACATATTAAATGAGAAGATTATCATGGCCGTCATGTCTTGTCATGAATATCAAATAGTGTTCTTAGACTTCTTCAACAAGTTTTAGGTTAATTAAATTCTTTATGAAGGGTCTTATTACTGAAATAATAGAAGGTGAAATAATAAAACTTAGTTGTATTCTAGTTGAAAGCTAATTCATTTAAAATGTTAGATGTACTGATTATTTTTTATTTTTTAGAATTTACAATTTGGTTTTAGTTTTTTATTTTTGCCAACATAAGAAATATTTACATCTCTCGTAAACGACCTAAAGGGTGAGAGACTTTATAGAAATATAATTCCAAATGTTGGCAGGAGTAATGAAAAAAATAGACAATAAACTAGTAAAACGATAACCTGAACGAAACTTGGTATTTAATTTATAATTCCACTTAAAATATAATCACTTAAATCCACATTTCCGTCCTCAAGATGATTCTTTTCGATTTTGTGGGATGAGAATTTTCCGGGGCAACCCTTACAAAATGTTAACTGAAGTTTTAATATGTCATCCTAAACGATTTCAAGAGTGTAGTAGAAATGCTTTTTATAATAATTTCAAACTGTCCTGTTTTGTACGAATATTACGGTAATTAACTATAATTTGCTTTAGTTTATATTCCAAAAGAAACAATAACATAAGTAATTGCAAAGATGTTGATAGCTATGATGATTAGTGCAATCATAGTAGTGGTAGGTATGGTAAACACTCTCATGACGTGTGACACACGTCATGCACGTTATCTACAACTACGTGCCCAGACGGAACCTTCCTGTTCGGCACACGTCACTGTCTAAACTTTCCCAATCTGCATTTAAGTTGTTACTTCTATTAAGTTTGTTATTTGACTCAATAGTTTAACTCAATTTTTAAATGTAGCTAAGCAAAGCCTCATCTAGATTTATAAATTGTTTAAATTATCCGCTAAACTGTATCAAGCAAATAATCGACTATCTTAAAAATATAAACTATTTTAATTGCAGAATGATTATTTCGGGAATTTGGTGTTTTTCATGCTAGGAGTGTGGGAAAACCACTTATGCTTTTGAGCTGAATCCTTGGGAACGTGTGTGAATAACAGGCATTTTTCACACGTTACAACCTTTTTGAAATTTTGAAAAAAGAAAAATGTTCTTATACTACAGTAGTTTTTTAAATCCACGTTTTTCTCCGATAATCTAATAAAATATGCAATTTTGCAAGTCAAAATATTTTTCAAATGTACAAAAAAGCAAATTTTTATCATAAACAAGTCAATGAGGAATCTTGTATGAAACAATATTATATGCGGAACGAATATAAGGGACACTAGCGCCGACCTAGCGGATTTCAGTTGTCCCTAACGCCGCTCTGCTCGCCTGAAATATATTATTTTGTTTAACTACTGTACATACCTTTCAAGTCTGATGGCTGTAATTTTATTGAGTTCAACTCTTCCAAACAGTATCGGCTCTGGAGGAGCTTTTAATGTGTGACATATGAAGGTGTAGCACCCTAGTAGTGTGAGCTACCAGTCAGTAGGCACAGTGTCCCAAGTAGCCTGCACTCGGAAAAGGTCTGGAAAATCAGTAACCATTGGTTTAAACATTTATTGAAGTGATTAAATATAAATAAGTTCAAATTATTATTAAAATAACATTAAATAAAATTAACATAGACTGAGAGCGTGGTGTGTAGCTTCATGGAGGTAACTAATGGTGTATAGTTGTGAGTGATGGTCAGTCGGTGTTCCCTTGTGTGGATTAATGTCCGCACTACTAAATACTACGTTAATCTGCAAAGACCATCCTCATAATTAGACCGGTTCATAATTCAGATGCAGTGGTTTGGACTCCACGTTAAACTGTAGGTACCTCAGATATACCATTTACTGTAGGCTTATTAATTAACAGTGCTGTCTAAGGAACATGTCAGCATTAGTCCGTAACAAGACTTTAAGATCGCGCCACAATCATCTTACACTCATTTCTCATTCATATTTGGCTTAAAATACCTACCTGGGTAAGTTGCCATTTCAGTAACTAACTATTATTAGTTTGATTACATTGATCGTTGATTTTGAACCTATTTTATTGTGTGTGTGTGTGTGTGTGTGTGTGTGTGTGTGTGTGTGTGTTTGCGCGTATGCGTGAGAGCGTGCGGTGTAATTAAACTGTCCCTCTCTCATTACGTCAGCTGGAGGCGGGCGAACATGCGGTCACCACAGTTTCGCTTACATTCATTAAGCTACTAAACGTCCCAGGCTTCATCATCTCTGACCTTTGTACCGGCTTTCGCAGAATTCACGAATATATTATCTTTGTATGCGATTTGTTACATTAATATTTGTCATCTGAAGTCGTAAGCGTTTAGATTGCATTCCCGAATGGGGAAAGCAAATTAAACTGTTTAAAGAATCTTTTGAAGTTTTTTATGATAATGAACACAGTAAGTCGTATTTTGGTTGCAACTGGTGACAATAATACAATTTTTAGCATTTAGAACGGAATAACTGAACGGAAAAGACAAATTTAAGCTGTTGGTCTCAATATATTCTGATTGATAAAAAGAGAAGTTGTATTAAATTTTTTCATATAAAAATGCATACTAAGTCAAAGACATGATTCTATTGAATTCTATTGAATCACCTTAAAAGTTGTTATACAAATAAAATTTTTAATACATAACTGTAAGATTTAGCGATACACAGAACGGTGGACGTAAAATAAATCAAAAAGCTATGGTGGCTATTAATATTAAAACAGGAAAAATTATTAATCTGTTTCTATAAAAATCATTATATTTTTTATTATTTTTACCTATAGAGTAAGTTTTGTAATTATTGTAAATAGTTATTGGATTATTCAAAATAGTTATTGCCTTCCATAATTATTATTTACTAAGCAGTATCAAAGACGAACATGTGACTTCTCCCTAAAATAAAATAAAAACTGACAACCTCAAATAAACCTGTCGTATTATTTAAAGTTTATCTAAATAGTATATAATAATTTATGGTCTAAAAAATCATCCAACTTCTTATACAATAAAATCAAGAAAAAACAAGTTTAATTAATCGTTAGGCATTTATGGGGGGGAAAACCCACCCCCGGTCATACCAAGCAATTTGGATTAATTTGGTTGGGAAATAAGAAAAATACTATATACCACTAAGCATACTATTTAGCACTCTATGCACTATAACTATTAGTTTTAATTAAAATAATTTGAACCTTTTTTAGATATTTAGAATTTTTTCGTTTTAAGAGGTTTTAGGGGTGAACTACCCTTAAAAATAAAAAAGGAAAACCCCTGGAGATGCCATAAAAATCACAGACTTAATGATTACATACTAAATACCATCTAAATCAGACCAACGGGCACTGAATACATCCAGACACGTGCAGACATTACGTCGAAACTCACTTTTTTGGATTCAGTAGACCCCAAAACGGACATATCCACTCTCAAAAAATTTTGACGAAAAACATTTTTCCCATATATTATCGTATAAGCAGGAGAAAATTGTATATATTTATTTATGTGTCTTTTTATGGATACGAGTCACGACAACAACGAAAGTGTTTATTTGTGTATTTAAAACATTTTTATTTTAAGTTTAAAAAAGTGTTTTCGTCTGAATAAGTTTCAGGTGATTTAAAAGTAATGCTTGTTGCTGTATTTCATATTTTTTAAATTTTCTAATAATCGATATATTCACCACATTAAATGATGGGCTAAACGTTTGTTAAACCTCTTAAAGAAACAATTGTTAAAGGAAATACAATAAGGATTGCGCCAAATTCTGTTTATGCAATTATGGAAGAAACAATAGTGTAAATTTTAACGTTTTGCATAAAAGATACAAGAAAGTTTCTCTCACTTCTCTACATCTCAAACAAGTCTTAATTTTAAATATTTTTGTGATTCTTTGGTATTTATGTCTTTCAAATAATAAGAAAATGGTAGTTTTCGTACTTAGAAAATGATATATACATTATTTTAGATTTGCTATTACAATTATAAACTTTAGTTGGGTTATTATTTAAGTCTTATATATTTGTAAAGATTACACATTTTTTAACAATAACAGCCTAAAAAAGCATAATCCCCAAAATACGTTGATTCTAAAACATTTTTATAAATACAAAGATTTAGGTTACCCAATAATCGTTAATTTTTACTGAAAACTACGTTCAGTTAAAATTACAAAAATGTGTCTTACTTTCCTCAAATCTAGGTTTTTTAGTGTTAATGTCTTTATTTCAATGTGTTTTAGACCAGTTTTAAGTAAACAAAAACGATCTCAAAAAGTTGTAGAATAAATAAATGTAAGTTCCATTCATGTTTATATCTCGTCATCACGAATATGTGTTACAAATATACTTTGTTTAGCTTTACAGACAGACATGGAGAAAAGGCCTATTGAAGCTTTTCTGGGGTGTAAAGCTTTAAAATTCCTAGCAGAGTACAGACAAAACTTTTACTTTTATTTATATGAATTTCAAACTTTAAATATAATTTATTAGTAATAAATATTAATGCTAAGTATTATTTAATCGATAAATAGTATATTCCATCACTAGGAACAAAAACGGGCGTTTTTTATACAAGCACAAGTTTAACAGCCGAGGCCGCTAAATGTGCGAGTATATATTAAAAAGCAAATTTTGGGCCCTATAATGAACTATATTTTTCGTCTTACTGCAAATAAAATAAAACAAACCGGTAAAACATAAATTATTACCTGATTTAGTATCAATAGTTCAGTTGTCGACCCTATAACAGCTGTTGTTTAAATTATGTCAGTGTTAGTTGTTATTATCGATAGTTCGATATCAACCATTCGAAAGATTGATTTAATTGTTAGGTACGAGTTTCAAAATCTATATCCGGAACGTTCGAAATACACAAAAATTGATAGTGATTGTTGTAATGATTTTATCGATTATGTAAAATTGAATGCTGACCTAGAATCAAAAGTATCCTCATCATAATATTGGGTTCAGTCCTAGGAAGAAAAATAACAACTTTTGATCTTCAACACATGTATCTAAAACAGCTCTTTTGGAAGCAGTATGAGGAAAAAGTTTTTAAATATCATAATAAGGGAATCTAATAATACTAACATATTCATTAAATCCTGTCCAGCCTCGTGTTATAATAGTTTGAATTGTTTAAAATGAGCATAAATACAGCGTGCAGCTCATATTTGTTCTATCAACAATGTGGAAGAACTTGCCCTCGAGCCAGTCGCGATGAGCTGGCATGTTACAATGTATGAGCACCAAGCGTCACTGACTTCCTACAGCTGTTTATTGTCTTTAATTTTTATTTTGAAACCGGAAAAAACAATGGCAAACGAATAAAAACGAGTTAATTTTGTTTAGCAGTAAGAGTAATTATTTCCAATAACATAAACAAGTGAAGGAAAAGTAGCTCCTACTAGATAGATTAAATTAGATTAGATTAGCATTGGAAATGGCTTCTTGCCAGGAATTTTAAGCCAAGTATGAATGAGCAATGAATGTTATATTATTATAGCTGGATCTTGTAGTCTTGTTACTGACTAAGGTTGACATGTTCCTTAAACAAAACTATTAATAGTAAACCAGTCAATGGCATATCTAAAGGAATAGTTCCAGGTTAGAAACCTAAAGAGTAGAGGATGTTTTTTTTAGTGGGTAACCCCGATTCATAGGGGAGTCCCACACTACAGGCTGGCCACTTGTGTGCATAAAGCATTTCTTCCGCCTCCCCCTCAAAAAAAAATCTAAGGGACCTACGTTTTAACGTTGTGTCCGAACCACTGCCTTATGAACTACTATTTATGTGATTGGTCTTTGCGGATGAATGAATAGTGCGGACATTAATCCACACCAGAGAATATCACATCCACCGAACATTGTTCATAAATATCAACAATTCGTAACCTCCAAGTAGCTGCATTACTGGACACAGAGGAGTAAAGGTACCTCCAACTAGATAGTCATCATTTTCATCATTCTGATCGGTCATGTAGTCAAGAAGATCCTGATATCATATTCTGTTCATTGTTCTGCAATGGACTCATAGAAAATATTTTTGAACAGTAGGATATAAATACGTCTTTTTCCGTCGAGTCTGGTGAAGAATTAAAAAAAAGTTATTTCCCTAGGTGCACTGGTAAACACTTAACTCTTACATTTGAATTTAAGGTAATGATAAGACCATTTCCTCAACTCTCTTTTCATATTTTATATTTATATGACATTTTTAATGATTGAATTCACTCTACAGGTTCACATACTAATGTTTTAGTCGCTTAAAATATTTGGAGATCTCTTAGGTCTAAGATTGAAGAGTCAACTTAAAAATGTCTTATGGGAAGCTTAAAGTAGTCATGCGACATATTAAATATCACTGACTTTTCCTGACGAATAAAGTAAAAGAGTCTAAATAATTATGAATAAATGGGTCCCATTTCCATTATATATTTACGTTTACAGTGTAAGAGACTCAATTTTCATAGAAAGGTAGTCATGCGACATGTCAAAGAAAATTGACTTTTCCTCCTAAAAATAATGGTCCAATTTATATTCAAAAGGGTTGCACCGTTTATGATAAATCTGAAGGTTGAAGTTTTAAGTCTACTTAATATTTATTACTATTAACGTTTCAGTACCTGGTGACCGAGCTTTGCTCGGATAGAATAAAACATGTTTTTACAAGTTAATTAGCAAAATTAAAACAAATTTACTGCCCAATGAAAACATTTATGTGGTTGAAATAAAACCGATTTAATACACCATAATTAATATAGCACTGAAGAAAAAGTATCGCCCCTGGTGGGAATGGAACTCGCGGCCTATAGTTCTTGAGGCCGACACGCTACAACTTGGCTACGACGTTAGTCAATTGAGCGATGCCGTTTAACGTCTTTTAGCCAAAGCCGATAATTTACTGTCTAATTTTCCATACCGTTATTATTAGCCTGTGATCAACTGATTTTGTTATAAACGGAATGAGGATTGAAAAGCAAAAGAGAAATTTAATTTACATAAATTAATTGGTTTGTTACAGTGGCTTCAAGCAATACAACGAATACGTTTTCTATCAAAACACGGAAGATTTTGGAAATACTTTTTTCTGCTTTTATTTCGCACAGCTATCCTTAAGTTCCTTAAACCCTTAAGTTTTTACAAATTGTTTAGTAACCTGATAATTTTGCATTTATTTAATTCATAAAATAAATATTAATGCATAACCTCTATATTGTTCCCCGCAGTCTTCAATCAAGAACTATCAAACGGTTATAAACAGCTGTTTTGGTTTGTATTGTTTACATTTTATTCTCCATAAGCGTAATGTTAAATTTTTAGATTTTAAACTTAATATTACAAGAAAACACGAATTTTCCTGGACATTAGACCTATCTAGAACTTATTTTCTACTCGGAAATTAGTTATTTCCAAAATTTAAAGAAATTCCTCGGCGCCGTTTTCGAGATCCGTGTGCATATATATATATATATATATATACAAACCTTGCTCGTATTATAGTATTGGATTATAGCTTTTAAATAAATTATTTCACCTTAGACCTAAAGATATTTTGGAAACGGATTTTAATTATTCCCAAAGCAGAAGTAAGTTTCCATTTATTTGAAAATCAAACAGATGTACATTATTGAAATAAGACCCATTTTGACTTTTCTGTGGCATAAAACACAAAAATAAAGAAAGATTAATATATCCAAGCAATGTATAGACAAAGCTTTAATTTGTTTATAAGTATAGTAGTTGTATCATTTTACATACTTTTTTATCTCCTTTAATGCGAACAAACCCTTTTTTAATTCATAATCAATAATTTTTACCTAACGTACCAGTGTCTTCTAAACAACTTTTGGTTTTGCTATTACAGTACCTTTATAAAAAATATAAAAATATTTTTTAGATCAATAATGTAATGTAAAAACATTGTAACGTTCTCTGAGTTTGAAATTCATTGGCCATCGGTATTTTCCTCAACAGAATGCAACATCGTTTTTTTACATTCTGTACATGTTTAACATGTTTCTGTCAGAAAATATTTTCAGCAGGGACGTATATATTTTCACTGTATATATTTTCAGAAAAGGCTGATTGGCTACCTTTAAAGGTTGTAAAAACAAACATTTATGTTGATTTTTATTACATATTACTTATAGATTAAATAACTAGTATATTTTTAACTCAAAACTGAATAAGAGAATAACTTAAATATATTTAAGGATTTATAGTCAAATATTCTTCCGCATTAAGAAATCATTTTACCATTGATTTCAAAATATCATAAACGTAAAACCCAATACACAAGTTTGTGAAATAAACTTTTTGTAGTAAAGAGTGAAATGGTTTCAAAATATATCCAAATACCTGTCTGTCTCTCTTTCCTTTCTGTAAACGCCAAACAAGAAAATATAGTAACGCTAATTTATGAAAGTGAATACACCCACAATGATGAAATTTATTATAATTATTCTACACCTTTTCCTGGAGGTTTTCGTTTACTTTAAGCTGACCCAAAACATCCCAGTTTTAAACAATACTACACAATATTACGACATGTAAACGATCACATAATTTATTGAAGTGGTACAACAGAAAGAATCAATTAGCTACAAAATAAAAACCATTTAGTTCGTTCAAATTTGATATTTATTGGAATACTATTAAAAAATAATATGAGTAGTGTTTTTTTTATTTATTTGATAACGTCTTCAGGGAAATAAAATGCGTATAATTTAAATTTTTGTTGCTTCGTTTTTTCAATTCTAGGTTATAGTATTGCACCATATCAACAAGTATTATGATTTTTAACAATAATTCCTACAACCCATACAAAGGATCACCGGTAGAGTAAAATGTATAATTTTTTTAAAAGTTGAAATAAAACTTCTAGTAAATATTCAAAATGTAATTTAAAATAACTTAAATAGCACTACGATATCTGGATACCAGAACTTAATTGACTCCAGGACGACCATAGGGAGAACTTTTACTTCTAGGGAGGCGAATATAGTATATCTCCCTTCGGTGGTTTGACTCTTAACTAAAAGTTAGAGACAGGGGTAGTAAAAAGAGTGTAAATAAAATACACGAACTGAATAACATTACCAGGGAAGAAGTGTCCTCAAACATATTTTTAGAATAATGTATCAGATTTTATGCCCTAAAACTTGTGCGTTCGGTGTGAGTTTATTTTCTTATAAATTAATCTTTGAATATTCTCTTAACCAACTGACAACACCAAGTAAAGCGTAACATTCGTATTTTATGTACGTTTTGTTCAACGGCAATTAATAACAAGCTGTTCAATAATTTATGCAAAACAGTTTCGACCACTGCATATTGGACTCGTGCTCTGTAATTCATCCAGCCATTACTGCATTGTGTGGATTGAAATATTTAAATGCTGTGATTACAAATTCGTTGGTGAACCTTTTGTTCACTGTCTGTATGGATTATCTAAAATGGTTAGGGGTACTTACTTTAAATAGCTTTCAATAGTTTGACTCCATTTTGTGTTATAAATGTACATATATTTTTGAAAAGTCAAACTTTTTCACAAAACACACTTCCATGATGCCTCTAAACGTCCCAAATTTGAATATTAGTTTACCCATGACAACAGTACCATTCCCAAATTACAGGATTTTTTTTTAAATTATCCATGATCATTTACAGAATTGATACAGTTGAAGAATATTACGCTTCACCACTGGAACGAAAAATGGGCGTTTTTGATTCGAACACAAATTAAAGTGATGAGTCTGTTAAAAGTCAAGTTTTAGGCCGTGTGATTATGTATCTTTTTTTGTCATACACTGAAAATAAAATACTACAAACTCGTAAAACATAGATTAATTATTACCTTATTTAGTATCAACATTTGTCGACCATTTTTGTCACTTAATACTAATCAGCTGTTATGTTACTTACTTTGTTGCAGTTCTTTCTTGATTCCTGATTGGGGTTTTTAGGTTATTTCAGTGTTAGTTATGCTGAACCTGAATCAAAAGTATCATCAACAGTGATCTTTTGCAGCCATTTCTAGGTACGCTACTTCTTGACAAGAGAGTAGCCTGCGTTATTATTACTAATCTAAAGTCATAGGAAGTGCACTGAAATGGAAAAGCTCCTATTCAGTGACTTATATCCACCAACAGATGCTGGCTAATGTTTAGACTGTTCTGCAGCTTCGCGTGAAAAGCTTGTCTTGCGATCAATATAGGCACATTGAACACCTATAGGAGATCAAAAGAAACTTTAAGATCTTTCCAATGATATCGTTTATAACATTATTGTTTAACCACAAGCTCAATAAAATGTTTTAAAACCTGATTAATCTTCTGTAGACAGCCGGTATTTCAACTGAATATTTAGCTGTTGCATTATGAAGATATAAAGCTAGTTTGTACCGGTGAGTTTCGATTTCCAATGTTTGAGGAGGAGGTGACATATTAATTAATATATATTGTTGTGTCGCCAAGTTAATTATAGGCACAATGGGCAGCGGTATGTTTGATATGTGAGGGCGTGGGCGGGGGAGGTAATGTCGACTAACGTGACCCTGCAAACCGTCAATTATACAAGGGTTCGTCCACCCCTGCACCGGGGGCTGTTGCATCCGGAATTGATTGTATCCTGTTTGGACTTTCAGTAACGGAGACCGGAGAAAATTTTCCGTCATTGTAATATTGTCAAACAAATTTGTTCGAAAATGATAGTACTTAATGGAGAACTTGATCGGAAAAATTTCATTTTTTCTTTCAATGAAGGGAATTTGCTACCCGTAAAACAATATTTTTAATTATTTTATTTTCTGATAATCTTTGGCAGTTGATTGGGCTAAAAATTGTTAGTTTTTTCATTATTGATAACAAAATGTGCATTTTTCTTCAACTTCAACGGTTCTCTCGGAATATCAATTAGAAGTCCTGAAAACATATTAACCTTTTTTTCAGATAATCGACTGTGTGTGTTTGTTTCGCACTGTGAGATTAAGTATATGCCACTAAAAATTAATTAACATATTTGAAGTGTATATTTGTTATTTGGAATAAAATAAAGTATATTTTTAAGAAAACTTTTCATTTTTTCCATTTTTGAATAGTAAATCCCTAAATTTACAAAAGAAATAAAATATTTATTATGAAAATTATATTTATTTATAGCCTAAGGAAGCTACAGACAGCCAAGAAACAATTTTAAAATTCCTAAAATGCATTTAAATATTTTGACGTATATAATACGTCAAACGCTCGTGAACAAAGATTAAGCTAATACGGTAAACACTTGCAAGTGATGATATTTGGCGTATACGCACGTCAAACGCCCGGGAAAGGTTAAGACTGAAGTTGAAATTGAGGAAAGCATGCTGAATATTGCGTGTTGGAGTGGCTTATGATCAGTATTACTGTTCGTGAGGGGCGGAAGTGCACCGGACATTACTAATTCCTCTTCCTGGCCGCACACCGCTCGACCACTGCACGTCGTTAAAAAGTAATGACCAGTCTGCAGTCCATTTAAGTGGTGGGAGGTTTACAACCAGCTCCTCACACAAGTGGTTGATTCTGAGGTGAACTTAGTAAAAATTTTGATCCAGATCAAACTAAAAACTCGTAAAACAATAAAGAAAATTAAAAATATATATTCTGGGTGCACCGGAAACCCCTTACATATGAAATAAACTGGATAGTTTATTTCATATGTAAGGTCTATTAAGGAGGGGTAGGATGGATATCCTACCCCTTCCAGATTTAGGATCGATCCCCCAAAAACCCATCCTAGATCTAGGATACATGTGAGATATATTACCCAGATTACCCTAACCTCCAATAACCGTCCTAGAGCCTAGATCTAGGATTAGATCCCCAACCTTAACAGATTCTTCCTTTTTTAATGTATCGTTTTAAATTAAACTTTAGTTTCCTTAACATGAAACAAAAAAAGAAGTATAGCATATAAGAAGCAATTGCTTAGACTTAATTCACTTAAACATAAAATTAAGTTTAAAACGCAATTCTGCATAAACATCAGTTATCGGTGGGTTTTAGTGTTGACGTCGTACAACATTCGTAACAGCTTGTACCGCAATATTGGTGGCTGAGGTTATCACTCGTACAACAATACTCCATTCACGATCCATACTGAACTTGTGTCACCAAAAATTTAGATTTTTGTCACATTATTATGGTTTTTTAAGGTGAGAATTATGGTTCCCTTCCTATAGAGGGCTGTAAAATTTACTCTCTGCTTTACAAAGTGTCTTTCGACTAACTGATTCTAAAACATAAAATATATTGACTGTTAATTTTAAAATACGCCAAGTATGATTTAAGAAAAACGGAACAATTTTTCACTGATAGAAGGGAAACTTTCTTGCCTAGTTAAATGTGCTCCCGTGGAAACTGAAAAAATCTGTCTTGTCTGGTACTTTGCGAGTCACTTCCAGTACAACCTTCTTTGACAAGTGTGATTGTGTGGTGAGCAAGACTTTATGAACCAACACAAATATTTGAACTATTTCGTTACCTTTTACCACATATCTTAACTCACTTATGTTTTCAAACATATTTAAACTAGATCTGACTATACAAAGTCACTCCGTGTACTTCTTGGGGGTTCCAAGACTGCAGCTAGGCCTCGATCCCAAACAACTCACTTCATATAACTTACTCCACTTGGAGTATAACTCTCTCCAAATGTGACAACATTCGTTAATGTATAGCACCAGGTGTTTGAAAAAGAATTCCATAATTTTAATCAATAATAAAATCTGTACTAAGTGGCCAATATTTTTCTAGTTTCTTTATTTGAATTTAGTAAACTTTCAAATTTTTATAGTGTAGTGTAGGAATTTATTGCCTGCAGTTGATAGGCATATAAACATTGTTGTATGTTTTTGGTTACTTCAATGCAATGACAGTTCAACGCAACTATAGGCGTGTGTGTGTACGGTAGAGTGCAAGGAAACCATAAGCGTTTTATAACCAAAATCACCAGGACGACCAAGAACTTCGGAGGACACTTTGAATGGATATGTGCTTCCGTGCTAAACGTAGTTTAGAATTAGGAAGACCAAAGGTACTTTGGACTATGTCTTGCGTGCCTACATATTACAAATCTTGTACGAAATAAAACCTGGAAACAAAGAAAAATGGCTTCACTTTTGCGTTGATCTCTTGAAGAGAATTTACGAAAATGAAAACTTTCTGAAAAATATCATGTTTTTTGACGAGACAACGTTTCACACAAATGGAACTTAACTAATGGAATAGACATAACTGCAAGCGGCCCAGTCTTTTGGGGATACGTGAAAAAATCTGGTATATAGTGTTTAAGTTCGTTACATAGACCATTTAAGGCAAAAGGGCGTCCACACCACCAGCATTTCTCAAAATATCGGGGTTTAAAAGTAATTGGATTTTTAAGTGTAATTTTTTTCCACGAAAAAAATATAGGTACGATATAGTTTGACCACTTTCATTGAAACTAGGCTTAAAAACAACACAAATTGGTGGTTTAAATTATTTGTCTACGACTAAAGGTTCCAGAGAAATGTTGAATTTAATGTCCAAAATAAACGCAGTACGTATATTCTGAAGAAAAATGTTAAAAAATATATATCTTCCTTATTTCCCAACTTTTTTCCATGAAACTTGTTATGCAACGTAAAGTCACATCACTTAATATAACTCTCAAAAAGAGGTAAAAAAGTTTTATTTATTTCGTTTCTCGTGTTATTATTTTCAGAAATTGGATAATCATTTTTGAAACAATAAATTATTAAATTATATTTAGACAAACAGAGTGTTGTTTTTAAATGTTTTTCAGAGGAAAAGTATGTTTCATTCTACTGATGACAGTTTATTTTGACTTTTTGATCATTACTCACTATCCTAAATATTGTAACAGCCAGGAGTTGTATGTGCTATTAGTCATCGTGCCAGGTGGTTATTGTGAAGACTTATAACCATGTAAATGGGTGTTGCCAGTGGTACATTACCTGTTGTTGTTACAGCTACTGAAGCTGGTGGTTTCGGGGGATCTCCCGTGCAGCAAGGAGGAGGCGGCGGCCCTAGCAGGCATACAACTAAGGATAGAAGAGTCCTGGGGTAGACCCACGCATCACAACCCTCTCTCTCCTGACGACCCCAACACTCTCAAACCCATCTCCGAAGATAAGGTAATACTAATCATAATTTAAGATTATTTTTACATAAAACACTTTAACGGTTCATCAGCATGTAACTGGATACTGATACTGATAATACCTGGGGAAAAATATTGTGACCTATAAGGTCTATTGTGCCCCCCAAAACTAGTCTCCAGTTCTTTCCTAGAGAACCCCCTCTAATCCTAACACCTTAATTAATTTTAGTATCATGTGGGGTCTTCGCTTAGGGAAATCTCCAACTGCTACCTGGTGTGTTCCCAAGCTTCTGGCTCTCTTCTGACCTATTTCCTCACACTCAGCCAGTAGGTGTCTAAGTGTTTCCTCCCCGGATTTACAGAAGTGGCAGTCACCCTCTTCAATGAACAATGTTCATCTTTCTCTGAGCTTACAATGTCTAGTGAGAAACCCCGTTAACAATCCACAGAAAAACAGTTGAAGGATCAACTGTTTTTCTTTCACTAAACAGCCTTTACATTCATTGATATGATTCAAAGTTATTTACCTTAGTTAACTGCCTTGAAGTGTAAATCATTTCCAAATCCTAAAATGTACGCGTTTCAATCCTATTTGGGTTCATTTGCTGCTGAAGATGGACCGTCATAGGTTCAAAACGCGTACAGGGCAAAATTTGAAAATAATTGACTCTTATATAATGCCCTCCAAGCATCCCTTGGCCTGCCAACATCACGGAAAATGCAACCCGAGAAAAAGTCATGACTGCTCAGTCATGACTTTTTCTCTGGTTGCATTTTCTTTCTGGCCTTATTAAAGAGGTGGCCGCACCTGCCATCGCCAGCTTATCTACTACTTCTAGATAGAAAGATAGAACACTGCTTTAGAATTAAAAAAAATAGTTTTCAATACGAGTATTTGATTGACGGTGAACCTATTCTTCTGATTGGAGGTCAGGTCTAACAAAAGTCCTCCAGATGTTCTCATTTTAAAGTTTTTTTTGTGGTGTTACAAAGAGTAAAATGTTAACCCCAAGGTTAACTGGTTGACCTCTGTTGTGCACTCTTATTTTAATCTTACTGTAATTAAAAATTTAAATTTATCAAAATAAATAGTTCCAACAAACTTTTGAGCTGCTAATTAACATTTTTTAACATTTTTGTCTTTTTTAACAAATATCTAGGGGATATACGAGTACCCAGGTGCCTAGAATATAACAATTAAACATTTTATTGAGCGTCGGACTCCCCTTAATATAGATATATTATATTATGTAGTTTCAGATGAAACTAACGTGATCTATTATTTTAAGGTTAAGATCGCATTATTAAGGCTGCAAGCTGTAATTTTATAGCTGAGTTTTTTTAAGTTACTAAAAAGCCATGTAAACGAAGTATTTTCAATCGAAAAAACGTGCTTTGAGCAATAAAATAACTTTGGTACAAATTAAAAGATTTATTATAATTGTTCTAAACAAATAGCTCATGACTAAAACATGTAATTCGTCTAAGAGCAATAATATTGCTACGTTGCTTTGACACATGCCCAGTTTTGTTTCTATCCGGAATTAGGTTATTCCATTAAGCTCGTTCCGGTACTCTACTAAGTCTGATTAAATTGAATGTTTTCGAGCTGTAAAATATTGGTTGTTTCCATTCGATTTAATTAAAGTGATATATCTAGTTTAAAAAATTCTACCATAGAAGAAAATCAGTTGCTAAAGATCTTAATTCTTATGAGTCCAATTTTAGTCCATACAGTTATGATTCTTAAAAATGAGGATTAATTTTGTGTCAACGAAAATTTCAATGCAGTAGATTTTGTTTTTATTAGTTATCCTTTTAACTAAAAATATTACTTTGTTTTTATCAGAGTAAATTAATTAATATGTATCGTGCCGCACCACGACTTGCCAAATGTACAGGGTGTCCATGAAAAACGTTTCAAGACTTCGGTGAGTGATGGGGTACATTAAAAGGAAGAAAAGTTCCAATGGAGGTTAGCCTAAAACGCTTATTTTCTCAGATATTCGCCATTTTATTGTTTTTTTACAAAATATTTTTTATTACAAAAATTTGTTAACGGATTATTTTCAAATTTGGTATGTGTTTTACACTAGTAGACTACTATTATTAAAAAAATAGGTAGCATGGTCCAAAATGCTCGAAATCCAAAACGGTGGCCATTGTATTTTTTGCCGTTTTCAAATTATTTTCGTTTTAAACTTTTAAATGACGGCAATTTTGAACTTTTTCCTTTTAATGTACCTAGTCACTCACCGAAGTTCTAAAACGTTTTTTCATGGACACTCTGTATACTTGAAAGAGTACAAAAAAACCTTGTATTTTTTAACAGTTTATTTATTACATTAAATTATATTCAGGGGAACTCAACCAACGCTTTTTCAAACAGTAACTAAAGTACTTGGTTCATTAAATTACTCTTTAATTTATGTAATATTATTGGCTTTAACGCACGGCGTACCACAATATTAATATTAATAATAATTGACTTGATGAATAATATTTGCTTTGATATTAGCTCTAATGGATATGATGATTTTGTGGTTTAGGAGAATGCGTCCCAATTAGGCCACGTTTTATCCAGTTAAAACTAGGTTATATAATGTGTTTTAGTTCTGCTATTAATCATAGAGAGTTCACATAAGTAAATAAACTGTATAAGTGGACTGTCACAACTTTCCTCATAAAACTGAATAACAATAATAGACCCTGCCTTTTATAAATGTCCAATATTTAATGTTTGCGATGGAATCGAATGTAAATTTTTTTTTCAATATCAATTTTAAATATATATATTTATATTTCCTATTAAGTTATTCATAATTAAATGTTACTCATAAAAAAGTATTAAAAAATTCATCGAAAAGAAAATGTGAAACTCTGTGTATAAATTTTATTGAATGGATTTACTGTTTCCAAGAAAGTTTTTCGGATAAGATCTTTAAATAAAATACATTAAAGGCCACTGGGAGTAATTTTTATTTTAATTTTCATTATCTACATATTTAAAACCGCTCATACGTTGATTTAAAGTAAATACATACCGTTATATTTAGTTTCTTATGTATATTTTAATCATCTACGGATCAAGGAATGAATTACGTGTCACAAAATCCCGTACCATTGGATCGATCAATCAGTTTGTTTTAAATTGCTATTTCATGTCAGGCTAGAATCTTTCCTTTGAGTAAAGGTTTTTATCTATGTGACGATACTAGTGTAAGAGATTCAAACAGACACAGCACAAGATTAAAACGATATTTTACCACATTTCTTACTGAAATTGACAACAGGAAATGAAATTTTTATAATATGTATATTGGTCATCTCCAATAAAAAGTCATAAATTCATTAGTTGTTAATGTTTAAGTTAACCGACGGTTTGTGGAAATTTGTTTTATTAGTAATATTGAGTTTTTTTATGATAACATTTTAATAAAGTATAGTTTTAGAGTAGGGTCAAATCAATGATCTATTTAAACTGTAGATATTAATTTTGATTTAACAGATGGTCATTTCTTTTTGTTAATCACGTTATTAAATAAAATGTTTTACTAACAAAATAATAATAAATTCACTCAAACAATGTTTTAAGAGTAATTAATTTATTTATATATGTTTATACTTAATGTTTCTTAAAGTTAACTAAAATCTCCAAAAGGTTTAAAATAATGAAAATAATTATGATCATCGAGGGTGTTCTTGTTTTTACGGTGAATCAAACAAATGATTTACCTTGTTTGCGGCGTTACAGAAAGACAAATGCTGCTTTTCTATGTTATTTAACATAAAAATAACTAAAAATATCATAGCTCCAGGCAATGTACAAGACTCAGATTTACACGGATATAATTTATGTAATTTTACGCACAAAGCTGTCGCAGTGGAACTTTAATAACAGAGGGTCCTGGGAATTTATCGACCACCAGGACATCTAATGGCTCCTGTACAGTTAATGGCAATCTGTTATGCAACTTTCCACGCAATTTTGCTCCTGTTCTATAACCTCATTTTATAAATTACAATAGTAAATTTGTAATTAAACATAAATTTAAAATGGTTGAAGGTTTTACATCAATATTAGTATTTTTTGTCAGTATACGGTTCATAGATTACAAACATTTGTGAAGTAATTTTTCTTATTCATGAATTGTTTTTAGATGTTTGATATTAGATTGATAGTCGTTACTAAGTATTGTGACACTTCATTGTAAAAAGGCAGTGCCGTCGGAATATATTTAAAATAATCGTATAAATGTTTTCACTTAAAAATTGTTAACACAATTTGCCATGGATATGTCTTAGTTCTGGGTGGGTTTTGGCAATTTGAGAGACTAAAATTTGAAACAGTGTCGTCATAGTTTGGTTATAATGACAGTTGCTTAGATGAACTGAAAACATTCCCTTTAGATATATCCATGATCCAAACTCTTTTCCACACAAATACAAACATTCTATAATTTAGCATATTAAACTAAACTCCAGTTCATAATATCGGTACTTACATTTTCCACGCGGATTTGGTTTTGAATGATTGCCTAAAATTAGAATCATGACAGCAGTAATAAAACTGCTCTCTGCCAGTCATGCCCCATTAGAGGATGACAAATCTCCCTCTTCTCTTCCACGCCGATGACTTGACGAATTGATGTCCTTCTACCATTGAAAATGCCCCACATCAGCAAATCTTTATTACTGTGATTATTTAAAATAAACTTAAGCATAAATGGGATTAGAAATGTATATGTTAAGAAAAATATGAAAATGAGTGAGAAAGTTTTCCAACATGAAGAGAAAACGTTTCAAAATGTTTACATTTTAATAAGAAACTTCACGAAATAAGGCTAGATACAACGTTTTCTACAAAATTTACAAATAATTGTCAGGATATGGATTTTTACTTTTTTACTTTGGCATGTTTTTACTTTCATATTGGCGCTAATTAAGACAACGTACTGTGTTTACCAGCGAGCATTTCCTAAGATATAGCCCGCACAACAGTAATAAAAGATATAATGTGATAAAAAATAATAGCAAATGAACTGAGAAGCAATGGAAAAATGTCATATTCGAATACGTTACTGCTCTGAAAGGTAACGGGTCAAGTAGAAAAAGGAAAATGATTATCAATGACAGAAAAAAATAAAGCTCATATTGTTGACCTAAAAATAAGATTTAAATAAAATCTAAATCAAGTGAAAATAGGTATTGAAGAAATGAAAAATATTCATGAAAATACAATTAATTATTATCATGAAATATTTAACATTAAAAAGTTTGAAGTAATTAGCAATTAAATTTACGCTCGAGAAAACAATACCATATTTATTACAAATGTTTTTAAAACATTTTAAGCTAGACAATAAAAATGTTTTATTTGTATGTGACAATATTCTTGGTGTTTAATCAATTCACAAAGACGTTGAAACAATTGAATAATTATTTTCTCTTATGTATAAACTAATCGAATAGCGTTTAAAAAACCAATTTAGCAACAAAGAAATGTCAGTGAGGATGCTTTAAATAAAACCATTTTTATGTATTTACTGGAATGTGTAACTAAGGTCAAAGAGCTTCGCCGTACTAGTTATCGAAAGTGAACGGATTATTTCTGCAAAGAATTCCTTGGTACTTGTATCTTTGCTTGACAGTCCCACGCACAGTTTTTATGTGGACGGAAAACGTGTGGATAAAAAGGCTTTCTGCCTCTTAAACAGTACTCGTGTAGTTTTATTTCACTGTTTACGCTATGAATAATATCAAACAAAATTTAATTTTGCTAGATCAGTGAGTCCATCTTTCTTTATCTATAGTAGCTTTGCTCACAATATACAAAACACCAATATTTGATTTAGACCATAAACACTAGAACTTAAAAACATACCGCTAATCTCCTTTTTTAGATTAACTGATATTTTATTTTGTAATTTTTAGGGAATTTATGTGTGAAATTTCAGACCATTATAAACTAAAAAACGTAACACAGTAACGAAATGTGTAATAAGAGATCACAGTTAAAATGTAAACATTTTGGTCACTCGAATAGCCTCAAAACAAAAATGTAAATAAAATAAAATACAAAAAGATATGCAAGTGATTCATTCTGTGGTTTATATCTTCTCTTAATAGATATAGCGAAGCAATCATTTGTTAAAAATAAAATAGCTATACAACGTGAATAAAGTTCTGGTTCAATGGTATGTGATCCTTTTTGGGCTTCTAGGGAGAAACCAAATTGAGCTACAATAAAATTGATGATCCACAAACCTTATCCATGAAATTGTACCTAAGTGTACCGATTTTTATGGCAAATAGTTCAACGGTGTCCAAGTGCATAAACATCAAATATACAGACAATACAACATCCACTTTCATAAATATAGATGAATCAGTCTTAAGAAACAAGATACTTATTATCATGAAAAATATTAAACTGAAATTGTAACCAAATAAATACAAAAAGAATATACCACCTTCATTATTTATCAATTTTATTTAAAATTATATTAAGCTAGAATATTAGTATAATTGGTTAAACGTGTTATAAGTACTTTAAGATGGTATAATTTTGAAGTAGGCTCCAAACCAGTGATAAACGTAAAATATTTACTTTTATTTTTTATTTTACAGCTAATTCCGTAAATATTTATGTTTATTCGCTTTGATGGATTACATGTTCAGTAAACCTTCGAAAAATGTTTTTAATGTGATGCAAAACTGAATTTTTAAACTCCATTACCGTACTCAATTTTAATAAGAGAGTCAGTTAAACGAGTATTAAACCTTATCCAAAAGGAAAAAACACGATCGAAAAAGCTTTCATCATAGTGAGTCACGGAAAAAGACGAACATAAATCAATGTCTTGTACAGCGTAATAGAATTATAGAATGCTTGTTGGGGTATAAAACGTGTAAATTATATTTAAGTTTAAAACATGAATTTACAAGAACTCTTAACTTCCTCATATATATTGATATTTTAAAACAAGCTAAAGTTAAAAAATACACTTTGAAAGAAAAAACCCAAAAAAGCGAGATGTTAAACGGAGTTTACTGCAGAGGAGAGTGATGCTATCCAGCCGAGAGGACCATAAACAGCGTTATCTGCGTGTGACAGGGAAGCTCTCCGTCTAATAAGACAGACACTCCACCCACAACCTGCTGCGACACGAAACTGTTCGTTGTACATACGAGCTGGAATACTCACATTATATTGACTTCCTTAATAACATTACGGTAAATTTGTGAAAATCTATCCTGTCGAGTGGTGAGAGACGCTGCAGTGTCTATTTATCGCGTTTGTATTCGGCAACGTCAGTAGTGCAATCGTATTCAACAATTACCGTCACTGTGCTGCGATCTCTGAGCTAACACTGGAAGTAACTAATGGAGTTTGCTGTTTTTCCGCTAGAGTTCGTTATTTTCTGCTAAAATATACTTTTTACAGCCAAATCTCAGACGTTAATTTGATGTAGAAGAGTAAAGCGTTTCCCTGACAAGTGCAACATTTGCAGCCAATCTGAATTACACGGGTTTGAATCCCAACCATGTGTGGTTAAGTGGTGGGAGGGCCCACTAAAAAGTAACTGGCTTGGGCTTGTTAAATGGAATTTACAGCAGAGGACAGTGATGCTATCTGGCAGAGAAGACCATAATCTGCGTTACCTGCGTGTGGCAGAGAATCAGGGTTGTGTTGTCAGCATAAAGTATGAGATTGCCAAAAACATGGCATTATAGAACAGTTATGGTGACAAGAAAGAGAAAAAGGCCCAATATAGAGCCTTGGGGGACACCACTCCTTCTAAAGACTGACACTCCACCCACCTGCTCAGGTAATTGTATTGTGGTGATTGTAGATAGTTATAAGCTTGGTAATATTACGTCACTCCATAATGGCATATAATTTAACATCCAAAACAAAATAATGAAAGCGTGGAAAACTAAAATCAAATGTTTGATGTTACTAATATTATTTTATTTGACTTTTTCATCGTGTTTGTGTTGGAAACCCCCCTCCGTTTTTAGTTAACCACCTAAGAATTTATGTAAATTAAAAGTTACAGTAATAGATATTCCATTGTTCCTTTAAAAAAGTATAAATAAAATAGATATAGTACGCACATTACATGAATAACAACTACACAAAGGCAATTATCTGCAACGTTCCATCTCTGAGCTTGCAGGTGGGAACAATGTAGCGTGCTTACGGAACGGTTGGTACTGGCGATATGGTAGTTTTAGTGTATTGTGCATGTAGGTATATCTTATTTTATTTGTTATTTTTGATAGTAAATATTTATAGCCAAAACCTTTCATTCAAATCTAGTTCTAAGGTAATCACTTAAAAACTGGGAACTCCGTTGTTTTCAAGTAATCACGTTACACTTACTACTTTGCGTCTCCTCCTTTTTTGGATGTGCGTAAATGTTTTGTTAAACTTCAATATCTTAATTTTTTTATTGGAAGCGATCTTCTTCTTTAAACTCCTGGTCTT
The DNA here is from genome assembly GCA_023375725.1 of Nephotettix cincticeps. Classification (NCBI taxonomy): domain Eukaryota; kingdom Metazoa; phylum Arthropoda; class Insecta; order Hemiptera; family Cicadellidae; genus Nephotettix; species Nephotettix cincticeps. The sequence goes on from CM041789.1 coordinate 54,600,166, forward strand.
CTTAAGTCTAAAGTCTAAGTGTTTTGTTATAAAGCTAATTAATTAAACACTGAATTGTTTTAGTAAATATAATTTTGAGGTTTCATAATACTTCCAGGCTTAGTTAATTTTAAAACTTTATTTTACCATCGACTTCTATAATTTTCATCAAAAATGCCCCATGTAAAATGTTTGACAAAAAAACATTTAAAGCTTACAAAAAAACTAAATATAAATTGTTTTTAGGATTATTTTTTACAAATAATTTACTTATCCAGTTAAATATGGTGTAAGTAAATCTAAATTTAAAGTAGAGAAGGAAATGCGAATAATATCAGCTGCAGTTGCAACAGGATCGGGACTGCAGAACTGTAATAGCATCCAACATCTGTCAACATTGCAGCTGCCCTGCTCGATCATGTTGCTCTGTGTCGGCTTGTTCCTAATTATTATACTTGTTGCAAGTAATCAAGTAAACTCTTATCAACTCTTAATTAAAGCCAAAAGATATTTTTTGCTTATAACATAGATATGTTGATATAAGAGTTCATTAAGGCTCAGCTGATTTATTTCCAGTTTCATTAAATAATAGCTCAATGATGAAAGACATCTGGATACATTATCACACCATCACACAGTTTTGTTCAGATACAGGTATTGTCTGTTATACATTATCTCATTATGCACTGCAGTATAAAGGAACCGTCGTATAAGAGAGTGCTAGGGGCGGGTAAAGTAGTAACTGCCTGTTGAGTGCCTGAGGCTGCATAGTCAACTTATACACAAAAGAGAATGTCACAGTTGCTGCTCCTTCCAATATTTAGGGAAACTTGTCTGCGCAAGACACAGGTAAGAGGTTTGAATTAGGTTTGGATGTGCTAGCTGTATTCAAAGTACAGTATTCGCGTTACTTTGAAGGTTGACTTATTGTGTAAAGTCTCAAATACCTCTACCACCTTGGTGTTTTACTTCCGAGAAAGAGAAAAAGTTTATAGCTTCAAGAGAAATGTTAACCCATGGGCAACCAGTTATAATCTGTCAACAGTCCTGTACAGACCCAAGTAAATTGTACATAAATTCAATGTTTTTTAAAACAGCATTAAATTCTAGACCCTTCATGAAGCTTTAATGGGCGTCGTATCCCCGCGTGTGTATGTATTTATATATTTGTACAATATATTTATATTTTATTCAATTATTTTAAAAATAAACTTTTTTTGCTAGTAAAATCTTTAAAAATCCCTTGCTTGTAGCAATAATAAATTCCTAAAATAGAATTTAAATAATCAAAATATATATTTTTGTTTTTTTACATATAAATAACGATTTTTAAATTTGTACAAGTTGTGAATACTGTCATTTCCCCTATACATTAGACGGTTGAATAAATATTATGAAAAATCCCTATGCTGTTCAATCACCATAAAAACTCAGTTAAACAAACAGTTCTCTAAAATTATTTTTATAAAATCTAATTACCAGTGCAGGTTGGCAATATCTGACACTGTATATACACAGCTTTGTTTGCAAACAACATGATGTGAGAGTAAATTAGTTACGGAAACAAACAAAACGCTGGATCCAGGTCAGTGAAGATTACAGTTTGGAGAGGAATTACAACTGAATAATTTGGAGGCATTCCGTTATCGAAAGAATTCATAAATGCTACTATAATTGGAAATTCTTTCCTTTATTTCTATGGTAAATATTTGTATTGTTAAATAAAATGTTTTAGATTCTTATTTCTTACAAACAAAGAAAATAATTATCGCTATCAGTGTGTTTTATAAAATTTGAATGATACAAATTGTCTGCGTGGAATTTAATGATATCTTTAATTTAATGAGTTTTAATCACTCGTCTTTAGCTATCAATTGGAAGCTTAATTTTCAATGTATATTATAGAAAGATTGTTCATTGAAATCCTAAATGGTGGTAGTATTCGTAATTATTAATAACTGTTAAAGCTTTATACTATGGTTTAAAATTCATTTGTTTAGAGACTTTGTTCGTGATGGTTTGTTTATGCTATTTAAATTATTATTGCAGAAATTTTACATCACGGATAGTGAGAAAGTTTTTGCGACATTTAGGGATCTGGAATCTTTTCTCACTCCTTACTAAGATAACAATTTTACACCAGTACCATATGAAAACGTCTTGTAATCCAGCTACTTGGAGGTCACGAATTGTAGATAGTTGTGAGCGATGGTCGGTGGGTGTAGTGTTTTATTGTGTAGATTGACGTGCGCACTATTGAATACTACGTTTCCACAAATGCCATCCTCGTAATTAGACCAATTCGTAATTCAGAGGCCGTGGTTCAAATTTTACGTTAAACCTTTGCTATTAACTGTTGGGCTATTAATTAACCGTTCTGTCTAAGGAACATGTCAGCCTTAGTAACAAGATCGTGTCACAATCATCTTACACTAAATCCTCATTCATACTTAAAATGCCCACCTCGTGATATGGTCGCCATTTCAATAAACTAATCTAATCAACAATATGTAACCTTAAACCTTTTACCAACACTCCTACATGTCCAATGGTCCATCGCCTAGAGGGATGCTGTTAACAAACAGTCTGATGAAGTCATGTTTACAAGAGATTATTGAATCGATATCAATATACAATGTGGATACATTTTGAGGTAATCCCCTTAATGAGCCGGAGTTACTATAATTAGTCATTCAATTACTAGTGATTGTATTATTTGTAATCAAGCTTGCACTCTAGGGAAGTCATTAGGTTTAAATTGGCATCAAGTCATCAGACTAATTGCTCACTCTCTCTCTGGCTATAGACAACAATACAAGATTCTGTAGAGTAATGGATTTACGTAAACTAAATGAAATTTACGGTTATGTTTGAATTTATTAATATTTTATCTCACTTTCATTCAAGTTTTTACAGTTCCTTTTAATGGAGTAACATTTGATCTTCATTACTCGTATATTTGCATACATTGAACTGTCCCTGAAACTAATAAAACTAAATATAATTAAGTTATGAATTAATTTGGTATGAAATGCAGCAGCACAACGATTCAAATGATATACATTAAACAATAAGGGTATTTGGTAAAAATAGTTTCAATATTTTAGATAGTTTTTTAATGACTAAGACTTGGAATTCTATCCAAATAAATATCTATGTATTGCGAAGGCGCTGTGAAAGTAATGAGTTTGTAATTTTCTCAATGAATGTTCTATAGTCTGTAAAGCTAATGATTTGATTATCTTCAATATAACGAAGAGTGTAGTTGTTGCTGAGTGAAGATGTGTTGACGTTTTTGAGGCTTCATCTTTAGAAAAATCTGATGTTTTCGTATTAAATTGAAAGCATTATTTTCTGATATTTTTGTATTGAGATGTGAAGTTTATTTGATAATTTCCTTTCCTCTCATATTCTGCCGTAATATGTGGTTCTGAGAGTGTTCAAACTAACAATATTTTTTATTGAAAAAGAAAGCTATTAGGGTTATGGCCAAAACTAACACTAAACATGCATTCTCTACTTAAAGTAATTTTTGATTATTACCTTTACATCAATTTATTTATTAGAATCATTAACATTTTTAAAAAAGAATAAAGTTTTTTACCTTCAAATGAAAAGACAAAGAATAGAAAGAACTAAAATATCTACCGATCAGGGCTTGTGCCAAATAAACTTGCTCAAATCCAGTTTTTATCCACTGGATACGTCATTGTGGCTGCTCTAACTTGTATTGATTAAGTACCGACAATATCGGTTTCCTAAAAATTAGATTTGACCTAAATTACAGATTTAACCTTCTGTCTATAATATAATTAGTGTTTTATCAATACATTGTTTCGAATTGTAATATTTTGATTAGCTTTACGTTGTGTATCCCAGACAAACCGAAATGAATCTTATCTCAATGAGGAGTTTTGCTACACACGGTAAAATTAAAGGTAACGGTAAATAATCAGCTAATTCCTTAGAAGTGAACTAGCTGATTATTTGAGATTGGTTTAACTGTGAGATATTTTTTTGGTAAAGAAGTAAATTTTTCATTCTACTTGGAAAAACTTATAGTTCTATAATAATAATAATATAAATCACCTATTTTTATGGGACAAAAATAAAATCTTTAAAAACAGTTTAGTGTTTTGTAACTGTACAGCTATTAACGTTATCACTACTATAATGATTAAATTATCATTGAGCTCAAATTATCATTTGAGCTGTACTTTGAATATCGCAATAAAACGCAGATTCTCCATTTTCTCGTCACCTGCTCATTTTATTGTTTATACCTAGGTTTCACTCCATTCTCCTTCCTTATACACGTTCAGAATCGTAATAGTAAGCTGCAAAGTGTTCATAAAACTCAGAAAATGTTGAAGCCAAATTGTGATGTCATTTATGGTTGGGAAACAAACAATATTTCATACTTTTTCACAGAACTACATAATGAAAAGCTGGCTATGAAAAGGCGAGGCAGTAGCATCCCAAATTTTCGTATTGCTTCTTCAGTTGATTAATTTTTATCAAAAATATTTTTAACGACTCCCATTTTACTTTCACCCTTATACATAGTTTATAGTGAAAGTATTGGTTTCCTCAAAATTTTCAAATTTGAGTTCAGAAAGGATATATCTGTTTTGGGGCTCACTGAATAAAAAAAGATTGTTTTTGGACTGATGTTCGTTTAACTGTCATTAGACTAAAACTAACGGTTACTGACTGAATTTAAATTTACTATCCTTGGTAAACGCAGTACGTTGTCCAAGAGCACCCAATTTTACTCCAATGGGGAATATAACAAAATCAATTTCTTTTTTCTTTCTTAACCATTTTTCACGGAAACTCCATGCAGTGGAGGTTCAAGTAACCCAACAATACCCACTGAACAAATTTTGTATTACCTTTAGGGGGCGGGTATGCCCCAAAACCTCTAATAATTATTCTAACTTGTTTGCACTTGTTCTTAGTTTAAGAAATTGGATGATTATAATAAATGTTTAAATGACATTTAAATAAACATAAACATAATTAGTTTTGTTAAAGTTATGTAGTTTTTTATTTAGTTAATGCAGAAAGTATGTGTCAGTCTACTGATACCGTTTATTTTCACATGAATAAATAATTCAATTTGGAGGAATAATAAATGTACCGACCTCAGAGCCATGCATTTGCTGTCACTTGCAATGATGTATAAACCACGGCGTCACGTTTTTGAGCCTAGCAACCGCATTTAGTTCCCTTTTCATTTCCCGCCCACGGTTCTCTATTTCTTAGCACAATCCCTTCGTCTCGTAATTTAATCCAGCTTCGTTCGTAAGGCTAAGCACTGAGATTTCTATTTGGAATTTACCTTCCAATCTTTACCATTACGATTTCGTACTTTGTATGTATTGACAATTTGTTTTCACTTGATTTGAAGATTAATTTGTTAACAGGTCATGTACAGATAAGTATACTTTACTTGACACAAAGTTTTTAATAGCAAACTATCTATTTATTTTTCGAGTTCGTTATCCAATCTTAGATATTTTTTCGATTAGTTGATAGGGAAACTAATTATAAGTATTTTAGTAAAATTAAAAACTCAATACAATAACTTTGGTAGTTTCTATGAAAACCTGTTTCAAATTTTCATATTAAAATTGCCAACACCACCTCCCCTCAGAGCTTATACATATCCCTGTTTATAAAATCGTCAAAAAATAATAAAAAAATAAAAAATAAATAGGTTTCAGTACAAACCTTTTTACAACCCGTTACAAAAATACTAATTTCACATAATCTTTTACGCATAGACACAATCATGGCATTAAAAATAAACGGTATCAGTGGATCAACACATACTTTCTCCCTTAAGACAATCTGTAATAAAACTATCGTGTTCTTAAAAGTGTATCTAAATATCATTTAATAATTTAATGTTTCAAAAAGAATCTTCCCATTTCTGATAACAAAAACAAGAGATAAAGTCAAATTAATTGTTCGAATTTTATGTGGGGGAACCCCCCCCCCCGGTAATACCAAGTGTTATTAGTTGGTTTTTTTGGTTATTTGACCTTACGATTCATACCCAGTTTCATGGAAAACGGTTGAAAAATAAGGAAGAAATTGATTTTTTAATATTCTCAATAAGAATAACATTGGGTGCTTTCAGACAACGTACTGCGTTTACCATGGACAGTAAATTTAACTTTTCTCTGAAACCATTAGTCTTAGACAAATAATTCTAAATACTAAATTGTTTAGTTTTTGAAGCTGGTTTCAATTGTGCCAGCTAAGTTATACTTTACTTTTATTATTTTTGCTGTAAATTTATAAATTTGATTTTTGTCAAATTTAAAAGCCTATAACTTTTGAACCGTAATTTCTACAGACATGCGGGTAGTGTCATATTGTTAAGTACTTTGTGCACTATAAACTACCAAATTTTAATTAAAATCATAAGAGTTTTTTTGAGAAATTTGGATTTTTCACGTTTTTAAGGGTTATTAGGATGAACTACCCTTAAAAGTCAAAAATTAGAAAAAAATAAAAACGCCAGGAGATACTGTGAATATACACATACATGTATAATTTCATTTAAATCTGACCAAAAGGGTAGACTGTGGCTCTGTACACATCCAGACACAGACACACACACACACACACACACACACACACACACACACACACACACACACACACACACACACACACACACACACACGCGCGCGCGCGCGCGCACGCACACACACACACACACACACACACACACACACACACACACACACACACACACACACACACACACACACACATACACACACATACAGACAGACAGACACATGCACGGACAGACATCAAGTTTTAAATTTTAACGAAAACAATACTTTCACCATATACTTTATGTACATACATATGTATATACATTTGTATAAGGGTAGAAAGTAAAAGACCTATATAAAGTTATAAAATGGATCTGGTTTTCAAATTGTTTCAAAACTGTTCACATACTGTCGAGCGCGTCCAACGTCGTCGTATGATGTGTACAACGCAGGCGACGCAGGGCTGCCACCTACTACGCCAGATAAACCAACGTATTTCCCAGCTGAATGAAACTTTCTGGCTAACTTCACCATTTCTTGTAATTTAGTTTTATGTTTTCTTTCAATAAAACTTCGCGAAGGAGTCGTAAATCTTCCAGGACTTAAAACTTTCAACACAATTCTTATTATTTTTTGTAAATCCAACAGTTTTGTTGACTAGGATAAGGCCATAAAAACGTGATTTTTGTAATTGTTTAGTTGCTCTTATGGTATTTAAATATAAAACTAGAGTCTATTATGGCTCTGATGTATATGTACAATCGAGTCGTCTAGTTTCAAAATTAGATAAGTCTACATTTTTTCGAAATTTAGTCAAAGTTAGTCTGGTAGGGAAAATTACTGACTATATAACGAGACAATGTTTTTTTACTGTCAAAATCAAATACATCCCAAAGTTATATCATCCCTAATGTCAAGGTTGGTTGCAAAAATAGATCAATTCTATTGCAACCAGATACCACTTAGTTTCAAAAGCAGATGGATACCAAAAGTTAGCTGCAAAACCATAAACATCTAACAAACAATTTTTTTGGGGAAACCATTTATCATTTGTTACCTAAATGTTTATAGAGTTTGTGTATCTTACAAAGGCCTGAAGAAAAATATTAGACAAAAAAACAACAAGAAGTGTGTTTAATTTGTTTTTTCTATTTCCTGAAAAAATACCGCTTATATTAAAAAAAGTCACTTATCTGGTTATTAAACTAGATGGCTAAATTATACTCGTAGTTCCAGTAAAGGATATTACTCTCCAAATACGTTTTTTATCTTGAAAAAGTAATTTCCCAAAACCTAATTGTTGTTTTTTCTTTAAGGTCATTGCACCCGTAATAACCTCAAACAAAGTAATACTTGAAGAGATAAAAAGTTGCTTAAAATATCCCAATGTCATTACATTTCATTTCAATTTATTTCTAAGCAATAAGTTTTAACTATTTAGATTAGATCATTGAAATGGCAACCATACTACAAAGTATGTATTTTAAGCCAAGTATGAATGAAGATTGAGTGTATGGTGATTGTGGCGCGATAACATTTAAACGATTAAACATTTAACTGTAATATTGAATGAAAATCATTACTATTTATTATATTAAACACTTTTATAAACATACTTTGTATTGACAATAAGACATTATGTACTCTTATCTCCTATTTTTTAGTTCCAGTATTTTACCAATAAACAACTAACTGGAGTGTTGCTTCAAAATATTATAGAAAAGGATTAAACATTATTCGTACCTATTATATAGTTAGACAATAAACAGTGTTTTACTACGTTGAATATTCACACTATTCGTAAATATAACAATTAAAATAGATTTAACATTTGACCTTTTTATCCTTTAATTTTACCCTGCGTGACAAAAACTTTCTAATGACTTTAACTTATTAGAAAAGTAACGCGAATGCTGTACTTGAAATACAACTAGCACATTGTAAGCCATCCAAACTTAATTCAAACCTCTTATCTGTGTCTTGCGCAGTCAAGTTTCCCCAAATATTGGAAGGAGCAGCAACTGTGACATTTCTCCCTAGTGTATAAGTTGACTATGCAGCCTCAGGCACTTGGGAACGGCAGTTCCAACTTCTCTCTCACCCCCCCCCCCGCAGCACTATTACATACGATGGTTCCTATATATACCACGCTATATTGTGTAACATATGATACGTGTATCATATGTTACACGTGTATAACACAATGTATGATGGTGCGATATTTTAACTAGTTGTCTTTCATAGATTGGCTATTATTTAATGAAACTGTCAAATGAATCAGACTTTTGTTGGTAACAAAACTACATGTCATAATATCCATTACTACTGTCACACTTACCCTTCACTCATACTTAACTTAAAATACCCAATAATTTAAGATAATTGTCTCTCAGGAGAATCTCTACGGACAATCTCTAAGGAGAATCTCTAAGGGGAATCTCTAATGAGGATTTCTGAAGAGAATCTGTACGGATAATCTATTAGGACAATCTATATATATATATATATATATAATCTCAAGAGAAAATCTCTAAGGAGTTTTCCTTCGTTTAATTTCTAAGAAGAATCTATAAGGAAAATCTCTATGGAAAATATATATGAATAATCTCAAAGGAGAATCTCTACGAATAATATCCAAGCAGAATCTCTAAGGGGAATCCGTAAAGAGAATCATATTACGGAATTAAGGATCTTTCTTAATTGAATAAATTGAATATTTATGAAACTCACAAGTGATAATAGGATACTTTATAGCAAACGTAATATTAAATCACTAATTTATCAATAAATATGTTAGCTTTAGCCTCAATGGTAAAAAATTCATTTTATTTTTTACGTAGAATAATTATTCATAGAAGGATATACCCCCACGAGTAAGCTATGGAGTTTTTAGGACTTTTTATGGACCCAAAAGTAAAATAAAATACTTTTAGTGGTTTTTTGGGAGATTTAATTACTTAAACATAAAATAATTTAAACCTTCCAAATAATTTAATTTAACACATGATAAATTACAATAAAATTTAACTGTAATTATACAATATGCTATCCCAATTAATCAACGCATTTTAACGGCATGTAATCTAGTAAAGTGATTTCAAATAAATAAAATTTAACTGTCAACTTTGAATCATAATTAGTGTGACTACATTGGTTTTAACTTCATATATACTTAATATTAAATAGTTAAACTGAGAGTGTATTTTTACGAATTTAGGTTAATAAGGACATGCTAAGTTCTAGTTACAACTAAAATTATTTTTATAAAATTTAAAATAAAGTATATCCTAAAAATTCTCGAAGGCAAAAAAGTTGAAATTTTTATTTACATCTCACTTTAAAGTAATGACATTAATACGTACTTATATACGACAGGATATAGTACAGTTTTATTTATGCTAGCTGGCGAGATATCGTTTGACAATGTGGATATACAGGGTGTAACGTTATAACGTGTGACACAGTCGGTGCTTAGTGACAAAGCGTCAACTCATATTTCCACATGCTCGGCGTCGCCATTGGAATGTTTGTCGCTGTAACGAGCTGTTTGGCCTCAACATTGTTGAAACGTACCAAGTCATGCACAGTATTTATCTATTACAACAACGTGACGAAATAAAAAGTTATTACTGTATTTATAAAAATGTTTAATTTACCCGCAAAAAACTATACAATACATTAACCTTTTCAAACATTACATTAATTAATTACATAGGCACCTCCAGTACCTTTTTTCTGAGGGGGCACAAGAGGGTGGTGTTTGTGGTGCTTACCCCTCCTTTCCAAAAAAACGTTAAAAAATATTTACTTTTAGGTACGGTATTAAATTTTCCAGCTATAACTAGCATTATTTTAGAGACGTTGAAGGTAAACCAAAGAGAAGATAAGAATGCTGTTACTTTATTTTACAATATATAGAAACTTACATTATATAAAAGATTATGCGGTTGTGTACAAACACCCACTATGAAGGCAGTACCAACGTAAATACTTATATCTGATGTCATATATAATGAATGAAATATGCCGAATCTATCTAGTAGGGAGGATAGTTAAAATGTTTTAAACTTTATTTTTACATTGATTTTTGTAATTAATTAATTGTTCATTAAAAATATAATCTCACTAGACTCGGGAGGGGCAATTGTCCCCACTGTTCCCCCCTTGGAGTTGACCCAGATTAAAAAGGTACTAATTGTATTTTTTAATATTTGATCTACACAAGAATTATCGTCAAAGACAGAGGTACCCTAACTTATTCTCCAAAAACCGACCTTTAATTGTGTAGGAAAATGGGGAAGTTAATATAAATAATGACAAGATATAGTTCAAAATGCACTTTAAATTAAAAATCTTAACATTTCAGAACCTTTAGAAAGACACTTTGTGGTTTATGGAGCTAGTGTTTGCGATTTTTAAGAAAAAAATTCAGCTTTGCTCGGATAGAATTAAACATGTAGTATTAGATGAGTTAGTTAGATATATACAATTTTTTTTAATATGTCCTAAATGTAAAATGGTTTGAAAGGGTTTTTACAAATAACACGTTTTAATAAACAGATGTCTTACATTTCAACCTCCATCTAAATCGGATAGTTGTACGATAGAATTTGTGGAGCATTAGATTTATTGTTAACAACTTCGTTCCATACTTCGTTGCGGGTGTGAGTTGTATTTGTTCACGGTAAAATCACTTTCAGGCGGCTTCAGTTTTATTTTAAATCCAAAACATTATTCTTAAAAAACTTATTACTAGATTACTAGTAACATGTGCAAACTAAATTGACCCGTTCTTCATAACGGTTTCTGTAAAATTAAACAAAACTAAATAAAAATATCCTTTAAAAAGTTTCTTTCAAACTAACCTAAAAATAAAAAAAATCTTTGTTTACGAATTTTACCATAAAATAAATTTGAATCAGCTGTTGTGGTAAACTGAAGCGACAAAAAAGGTATGTAACAACAACATGGGTTATTTTAAGGGCTGCAAGGCGAAAGCCAGATTTTCTCAGCTTTAGGGTCTGCTCCAATCGATTTCACGTAAAAACCAAACTTAACACAAAAAATCGCCAAGTATAGATTAAGAAAATACAAAAAATACATACCTTGTGGTATAGTTGCGATTTTAATATTCTAATCTAATCTGGATCGAAAACTGGCGACTCCTGTCAGCTCATGAGCGGTCACTTCTGGCTTATCTATGCGAGTCGCGCTGCTACGGTACCTCTCTGGCTTTAATTCGGCGCACAGGCCCAATGAGTAAGAGATAAATATGAACCAGCTCCTAAAGGGGCTCTGCAATATTACAAAACTAAATATGAAATAATGTTTTGTTAAATATCTATTGAAATGTTTTCTTTTCAGGAGAGTTTTCTTCTCCCCGTCCCTTCCTTCGGTCCGGGTGGTAACCTCCAACGACCAGTAAGCCCTCTAGTGGAGGACACGGAAGGCGAAGAGGGTGAAGGAGAGACCGGTGGAGGGGGGATACTCAAGAAGTTCAACACCGGAGTTTCCACCCCCGGAGGACCCAAGGGGGCTCCGCCACAACAGACACCACCCCGCACCACTGCCAACAGCATCCTTAGGAAGTGCTACCCCTCCAGCAGCCCCCAAGCTCCCTTCCTGCCCTCAGGTCACTTGGAGGACTGCCTTCCTCCTTGTTACCATGGTGCCAAGACGATGGCTAAACTTATAAAGGTAAGTCGTTTTATATTTGTATGAGTAAGAGTCTAAAGCTTAGTAGCTTTATAGCATACTCTGGTATGATTATATGTCCAATTATATTAGTAGCTATACAGTACCACGTCGTTATCTCAGTGTTCTTAAGCGTCAAACAAAGGATCTCATATCCGTATTTTTTGTTTTAATAGAATAGATTTTACTTATTAAATTAAAATAATTTGTTTCATATAGTTCAGAACTCAAGCCCTATTGTAGTCATGGAGCATATTTTATAAAGTAAATAGTTAAGGTTGAAAAATAATAAACTAACTAATAATAAACTAACCTGTAACACTATTTATTTCATACAAATATAATAATAATGAAAACTGGGTAATATTCTCTCATTAATGAAATGATTCATTATGTTATCAACTCCTCAATGTAATGCGTTTAAGAACTCCTTATCAATCTTTCGAAGTATTGTTCTTGGGCCAGTATTGAATCGAAATACCACATTTAAATCGTTCAGAAGTCTTCAATTACTCACAGAGCCGTAATTTACTTTTTCCCTTAAAAACCCTTTTATTTTTTATTTAGTAAACATTAATTAAATTATATGGAGATAAAGTTATAGGAGTAAAAACTAAAAGTTTTCCAACAAAACAAATTAAAAATTGTGACAGTTTAAAATGCCAAATAAGAATAGCTTAAAAAGTTTAGAGTTAAAAAGTCTTATACACATTTTCAAGAATAGCTATTTTTAAATATACAAAAATATGGTACTTTTTTGTTTTGGAGCTTTAGGTCCAGGTACAATATAGCTGACTGAGAAAATATCCTCTAAAACGATGAAAAAACCACACGTGCTCCAACAATCTCGCAGCATGAAAAGTACCATAACATTTTTTTAGATTTTCAAACTTGAGGTTTCATCAGATTTGTCTAGGAGAATCTAAGAATAATGTCTCTTAAGAAATTGTAAAAAATATCATTTTTAGTAATACATATATTTGAAGTTTGTGAGTGGTTAACAGAATGAGTTTGTACGTTGAAAAGTTTAAAATTGTTAGCTAACCTCACTCTTTTAAAAATGTATGTCAACTTCAAATATTTCGCCTTTGATAGTCTTTAAAAAATTGTAAAAAAATCAACTGAGGCTCTCTGTGTGTAGGAGTCATTTGAGGACTTCCGGACGTTTAAAATATAAATAATTATCGACTCAGAAACAATATTTTAAAATACTTAAGTAGAGAGTTCCTTAACAACCTGACTTACTCCAAAATATTCTTTGGATAAATTTAAACAGTTTTCTTTTTCTTCCGCGATAATGCTTGTTTGCAAATAAATGTTATACGTTTTAACTATCTATAGTCCAAGATGGGCGTTTGTGCATTAGTGCGGTAGTCAGATGCGAAGGCCATAATTGCATGGTAGTACAGAAGGAAGAGCTCATAAACCCTTCCTAGACTCGTCAAACGCTAATGTCAAGGTTTACGAGTAGACCTACATCTCACTCCGTTACGATCAATAGCCGCTACCATGGGTCCACCCTGTATGAATCAGACCCAATCACGTGATACACACACGCACACAATCAAACGAATCTTGACTGTATTCCAAATTGGATAGCTCTAGAACTGTTTTTACTATTTTTTATTGGAAGGGGCGGATTACTCCCAAGGCACTTCAGCCGTAGCGGCTTTTTGTGCACACCTGTGTGGGTTGCAGCATTATCACATAGCGAAATCCATTGGCGATTGACGGGGTCTCATCCAGTTGACAGGCGTTAGGTCCACCATCTTCCCAATTTTGTCCGTGGGGGGGATGAGGGGGGAAACCCCAGTTAGTGCTCTACGGAGATGAGCTACGTTGCTTATTGGTAGTATAAATATAAATATGGATCGCAAAGAGTCTCAGTTTTTTTCACTCTATTGCCTTCCTCCAACCAAAACATGGTTATATAATAAACAATCAAATACGTAGCCACAGTAACAAGAAAGTGGCTTCTTATTATCATTATTTTAAAATATATTCCAACCAAATTAACACTTGCCGTTATTTCATAAATTGATCAATTTATCAAGTTTATACATTTTATGGAACGTATATTTCACTTCTATTATAAGTACTGTGTGCCGTTTGTTCAAAATATGGGAAGTGTATTGAATTTAGTTAAAAATTATATTGAGTACCACTTCAAATAGCTTATTGATGAGTTTTCGTTGTGTTACAACGATTACAACACACGGGAAATTGACATACCTTTCACTCAGCCACAAAAATATGTACGTGACAGTTAGCATTACCAGTGTGTGTAGCTAAAAAATTTACCGTATAGCCAATTTGTAAATGTACATAGAAATATGATGAAACCCAACGTCAGAAACTGCTTTATCAACTACACAACTAGTAAATAAAGACTTGTTTGAGGTAAAGCTATTGCGGGTAAAGCTGGAGAATTAATATCTATTGCGGCTTGTGTTTTCAATGTAAATCAACTGGCTCAAAGCAGTGAACTCCACCTCAATCTCAGCTGAGTCTGTGTTTAGATGATGACACTTGCGCCATCTATTGGTTGGTCTCTTTGATCACGTGTCCATCTCAACAAGCACGTTTTCCATTGAGTTTCCCACATCTGGAGACAGAGTGCGCCTTAGTAGCGAATATATCGATCAATCGTTTTTCCAGCTCGCCACCTCTATTCGTCTCTATAGGAGCCACTGGATGTCAAAGACATTCTCTTGGAACTCATGGATTACGGTTTGCTGGTTTCTGGTCAGCCTTTTTACATTTTTACGCTCACCAGTCTGTGAGGGCTTATCGTAGCAGAATGAATCTCTATTCGCCGTTTATCGACAAAATGGGTTTCACTGAGACATTTTATAACTTTTTCCCATTCTGCTTTGAAAAATAACCCTCCATAGTTAGGATTGGTTTTGACGTAAGTTATGCCATTGTATATTAAAATCCAGTTGTCAATATTTTTCATACATTAGAAGGAAATAATTTTCGTCCTAGGATGTAATAAATAAGCTAATGTTTATGTCATGAATAAATCTTACTAAATCTTTCTTTTAGGGCACAATTTTATGTATAGGAAGAATTTTTTATTTCATAACTAGGACTTTTAAATCATGCACCGTATCATGGACTTGTAAATGAACTAAGCTCAACCATTTTTATTATTAATCAACATGTTGTGTAGCTGTTACCTATTCATTCATACTACTAGAAATAGTGACTTGTGTATATTCTTAAAAAAAACTGTTATTTTTTGCAAAACAAAAGCAAACCATTTCAGTTTTGGATATTTATTTACCTCCCTAGTAATACGAAACCCATTAATTTCCCAGTATTTCCCAATAATGTCATACAGTAACTAGTTTAGTGCGTTAGCTATCAAGCAGAGTGCGCACGTGTCCGCTATGACGTCAGCGATGCGATGGCGCCTCGGAGCTTAAGTGCTGCAACTTCGCGGGGAAAATGTGATTTTCGGCGTCGCCTTCGCCCCCCCTCGTCATCCTCATTCCTTTCCGCAAAGCCCATCGTTGTCGTAAAGTATTGGGACTAAGGGGACAAAATATTTCTGACATGGTTTTTTTTCAAAAGGAAAATATTTTACTTAAGCGAGGATCGCACGCAAGGCAAATTTCACAGAACTTATGTTACTCCCATCAAAGTTATCGAATAGTACTGAGTATATAGGTTTGTTGCAATATTGGCTATTTTACATAGTAATGTGCTTAAAGGCTGTTCGCTAAGTAAAAACACATGCATTTGATCAAATTATGTTAATAACTAAGTTAAAACAATTAATATATTGACCATAAGAATTGCAAGATATA
This sequence comes from Nephotettix cincticeps, assembly GCA_023375725.1. Taxonomy (NCBI): domain Eukaryota; kingdom Metazoa; phylum Arthropoda; class Insecta; order Hemiptera; family Cicadellidae; genus Nephotettix; species Nephotettix cincticeps. The sequence goes on from CM041789.1 coordinate 54,616,232, forward strand.
CGTAGGTTTGCTGCCGTAGGAAACATTAAATTTGAGGGTTTTATGCATGTATTTAGTTAACCAGGAGGACTCGCATACTATTTTCTTTAATATTTAAGTAAATAAGTGAGGTATTGGGTTTTAGCTATTCTCCCTAAGAATCATTACTGTAGTAGGGTGGTAGCTCTGTCGGACGCTCATTTTTGTCAATACCATTTGGAATGTGGTTCCAAATGAATCAAATAGAGTTCAGAATGAGCGAGAAATAACACTAGTATAAAACCGTGCACTCAGCATATTATCTATTCAATAATTCATACTTATGTTAAAGTTATCGTACGTTTACATCATTTGATGTGATTTTACATTTAGAGTAATCATTTAGTTTCACATCTCCTATAAAACTGTGAGTAAACTGTGAATGCAATTTCACAGAGGACGTAAAACTATATAATTACTCTGAATGTGAAACTACATCAAATGATAAAGATAAATGTATTTATGAATAACATCTTTAAAAATGAAAAATTAAACTAGTACAGTAACTTGGTAAAAATACTTTTGGAGAGCTATAAATAAATGTTTGTAATACTAATGTCCGTGTAATAATAATGAAACGTGTTCTAATTGTAGGTAATTGATATTTTATGTTAAATAATTGAGCTAGATTAAAATTTTTCTTTACATTTATTTTCTTAAAATTTCAGATTTATATTGTGTCGTGAGAAAATCTTTCATCTTATCTGGTTTACTGTTAGTTAAATCTAAGGAACTTCACTCCGAAAATGGTCAGCAGGGCTTGATAAACGCAAGACGTTGCAATACTGAATGCTTTCTTCCTCTCAAATCTACACATTATTCAGGTATATTAACTCCTTTGATCTTCGGATTTGGTTAAGTAGCGTGTTTTGCACAATCTGGACACAGCGAGCTGATGAAGCGGGCAGGATTAGACTAATGAGACGATGTTTCCTGCTCGTCACCTCCGCGAACTAGCGGCTACAAAGGGGATCATGGGACGGTGGCCACGTATTTGGGGATGCGTCCTCTTTTAAAAACTCACACCCAGTGGGCCGAGTAATCTAAAATCTTTGCATTTTGTAAAAATGTATTTCCATCCAAGAATGGATATGTTTAAAGGGAATGATTTTATTCCTATAAACTGCAGTACTAATAACCATATGACGTCACTTCCGTTCCAAATTTTGGCCTGACGGATTGTCAATACCCCCGTTCCCAGAGCTAAGACGCATCCATGTCAATAATATTTAAATGTGTTTAATTCCCTTTGGGAAATAGCTTATATTATGGATGTTTCTTAAATGGAACGTTTTTCAGTTCCTCTAAACATATGTTATTAAAATAGTATAACGTAGTTTTCGTTTCAAAATATGGTCTGAAGGATGGCCAATACCCCCTTCCCCAGAGCTAAGACTATATATGTCAAAATGTACATATTTTCAACTTCACAGTAGTTTTTTTTTAATTAGTACTGATATTCTATTTATTATAATCGATATACTTACTACTTGCAAAATAATTGAATATCGAACCTTTTTTGTAAATTCGTCAATCACAATGGGTCACATGGGCTAGCCAGAGGTGACCGCTCATGGTCTGACAGGAGTCGCCAATAACTGGTTTCTATTCAGCAACCTTTTGTATTAGTATAAGTTCTATAAAATTCCCTCAACTCACACCAACGGGCTGAGTAAATTTCGTATTTATTTCTTCGATTATTTTTGACATGGTCTTAGCTCTGGGGGGGGGGGTTATTACTGCTATATTTTATAATTAATGATAAGTAGTCAATTCAAAACTCGGTAAAATAGAGAATTTAAAAATCGGTACTATATTTAATGGCAAGTGTTTACTTTCGAAGTAAATCAGTTCTTGCACAAAGTGCAGCAGCCTGGTGGGAGGAAATGTGATTTTTGACGTCGAAGATCGTCGTTCCTGAGACGGATGCCCCCCTTCCACTCACCAAATAAACCCCCTCCCTTTGTTTGCAAACATTCCAACTTCACGCATAAAGAGTTATCTTACAAAACGAGCGTTGCGAATTTTTACGGAAATATTTCGTAACGTTATGCTTGAAAAATTGAAATAGGCGGCGTTGTTCGTTGTAAATTCTACAGAGAGTGTTCATTAAGGTTGGGGCAAACTTTGAGGGATGATAGTATTCATCAAAATAAACAAAAAATATCCGGTAAACATATGTCGAAACATCCTAAGTTTAACATATATGGAAAATTGAGACAGACTATAAATCATTTTACACCGGTATACCTTTGATCATTTTTACAGCTTAGTAAATACACACTCTCGCACGCACACGCACACTAACTCAGCTTTCCCGCAGTAAATGAGTAAGGAATGGAATTAAGGGACTTTAAGGGAATTAAGGGAATTTAGGGACTTTACAACCAACCTGCAAAATGCAATTGAAATGTACTTTCATCAGTAAATGTTTGCGATCAGAAACTTGATCCTTACTAATAGTTTTTCGACATTAATAATTGGAAGCAACCTAGGTAAAATTTAAAATATTGCTAAAAAATCTTTTTTTCAAATTTGATGTTAAGTTCTAAATTCTTGATTTTAATTTGAAATTACAAAACCACGCTTTCTCGTTATACCTTCTTTATTTTGTCGTGACATAAATACATTAATTTCTCACGGATCTAAAGCTACGAGTAAGACATTTCAAAAAGAAATATAAATATAAATATGTGCACGATTGTAGTTTCACAGACTTGTAGAATTGTAAATGTAAATATATTCACACTGTTTAAAGGTCAATGTGAATATTTGCGTTATAAACAACCACGTAAGTTGTATCTACCTTAACGTTGTGCTAACTTCTTGTATAACCTCCGGGGGGTAGAAGGGCTAATAGTTTTACCCACACAAACGTTATATATCCAAGCTGTTTCTTAAATATCTTTCCGTAATATTTTATACTATCACGTAATAATCACTATGCTTTCAAATTGATATAAGAAATTTTAGTTTTCATGATTGCAGTTATAGAAAACAATATCACAAAATAGTTTAAAACATTTTTGACATGGATATGTCTTAGTTATTTAGGGAAGTAGATACAAACATTTTTTTAAATTCCAAAACTCTAAGTTTGTTTTAACAAATGATTATTTGATATTATATTTTGGTTAAGGTAAATAAACGCGTATTATAGTGAATTCCAATAACTTTAGGTATGATAATGAGTTCGAAGCTGTCTAAATCACAATTTATATAATTGTGGAAGTAAATACAATATTGGATGCATAATTTGTAAACTAATATTATTTTTAATTTGATATGAAACGTTAACCGTAAGAATACTTGACGATTATTTGTAATTTATTAATTGAAAAATCGGAAAATTAAAGCTTATATATTATTTGGAAAAATTCATCAATAAGTGCATTTAAATACACTAAAAGATTAACGTAATTACCATTTTCCCAACTTATTTTTTCAATTTTTTGTGCCCCTGAATCGAAAAAGGTGGTTTTTACAGTGACGTCTGTCTATGTGTGTGTGTATGTATGTATGTGTGGAGAGGGGTGTTGCAGAAGCCTAGAGGCGAGACTATTGGTTTGATTTTTATGAAATTTTGTATGTAGGTAACAATCTATCTCGGAAACATTTTTTTTGAATTTTTATTTTGAGGGTATTTTACTCCTAAAACTCCCCAAAAACACGGTAAAATGAACATTGCATTAATTTTGGTTCTCATGTTGTTGTTTTTAGAAATTGTATTAATATATTTTAAACAATAAAATATTTAATTATATTTAGATAAACTTTGAAGAATAAGATAGTTTTACAGATTGTCGTTTTAAAATTTACTTAAGGGAGAAAGTATATGTCAGTCCACTGATACCATTTTTATTCATATACTCTAGCATGAAATGTAACGTGAGAGGGTCGGAGGACGTGAGTGTGCTGTTAAATAATGGTGGTAGTGCGCGGGATAATGGCTCCGGATAAAGAACAACAATTAATTATTCTTCCAGCATCCACAGACGATCACTAATCTGGCAATTATCTTAGTTAATTACCGTAGAGTGTTAATCGATTACTTATTTAGACGAAGTGACACTAGCGTATGACTTAGTAGTGAAATGTTTTGTTTTAATCCCTTAGGATTATGTTAATTTAGAGTCAGCATTGATGGTCGAAGTTTGAAATTGAACGTCAAGGATTTATCCTGGAGGAAATACTTTTTTTACTCTCTTTGGGAAATAGGTTAGATCCTGGATACGTCTAAAGGGAATGTTTTCAGTTCATCTTAACAGCTGTTCTTATAACCATATGACGTCACTTCCGTTAAACACTTCCGCTACACTTCTTGCGTTCCACAAATCTGCTAACACCCTCAAACCTTAGACAGCTTAGACATATCCATGTCAATAACATGTACTTTATCTTTCGAAAAAATACAGCCACCACACAATTAATTATGTAAAAGCCTATAAAACCTAAAATGTTATAAAAAACTTTAGGTATGGGGGACAATGAAGATCCCTACCTATACTATTATGATATAAACTACAATATTTAGGTAACAATATCTAAAAGAAATTTTTAATAACAAATATTTTTCATGACTTACTAATATTTTTTGTGTTATGTAAGACATAAAAGATTTCTTGACAAACAACTTTAAACGTTTCAGGACCCAAATAACTCATTGAAAGCTATCCACTTAACTAATAATAAGGTCAGGTAGTTGAAGTCACTGATATCCGAAAACAAAACCTTTCATAAGTACTTGCATGAATTTCAAACAAAATATCCTACTAAGTTTTGCTTAAATTGAAACACACCTCATCTGTTGATTCATTTGATTTATAATTAGGTTGGGAATTGTGTTATATGGTTTACAATCCCAGTGGGACTAAGGAGAAGAAATGTGTAAATTCATATTCAAAAACATCACTACCAACTTTCAATGTGTTACCGTGTATTAAAAGGTTAGCTTTTTATGGCCAGTACAAGTTAAGTGACTTTCTATGTACTTGTAAGGGAACATTTCTCACGTTTTATTCTGCCTTAATATCTCTCTCTCTCTCTCTCTTTAATTGGTTACTTTAAACATAAACTCTTATTTATATCGTTACCTAGCACTTTTACAGAAGAGGATTAATATTTAAATACTAATTTTAGCCATACTTAAACAATGCTCTCGAGATAGCTTGCCTGGAAACAACAATAAATATTCAAGATCAAAATCTGTTAATAAAATAGTATTATTTGCAATTTCATAGAAAAGTTTTTTTAATATTTCTACAGAAAATGTTTATTGACTATCATTAGCTTGTAGTTAATATCTTTAATATTATGCAACCATAGTACAATAAAGTATCTGATTTGAGCGATGGATAATTACAAACCATCAATATCAATATCAATACCGATAGACCCTACCGATACCAATATCGAATACCGAATACAGAATACCGAATACCAAATATCAAATATCGAATACCAAATACCTAATACCAAATATCGAATATCGAATACCAAATATTGTATACCGAATACTAAATACCGAATATCGAATACCGAATACCAATACCGAATACCAATTACTAATACCAATACCAATACCAATACCAATACCAATACAAATATCAATATAAATTTTAGATAAAACAAAACACTATACAAAAATGTTTACTCCAAATATATTACGGCAAAGGCCATCTTCATAATTAGACCAGTTCGTAATTCAGATGCAGTGGTTCCGGATTCCACGTTAAACTGTAGGTTTCATAGATATGCCATTGACTGTTTGGCTATTAATCAAAAGTTCTGTCTAAGGAACATGTCAGCCTTAGCCAGTAACAAGACTACAAGATCACGCCACAATCATCCTACACTCGTTTCTCATTCATACTTGGCTTAACATACCTACTTTGTAGCACGGTCCCCATTTCAATAATCGAATCCAATCTAGATCACCCGCAAAATATTTCCTGTGGCTTAGGATGAGATACTTCCTCCAAATTCCACTTCAACAACAATATGCACGTGAGAGTGTATAAATCGTTGCCATTACATGAGCTGTGAGGGTGGGCCGCTATGTGGCAGGTGAATTCCAAACAGATCGAGGCTCAGGCTACTTAGCCGGGCTAAAACCAGCGTGACCAAACAAACACCGGTAATACCAAATAGTCGGTCAGTAAACACATACCTGCCCACGACCCACGATCTCCTCCGTCGCCATCTGCCACATGATCAGCTGGTCGAATCCGCAGTTAATTCGCAGGTAATTGTGGGTAATTTTTGTGAAATTATTACTGACCACACGATATTCGTTAAAATATGTTCAACCCTTTGCCCACTCAAATTTATTTTAAGAAAGTTCCTCTAAACTCGAATGCCCAAGCACTGCTTGACACCACCGTTTTCTATTTTAATTCGTCATAGTTTTTACTAGCATTGTCCTTTGATGTCGTATAGCCATCAGTGCTGGCCACCTATTTCCTCATGGGGTCGTCTGGCCAGCACAGGTGACCATTCTACACATTATTTAAAAATAGTTTAGCATTTGTCCGGTAGATTTCACCACAAAACTGCAACAATTCCTAGATTTATGACAAATGAACTAATGTTTCCAGCACTATATATGGTGACTTACGTGGGAAAACTGCTCAGACGTCAATGCGCATTTTCCAAAGCCTAACTTTTACAAGGAATAGGCAGTTAAAAATAGTAGATATTGCCTAGTAAAAATAATTATTTTGTTACTTTTTATGGCCTAAATTCACAGAGAGGCAATTGTAAATCATATCCTAGTTCAATAAGTAAAAGCCAATTATAAAAGTAGTAGCTCTAGTAATAGATTTTTTTTATTTATATACAGGGTATTTATTAAAGTTGGGGACAAACTTCTTGATATGGTAGTACTTATCAAATTAAACCGAAAAATGTTCTGTAAACATATGTATAAAAATTCTTCGATTAGCCTCTAACCGCCATTTTGTATTTTTTACAAAAATCATTATATCTATAGAACTATTTAAGCTACAGAAAGCGAACTTTGAACACATCTTTATTTGCTAAAGGTGAAAATATTCTTCAAGTATTATTTAGTTTGGTTTTATATTTCAAAAATGGCGGAGGTGAAAAAATGTCATTTTTAATAACAACAAAATCATTAATGTAATAATATTTTTATGCGGTATAAAAAGTATTTTAATTTTAATTTCAAATCTAACGATACTTTGTTGAACGAATTCTGTCCACGTATAAACGAGAAAATGCACTTTCAATGTTAGCTTACAGAGTCCATGCACCACCGAAGGGCGGCCGTGGTGGAGAATTAGTTGTTGGGCCTTCATTAGTAAAGCAGACTCAACAACATACAGAGAGATTCTGGATTATTTTAAACGATAAAACATAATTCATTAGTACAAATCATAGTTCATCTCTCGGTAGTTCATATTAAATATTAGATTGACCGGCATGGTGATGTGACCTGTAATTCAGCGACTTGGTAGTCACGAATCGTGCATAGTTGTGAGCGATAATCGGTGGGTGTAGTGTACTCTTGTGTAGATTGACGTCCACATTATATAATACTAAGTCCATCCAAGGCTGTTGTTTCGACATCACGTTAAACTGTAAATCTTTTATATATGCGATTGACCGTTGGGCTATTAAGTAACAGTTCTGTCTAATTAACATGTCAGCCTTAGTTAGTAACAAGACTACAAGATCGCGCCACAATCATCTTACACTCATTTCTCATCCATGCTTGGCTTGAAATACCTACGGGTAGGTCGCCGTTTTTCTAACTAACTAGATCGGTCAGTCGTTGGAGAAAGGTTGAATTATAACAATATTTGCTGTGGCAGAAAAAGCTGAGTAGGTAGAGTAACTCGTCTACCAGCCAAAAGACCCGGGTTCGATTACCGAACATGACATGGAATTTGTAGCTCAAGACTACCACCGTGATGCGGAAGCCGTTGGTCTCGGCTACTCTTAGGTAGTTGTCAGGTCGCTTGAGAAAACTCTGACCTTGGCCAGAAGGTTAGACGAAACCTACCTTAACTTAATAGGTATAAATAGGTTAATAACACATTTACCAAATATGATGGTTTATTATGATATAGACACTGATTCTTTTGAGTTTTTATTAAACAAATTGTACCTGTTTTATGGTTAGTTTTCAATCATTTAACTCTATTAATTCTTCATAGGACAAGTTTTTGTATGACTATGACTTACTTAACTCTTTATTTTCCCTCTGGATTTTTCGAAAATAATAAAAAGGAGCAACCAGGAATAAAGGAAAATCGGAGAATAAGGAGAAGTGATAAATTGACTTGAACTGGCTGAAAATATATACACAGAAGTTTGCCTAAGGCTTTATTCCAACCGGCTTAAGACTAACCGTTTTGTGGATCAACTCTTCTATCCTCATTTTTATTCATCGGCGTGTCTGTTTCAAATATAATTTTATCTAGTATTTTTTATGTGGCTTTTTCCAATTTAGCTTAGACTATAGGTCGAGAATTAAAGCATAGAAAATGTTTATAAAAGCTGTAAACAATTTTAAAGTTTGGATTTTTTAAGCGTAATGAAGAACTTCATAAATTCCTGTTAAAATTATCAGTTCATAGTTTGAGTTGAAAAAGGAATAATTTTTTTCAGTCAAATATATACGAAAAGGATATACACATTAAACTACCATCTTCTAAAAATTCTAATTTGAATTCTAAAAATAGTTTTATGAAGGCTGGATATTTTTGAAACAAAAATAACCTTTTTTCTTCATGCCATTTAATTTTTGTGAGCTTATTTTTATAATGAACTAGATAGTTGCCAAAGTCTGTTTTATTAGATTGCATTAGTAATGCATGCTTTTCGCTAAGGCTATTTATAATTTTAATGTATACAATAGGGTGTGGTACAATTCTGTCGATCCCAGTGGAATATTCCGTCATCAGCTGATTGAGTGTGGGGGTGGAACTACTTCCTAGAACATTTTGTTGCAACGATTTGCTTTCATATATCGTTTCTCTGACAATATCCTAGAATTCCTATCTTGTTCTTTTATTTATTTGACGCGCATTGTCACATTATCATTTCAGACTTGCACTGACCCAGTAAGACAAAGGTTGCTGGATGGAAACCAGTGGCCGGAGACTCCTTTTGGATCACGACCCAACAGACTAAAAAATAGGCGAAAACAGGCTAGTCAGACCTGGTCAGGTGACCTCTGGTTAGATCTGTGTGGGGTGTTGTAAATATTTCAGACCAAAATTTGAAACAGTGATGTCATTTAGTTTGTGACGTCATATGGTTAGTGACGTCATAGTTTGTTTATAAAAACAGCTGTTTAGATGAACGGAAAACAATCGCTTTAGACACATCCATGATTTAACCTATTTCCCACAGGAAAGTAAATACAAACATGTTGACAAGGATACGTCTTAGCTCTGGGTGGTGTTGGCAATTTGCGCGACCAAAATTTGAAAGTGTCATTTAGTTTGTACGTCATAGTTTGGTTATAAGAACAGCTGTTTGGATGAACTTAAAACATTTGTAGTTGTATGTATTTGGCACTGGCTTTATAAGTATGTCCGAAGCTCGTAAAAATAACACACATGAGGACTACAGAAAAACATAGAACAAAAGTTTTATGAACCCTGAAACCGCGGGGTGTTTTTAAATTTTCGGTCCCACGAATCATCCTTAAAAAGAATAGATTAGTGCGCCCAATGCAACAGATAGTATGGAATATACATTCCCAACATGACAAGGTAGCTCAGAGTAACGCGTTAGCCCTGTTGTTTCTGGATTAAAATTAGTGTTGACTCCTGCCAGTTCATGAGAGGTTACCTGTGGCTAGCCTATGTGACTCACACTGCTATGGTGTTGTCTTTAATTCACTGCACAAGTTTTAGGTCCATTTCAAAGGGCAGTTGAGGTTAAAAAATACATTAAACAAAACGTCCACACAACAATATTTTCCATAGAACAGATTTTCACATGTGTGATTTTAATATAGCGCAGTCGGTTTATACGAGAAACACGTTAAAACTTGTTAATAACCGGCTCAAGAGTAACACGAAGCCAGTAGGGTATGTTAAGGGGGTGAGGGGGGAGATAAGCCGGTGTCAAAATGAACATCGCTGGCCTCGCTGTGCTTCCTGTGACAACCCAGAGTGAAATATCTTGGCCGCTCGACCTTACCTTTACCAGGTACATTACATTATGTAACGAGTGCTTACCCTTGCTAGTCTTTCCAACAAATAGTTACCTACAATATACGTTATTCTACAACTGGTATATTTTGATTTTTTGATTTTTTAACCTACATTTTGTACAATAAACCTTAGATTACTGAATATAAATTAGATAAAATTATTGAAATGGTGACACTACAACAAGGTAGTTTATTTTTATAGCATAGGTTTAGCCAGAAGTGACCGCTTATGAGCTGACAGGAGTCACCTGTTTTTGATCCAGATTAGATTAGATTAGCTTATGGAAATAGCAACCATACCACAAGGTATGTATTTTAAGCCGAGTGTGAATGAGAAATGAGTGTAAGATGATTTTAGCACGATCATGTAGTCTTGTTACTAAGGCTGTTATGTCCTTTACACAGAACTGTCAACGGCATATCTAAGGGACCTAAAAATTAACGTGGAGTCCGAACAACTTCCTCTAAATTACGTACTGATCTAATTGTGAGGAATAACGTAGTATGCAATAGTGCGGACGTTAATTTACTCAATATAACAAACACACAACCAAAGATCATAACTATACACAATTCGTGACTTAAAGTAGCTGGATTACAGGACAAGCGACAGTTCCAGTCTGTGAAAAAAACTATAAATAAGTAATTTATTTATAGTAAGTTCTTTTGTTCATACACCCTTCATCAATACAGATCAAGAAAGCTAACGTACCGCGTAACCCGGTAATCATCTGTTATAAACCCAAGCGTTGCAGACCACTGGGCCGAGTTATATTATCAGTTTCAAAGCGACGCCTCTCAAAGACGTGATCACAACAAGGGTAAGGTCGGATAGGGTGGGAGGGGGTGATGGGTGATGAGGGGGTGGGGTAGGGGATGACGCCGACTCCGACGTCGGCGTCACGCCTGGACTCCGCAGTGTTCTCGCGACCGTCCCGGCGTCTCGACGTCCTGTGCCGGCCGTCGCGGCGCGTAGCAACAGGTGCCTCCCTCACCGCCGGCGCTCGCCCCTCCTAAACCTAAGGGAAAAACCACACTGAGGTGGGATCACTCTTGTTTTAGTATTTCTTTTCTTCAAAAAACACTTTTAAATTTACATTCTTATTTTTATAACTTTTCTGTTATTATTGTTGAAACTTGTATTTACTCCGACAATCGGTGGCGTGTCCTGTAATCCAACTACATAGAGTTCAAAAATTGTGGATAGTTATGAGCGACAGTGGGTGTGTTTTCATCCTCATAATTAGACCAGTTTGTAGTTTAGAGTCAAATGTTCTTTGAGTTCCACATTACTCTGTAGGTGCCTTAGGTTTCATTGGTTGTTGAAAGTTATAAATAACTGTCCTGTCTAAGAAATATGTGAGCCATAATTTGTAACAAGGCTACAAGATCGTGCCACAATCATCTTACATGTATTTCTCATTCGTACTTGGCTTAAAATACATGGGTAGGTCGCCATTTCAAAAGGTAAGCCTAGTAGGTCTTTGGCTTTGCCGACGTCTCTCCACTCTCTACGGTCCTTAGCCGAGGCTTGTTGTTTGTGTGGTTGTGAACGTTTTACATTTTTCAGTTCTAGGTTGTTAGCCTCGCGAAGAGTCCCTGGAGGGCCAGGATCTTATATCATGTTTAAAAATTGTTTTCACAAAAATTAAACTAAAAAAATGTTTCATGCAGGCCTCCGAATTATTACATTTTACTTTTTTCTTTAGTTTTTTTCTAATGTCTTTCGGAATTTTGAAAGTTTTTTTAATACGATCCAAACTTTGTTATTACCTTACGTCAAGATGTTAAGTAGTTTCTTTTTTAATTCAATAACACAATGACACAATGGTTACTGGATCCAGATTCGACTCTTGTGGAATTCAATTCGACGACCATAGCTTTGAAGGCGGTCGCTATAAACAGCCACCCAGTTTTAAAGGTATTTTCATTTTTTAGCCTAAACCACCCATTTTAATGATGAAGGGCCTAAAATGATACTGAAAGTCAATAGTGACATGAGTAGCGTTAATTTTACCACTCATAATATGGCAGGATTCGCACACCGACATGGCTTCGATCACCTCTGAACTACTCAAAAGTACGAATTGAGTCTTATATAACCATTTAGTTTCGTGAGGCTAATTTTACACTATAAATAAACAAGGCTAACCTGACTTCACATCCATAAACTGACTAAAAGGCTGTAGTTAATTTATGCTAACATATTTAGAAGAACTATAAAACAAACATTGAAATTAAAGCTGTGACTTTGGTTTTCTAGAAGTTTTTTTGAGTTATAAAAAGGCCGGGTGTATGGATTTTTTAAATGTTGCCGGTTTCCCTTTGTTGCGTCACTGGGTGGGGTGGCTTGGCGGGACATTAGGAGGTGGGGGGGTGAATCATTAATTAACTGTGAATTGAATCCTCATTAGCTTTACCGAAGGTTAATCATCAAACACAACAATGTATGATACCTCAACATATGAAATATACTGTATCAGTGGACTGACACATACTGTCTCCCTTAAGTAAATTTAAAAATGACAATCTGTAATAAAACTTTCACATTCCTTAAAATTTGTCTATGAGTGAAAAATAATCATCCAATTTCTGAAATAAGGAAGAAATGGATTATTTAATATTCTCCATACTAATGACATTGGGCGCTCTCAGAAAACGTACTGCGTTTATCATGGACAGTAAATTTAACTATTCTCTGGAACTGTCATTCGTAGACAAATAATTCAAAATACTAATTTGTTTAGTTATTCGATACTAAAATCATACTTTACCTTTATTTATTCGCTAAAAACTTTTAAAATTGAATTTTTGACATTTAAAAGCTATAACTTTTAAACCGTCATTATTACAGTTATTCAGGTGGTGTCTTATTATTCTGTACTTAATTATAGTACTAATACTTAGTACTGATAATTACTTAATTAATTAATAGTACTTAATAATTATTGCAAAAAGAAAAGAACAAAAATTAATTTTAACCTCTACATTATCTCAAAGATGAAGAATGCACAATATCTAATGGAAAAGGGTTAATTTTTAAAGATTATTAATTATGAAAGAAATATTTAAAGGTCAACGTCCATGTAAAAAATATATTTCCAACATTTTTAAACAATTAATTTACATAAATCTCATATAACATAACTAACAGTCTTCTCAAACATAGAAATGAGGATACAAAAACTATTACTTGTTGTTAAATGAATTTTTAATGATCACGATTACAGTTGTATTTTAAGATAATAATAAATAAATATATAGAACGTAAATATCACGATGCTATATTTAAAAATGTATTCAAAACTAGAACCAGGCTTTAGTCAGAATATATATTTCCGCATGAATAAAGCGACAAAAATTCCATTACAACGTTGTTTGTGATCGGTATTGTGTGCGGTTAGAACAATAGCATGTGGGTGCGTGTGGTCAGAGGGAGGTTCACTGGCTTATCTGTGCGCTCTATACAACATTCTGTGTAAACACAGCTGCATATTGTGCATTGTTGTATTACTGACATTACAACATCAATGTTTGGCTATCGTCCAATGTAGGTTCACTGGCTTATCTGTGCGCTCTATACAACATTCTGTGTAAACACAGCTGCATATTGTGCATTGTTGTATTACTGACATTACAACATCAATGTTTGGCTATCGTCCAATGTAGGTTCACTGGCTTATCTGTGCGCTCTATACAACATTCTGTGTAAACACAGCTGCATATTGTGCATTGTTGTAATACTGACATTACAACATCAATGTTTGGCTATCGTCCAATGTAGGTTCACTGGCTTATCTGTGCGCTCTATACAACATTCTGTGTAAACACAGCTGCATATTGTGCATTGTTGTAATACTGACATTACAACATCAATGTTTGGCTATCGTCCAATGTAGGTTTAGTGCCTTATTTATGTGGCTTATCTGTGCACTCTACACAAAATTCTGTGTAAACACAGCTGCATATTGTGTTTCGTTGTAATACTGACATTACATCAATGTGTGGCTATCGTCCGAGGTATGTTCAGTAGTTTTTTGTGCTTTCAATATTATAATATTGTGTCAATATTACTGCATAATTTTATCATACATATTTATAATACTGTCATTACAACCACATTGTATCGCTCTTTCTAAAACGTACCATGTCATTATAGCTGCATTTTTCATTAATACAATATTGTTATCATGATAACAGTCCGTTAGCATCGTTCAACCCAGTTTAGGTGGCTTATGGTGGTTGCTATGTACCCCACAGGCAATGTTAATATAGGTGCCTTTTGTACACGAATATACTACTTTCATTGCATAAAAATTAGAAATGTATTATCCTTACATTTTGCATCTATTAAAGTGCTGATTGTATTTTACTTTAAACTTGTTAGAAATAAAGTTAAAAGGCAACTATGATTTATAATAATTTCGGAAAGAGTCCATCAGATTAGTTATTATTTACAAAAAATATTTAAAAATATAACGCTATAAGAATGCTTTACGTCATATTTTATTTGTTTTGATTTTTCTGCGGACATTTTTTTCTTGCTTTCTTTAATTAGTTTAGAATGTAGTAATAATAATAAGATACATAATTCTATATTAAACTTATAAATATATAGTTGTAAAATTTGCTAGTATTCCTTTACTTTAAATCTCAAATCTACAAGTTCCAGATTATCACATTTTTATACAATAGGTTTTACACTCACATAAAATATTAAATACACAGAGAAAGAGAATTAATTACTATATGGAAATACGACGAACGTTTGGCGTCATCGCGACGATTGTTTCTGCGATAATCGAATGGAGGTATTCGATTGATTCCTGGATCAACGATTCCCATAAACTATATGATACAACTCTCTCTCCCTCTCTCTCTCTCTCTCTCTGGTAGTGATTGTTTCCACTTACTTTTAACGGAAAAAGTCGGACGTTTATTCATGTTTATAGCTTAAATTCCTGTACCTGTTAAAATATAGATTCTGTTCATCCGTTAAATTAAAGTCAAAGCGGTTATATACGTTTTTCACACGATGTTTTATTATTAATGAACACATTTTACTATTTATGTTTATATATGGGAATCATTACGAACGTTTTTGTCTCAGGGAAGAAAAATAATGTAAGAATTACAGATTGTGTGTTTGTTAATCTAAACTCATGGACTATGGAATAAGTTTGTAACAAAAAATAAATCGTATAGTAAAAGATTAAGCAATAAAAAATTTTAAATATTTTTCCGACCATTTAAATGTTATTTTCCAATTGTATGAATTTACTTATCAACTCAAACCATATTTTAAGACCTAATTAAAAGACTAGTTTCAAACTTGAAATAAGACTAAATGTATTTTAAGATTTGGGATTTTCATTTTTAGTTCAAAACAATCGATTTTGTTTATATTTTATATATTCATCTACACGTTTAATCCATAAAAAGTATTTTGTAATATAATGTGCTTCAAAATGCATATGCCTCAGAAGTTATGTATAACAGATTTACAGTCGGTTTAATCAGTATTTAACCCTTTCATTTTGATGTTTCAAGCATTTTATTAACGTATTGTTAATTATAAACATTTAATCGTCAACTCAAAACTAGTAAAAAATCATCTGTTTTAATGAGTTTTAATTATTAGTTTTGTTTATTGTATAATTTTTGATAGGAAAACTCTATTGTATGTTTTGGAATACTCATCTAGTTGAAAAGGGGTTTTTCCTAGATCAACCAATAATGTTTCTTTATTTGCACCAAACTGAAAAATCCCTCGGATCGGTCCTGGGAAGGACAGTTCTCTACAGAGTTATGAGAGGTGATCCAGGAGCGATATGAGAGCATGATTTAGACTCAGTTGAGCTTCTGAAATGTAGAAGAGGGAGTGAGAGTGAAATGTTAGAGTGGACAAATGCTATACATTCATCGGCAACGCGAGCCTCCCCCCCTTCTCCCCCTCATCTGACCGGTTTTAATACCCTTTTGCTGTTTGAACGATATTTTACAAACTTTATATTGCAGCTCCATCCTCGGCCTTTCTCGCTCGATTTTTCAAACAATATGCCCGGGCTTTACTCGGAATGGCCTTGCTGATTGAAATGTTTTATTGTTTCCTTATGATTGGGCCTTCGGTCAATTTAGAACTGTTGGTTTCTTAAATAAAATTAACTTTTCTACATTTATTCCCTGCGTGAATTACAAAAAAACAGCATCAGTAAAAAAACTAAATTATACATATATTTAATAAAAAAACTCTTCATTTAATTAAATAGCTTTTAGCAAATTTAAAGTTTCAAATATACTCTAAAAAAATCTAAATCGTTAGGTGCTCTTAGATAACGCACTCTGTTTTTGACAAACTTGGATTTTAAGGGGTTTTTGGAGTGAACTACCTAAAAAACAAACCAAAAAAACGCACTCTATCCCCAAATATTGATTAGGATAACCACTGATATTATACGGTTAGTCATTCGACAACATTTTTCGATACTATTCAGGGAGCCTAAGAATAAATTTTTCGACTCTCAGCTTTTGCACAAATTAAAAAAAAATACGAAAACAATACTTTCTATTTAGGATTTTTGTTTTGACCAGCAGTAATTATCAGACCTTGGTATGGGTTGTACAATTCAATCTTAGCAAGCAACGTACCTTACTCGATATTGATGCTAAATAATAGCCTAAAATCGAACACAAATAAATAAAAAATATAAACTAATCCTCAGCTCATTTATTATTTTAAATAAAATTAAATTTATATTGGTTTGAATTTGACAACACTGTTATTTCTTTTTCTTCAATTGATCATATGTTCCAAACATTTTATGATTTACTTTACATTTTATCACTTTACAAATCATAGTGTAAGTCAAACTTAGAAATAAATCTAAAATCACTAAATAATTGAACTTTTAGAGCTAATTCGTTTATTTTAAGGATTTTTCCAGATTAAAGAATACAAAGACGATCACATAAAGGTATACAGTAATTAATATAATAAGTAGTATGCTAGATACATTCCTAGCTGCCCTGCGAGTCCTGGCTAGGCTTCACGAGTTCTCTCAGAGAGTATCTAACGTATTATTATTCCACTTATGTGATCCAAAAAAAACAACACCATCATGAAAAATAATTGAAATAGGTTTTATTGTAGTGGGTGCAAGTCCATTTTCAGATTTTCTTTGGTATAAAACGTAAATAAATCTAAAATATCAAAATTCAAAGCAATGCATAGACAAATTGCCACAATATTTCAAGTAACAAGTAAAAACTGCCTTTTGTGTTTTACGGTACAGCCCTGACATGTGACCTGTGCCACTGAGAGCTTGTGATCATATATTCTGCACCCTTGCTAAGCGGATCAATTTCCAGAGATAGTAAAGGCCCCACCCTTGCCACTGATTAATTAGAATTTCTGAATTTAACATGACCCAATTAGTGAGTTTACACCAACTATTATTTAACGTTAAAGTAAACGTTTGTTTGAATAAATATTATAATCTCTGTTGCCTTTTTTATTATTTAAGCAATTTAAGCTCAGTTCCTCTTCCTGAATGTTGACCTGTGATGAATAAAAATTATTCTAAATCAGGCATTTATCGAGCGCTGTAATTTTAACTTTATATATTTCTGCACAGAGTTTGATTTTAGTTTCCAAGTTAATATAGATTATGCTAAGGTGAAACAATTGTTGAAACATTCTCAAGCAATAATTAAACAGAAACATTTTTGATAAGAACGTAATATTATAGTAATATAAACAATAATAGTAATTTTAGTAAGGTTAAAGGAGAGGTATTATTTATTTAGAACTATGCAAAAAAACTTGAATTCAAATATTGCTTGTTTATTTATTTATTTTTATTCATGTTTTATCTGCTACAAATTTAAAAAATATTATTTTTACCTCCCTTTAGAAAATAGGCCAGATAATGGGATATGTCTAAAGGGAATGTTTTCAGTTCATCTGAAAAGGTGTTCTTATAAGCAAACTATGACGTCACTATAACCATATAAGGTCACTAATTAAATGACGTCACTGTTTTAAATTGTTGTCGCGAAAATTACCTACACCCCCCTAAGGCTAAGACATATCCATGTCAAAAATGAGTTGATACAATTTGTATTTTCATCGAACATTGTCCATAATTATTTGTTCATTGTTTCAGGTAAGAACAGTTGATTAAGTTGGGTGAGTTGATTACAAATAGGTTTATGATTAGTTGTATTTTTGTTTAACCTCTTAGAGAAAAGTTATTATTCATTGAATCAAAATTTCTTTGTGACAGAAGATAAAGTTATCTCTAATTAATCTTGTGACTCGTTCTTCTAACTTCGCTTTGTTTTCTTTACTCAAAAGAAAAACCTAATGGTATATTTTGCTATCGCAAACACGGTTAATTACTACTCATTACTGGCTACTTCAATTCTTTTTTTTGTTCTACAATATTTAAACCGAAGTACTGGGGGACCGAGCTTTGCAAAGATAGAGTAAACCATGAATGAGATAAAGTGGTTAACTTAATTGAAACACATTTACTATGGTTTGAATAAAAACGTTTTAATAACACGCGAAATACCCATGCCTTTGCTATCACAACGCATATTGCCTGTCAATAATCTAGGAGATCACCTGGTTATGATGCTGTGATTCGGATTGATTAGTTTCATCTCATTGCTTATTAAAAACCCCATCTACGTGACATTAACCTTTTTCCTCATTTTCTGTCTTTCCAGCCCTTCGGGCTGTAAGGTAATTATTTAAGAAGTGCCTAAATTTATTCAAGTGAGGGAAACCAACTGTACGAATAAATGAAAATAAAATCTGTTATGCTTTATTTCAAACTGTATAACTCTCATAATTATCGACATTAAATTTTTTCTGGAATAAATATGGTTTGATATTTTAGAAATGCGTTCAATAAATAAGTATTTATTTATTAACACCCGAACGAAATGTTTGTATTTACTCCTCAGTGGGAAATAGGTTAGATCAAGAATATGTCTAAGGGAAATGTTATTCTAAACAGCTGTTCTTATGTTAAAACATTTCCTCTAACAAATTGCTTGATCAAACCGCTCTGAAATGGTCCGATGAGGACAGCTGGTTCCCCCCTCACCCCCTCTTGCCCATTTTTCATTTAGCCTATCAGCTGACGAAACCATACGCTATAATAGATAGGGCGATCTGGCAATACCGAACTGACTCTCATCGGCCCATTTTCGTGCGGTTTACTTTAACAACCCGCCCCCCTAGAGCCAAGACATGTCTTTTTTCATCACTGCTCACAGGTATTAGCTATGTTACACGACAGATGATTTCAATAAAAACAAATCATTCAGCTGTTTTCCCTTGTTCTCAATCAGTTCACTAATTCACCACAGTATTTACATTATTTATATGTTTCAAATCAGGTGTTTTCACAGCTTAACAATTCAAAAGTAAACATAAGTACGCACAAGCTACTATTTGCTGTGTTTTAGCGTGTTGCATGCTTACATTACTCGAAAGATGTCTAGTATGTCTGAAAATTTAATTAAAAAAGCTTGAGATATTACGAAAACCCTTCTACTCGAAAAGTCAAGAGAACGAAAGAAAAATAAATACAGCAGGTTTACGGAATGGTGCAAGGTTGAAAATGTAGAGTCGTGATGAAAAATATCGTTCATGACTTGTACCAAAAGGGATTTTCCGGCACTTGCTACAATTATTTCAATCTGCTTCGCCCCGCACGCAAAGGTGCGTACCGGTAAATCCTACATTTGGTACTTTCATCAAATATACTATCTCATTATTACTCATTTTCCTTACTAATTTAATACTACATCTTGAAAAAAAGTAACACTTAGGTCCTGGTGACGAAATATAGCTATAAATATACTAACTCCATTAAGTAGAGATCAGAATTTTTTTTATTTACTTCCCTTTAGGAAATGGGTTACATCATAGATATGTCTAAGGGAATAATTTCAGTTTCATCTAAACAGCTCTTCTTATAACCAAACTATGACGTCACTAACTAAATGACGTCACTGTTTCACAATGCCACAAGACATATCCATGGCAAAAACTAATGTTCAGTATATTGATTATGATAAAAGATTTATACCTGGGTGTCTTTAGACATCACAGGGAGTGAGTAACTACGAAGAAGTAGAAGTCAATACACCTGTAACACTGATATTTATATGATGAATGGCTGAAATCAATTGGAATTGGCCAATCAACCTTGAAGCAATCATCTAGCGGAAACAACGAAGACTGTATCATTAGATGCGATCAAGGCTGTCGTTACTACACATAAAATAACGCCGGTGGCACCTGGTCACGGATCCATGGAACGGTGACATTTGACGTATACAACGGCATGGTTACTTTTTAGACATAGACATTCTTTATCTATATAAATAAAATTAGAGTTTTGTCTGTACATTGCTCAGAGTTATTAATTTTTTAGTTATTTTTACGTTTCGTGCGTTAGAGAAGCCGGAACAAGGCTTATCTCAATTTGTGTTTATGGTGTTTATCCAGGAGGCATTTTACGCCGTCTTCTCCGGAAAAAACAATAAATCTTATTTCATTCTACATTACCGAGAAGGGTTTTTAATGCTAGAAATTGTTCGCCGCCGCTTAAAAGGTTAATCAGGAGCATTTAATCACAAGCATATTGTCTAAAGTCAGGGTATTCTTGAGATTATAAAAATCTATTATAATTTTGAATGTATACTTATCTGACATGGTGAAGGAATGTGAGAGGCTTCGAGGCTGTGCGTTTTCAAAGCTGCGTGAGGTTCGGTAAGGCAACTTGAGGCTGCGTGAGGCTACGTGATGCTACATGAGGCTACACAAGGCTACATGAGACTACGAGAAGCTACGTAAGCCTACACGAGGCTGCGTGAGGCTACTTGAGGCTGTGTGAGGCTGCGTGAGGCTACGTGAGTCATCTTGAGGCTGTGTGAGGCTGCGTGAGGCTACGTGAGTCATCTTGAGGCTACACCAGGTCAGGGCGTGTTTCATAAAGCAACGATGATATCGACTCGGCAATTTTAAATAGTAAAATAACATAAAACACCGGGTCGTCCTTTGCTGGAAAGAGCCGGAAAGTAAATATTTGATCCGCTCGACTGCCTGTGCAGCCCTGAAACGTTTGCATTACTGATTTGCAATCGTTGATTCCGGTAATTATTACATAAAGTACTTTTTTAATTGTTATCCTAAAATTCCATTTTATCGCATTTATAAAAATAGGTTGCATTATATTGTTTTTATTTCCATCAGGATTTTACGTAGTATTGACGTTTAAATTTTTCAATTTAAGAGTACGCCAAGTAGGTTTTATGAAAACCCAATGGTTATTTAATAAGTATTGTGATCGCGAACATTTTATTGTTAATATTAAGCATGTAATTTTTTTCGTGGTGGGTTGTAATGCTATAGAGCTTAATACATATTATTAAATACATAAATCGTGAAAATTTCCTGTTTCAGGGTGCAAAATGCGTATGTAAATTAGTAAAGTAGAATATTGTCTAGAAGAAAAATATGTAAAATGTCAACGGAGTTTTTTATTCATGAAGAGCGGTTATGTAAAGTACCCAGACATAGATTTTTGCAACAATCTTGTATTGGAGGTGCTGTTTTATACAAAAAGTAGATTAGTATCAGCTTCTTTACGTGAAAATGGCTTTGCTAAAGCTCAAGCGTCAGTTTTAAATAGACAAGCTTAGTAGCACAGTCTAATTTTGAATGATCGGGTGTGTACACCAGTGTCACCAAGCCTGGACGTTCGTTAGATAAACACTGCGGTTGTTTTCAATTGTTGAACCTAACTCAGTCACGTAGCTGGTTTGGCACGAGCTTGGCTGTTGTAATGATGAATCACACTCCCTGCCACCCCCTGCCATGTGGCTGCACTAATCGTCACCATCTCGGATGGGTTATAATAGCGTTTAAATGATTACATTGGTCTTGCGTTCAATACCATAAGTCTAATTTACCTTCGACTTCTTTTTAAGGCCAGGGTTTGGACCGTTACCCTATAATGCAGTATCTGAACGGCCTGTGCTCGCGGGTTGGAATAAATAAACTTGCAATAAATGTTTTAATTGTTTAATTATTGACACGAAAAAGTATAAATAATTTATGATACCAATATATTGTAAGGACTATAGAAAATTTATAGTTTTTAAACTTTGTTCGAACAAGAGAAGGGTGAGAGTACAAGAGCGTACACCCCTCGAAAGGGGTGAGAAAGTTGCGAAATGGTCAAGCTTTAATTTCCACCGCTTCGTAGCGGCAGCCCTAGGGTCCACTCTGTCAGGTGTCGCACCCAAACGACCAAAGGGTGGAACTACCCGATTGCACTTCTCATTCATACGTGGCCTAAAATATCTACCTGGGTAGGTCGTCTTTTCAAAAGATAATGCAATCCATTGCCTAAAATGTCGTGAAGCTTTTTGACATGGATATGTCTTAGCTCTGGGGGTGGGGGCGGTGTTCTAAGATATTTCTAAGATGGAAAATTTTTAAGACGGTATTTCTAAGATGGAAAACCTGTAACAGGTTTCTATAGAAACCATCAGAGTTATTGTGTTGAATTTTTAATATCATGAATAAGAACAGCTACAAACATTTTTACTAATCGTGATGGTAACTGCCTCAATAATAATACAAGTAACATAAACTTAATATTACCAAAAACCAGTACAAAACAAAATTTGAGTTTCAGTATATTACACAACTATTTCAATAACTTATTTCTGGATTCAATTCTTCTCATACGTACCTTCCTTTTTTCATATTTGTTACTAAAATACAACTATATTTCTTAAACGTAACATTGTTTTACACGTGACATTTTTAATTTCATCTTATGGTGATTATTAGCATTATTGAGTAGCAAAATAAAAGTGAATCACACACATAAATTCAGAAATATACTTGTTTCCATTTTTTAACTCAGAATCAAAGTTAGTTTGGTTAAACCTACAATATAAAATACCTCCGTCTCAGCAGACCTGCGTACTCAGCGAATTTACAAATCGATAATAATATATAACATGTTTTGATCAATATCCGTGATAAATAATAGAGTTTTCCTATTCTCCATAAGAAATACATAGGAAAGAGATGTACCGATTTGATGCTGAATGGAGCGCTGAAAGTAGTTTTGAGTAGTCAATTTTAACGACTATTGTTTTTGTTCTCTGGGCACCTAAAAACGAAAAAATAAAACATGGTCCCGGGCTTATGTCTCACCATAGCCCCTACAGTAATAGCTTCTTCCCTATGGGAAATTCGCTGAAAGAACTAGGAAGTTTTTTTGTAAGTTGAAGAGCACAATGTTGAAAGGAAGGCTATGTTGTAAGGTTGAAGGTACAAAAATTAATGATCAGTGTTTTAACGGCTAAGCACAACAAAATCACTGTAACAAAATTGTTATTCTAATGAAAGGAAACAGTGTTAACTAACTTTTATTTTCATGCTAAATCAGATAACAGTATATACGATTAACCCTATACTTACAATTACAAATAAGTATTAATTTAGAAATTTTAAGAGAAATAAATAGCAACAAATTAATGTTTGATCAGGTGAAATTCTGTCGCTATCTCGATAAAGCATTCTGTTTGCCTTTAACGTTGTGTTGACCGTGATCAGCCCTGGTTGTTTCTTATTCATGAGGAAGGCAAACTTCAATTGGTAATGATAAATTCAAAAGGCACAGCTGGCACCTGTAGTCTGCGAACCAGCGTTTCATAGCCTCTCGGCTCATAGCATAAGTTTTAGTTAAATATACATAGTGCCCTAGAACTCTTTACCGGCCTTAACACATATTTTTCCTGGACGATAGACAAGCGGATATATCATACTAGCAGTAAGCCCGTCCTTGGTACAGGTTGTATGATTTAGTTTAAAGAAGAAATATTATCATACCAAATTGTAAACCTGACTTAAACAAATCCATTAAAAAAATAAATCAATACTCAGCTCTATTATTTAGCATTGCTTTACAGTTAAATAGATTAGAACGATATACCATTAACTTATTAAAATACGTTAAAATAACTTTAATATAGTATGTTTTAAAATGGGTTTAAAATCAATAACCAAAAACCAATAAGATTGTTTTTGTTTCTATTAAATCATAAAACTACAAAGACAGCAGTAGGTTTATACAATTCGTTTGTACAATAATTGAAAGCAAAATGCGACTAATATCGCGTAATCATTGGGTTTTTAAATGCCCGTTATTTACTTTTAAGGGGCTGCGGACAGTTTCAAGCATTGAAAAACATTCTCTGGAATGTAAAGATAGCATAAAATAAGTTTCATTGTTATCAGTTCTCCCGTTTTTTTCGGAGAAGACGGCGTAAAATGCCTGGTGGAGCGTCACAGACAAACAGACGGAATGACGCAAATTGAGATAAGACTTGTTTCGACTTACCCATTGAACGAAACGTAAATATAGCTAAAAAATCAATAACTCTGAGCAATGAACGTACAGACAAAACTCTAAATTTATCTAACTAGATTAAAAAGTCGAAATTTGAAACCCGTAAAACCACTTCATGGATTAATTTTCTTAAATTTGGTTTCATTTTATACTGGAATATACTTAATAAAGGGAACCCCTGTCGATTTTTATCATGAGTGGTTTTAAGACATTTACGTTTTAAATTTTTAGATAGCCACCATTTTGAAAATGATAGTTTAAAAATCTGTCATTAGCTCTTTAAGTGAATGATTGGGTTTTAATTTTATATTGAATGAAAAATACTTTAAAATTAATAGTATAATGGTAAGAGACTTTTAACTTGTGTAGTTTATATTGAATATACACATATTGTACACTGGTTATCATTGACTGGGATGGTGGCAACGTCCTATAATCCAGCTTCTTGGAGGTCACGAATTGTGGATAGTTGTGAGCGATGTTCGGTGGGAGTAGTGTCCACACTATTGAATACTGCGTTAATACGCAAAGACCATCCTCATAATTAGACTAATTCGTAAATTAGAACCAGTGGTTCGGATTTAACGTTAAATTGTAGGTCATTTAGTTGCCAGTGGCTGTTGGGCTATTAATTAACAGTTCTGTCTAAGGAACACGTCAGCCTTAGTCAGTAACAAGGCTACAAGATCGCGCCACAATCATCTTACAGTCAATCCTCATTCACACTTCGCTTAAAATACCAACCTTGTGGTATGGTTGCCATTTCAATAAGCTTTCCTAATCTAATGATAGCTTATCACAATTGTGGTGATTTCATACCTGATATTTGAATAAAACATCATTTTGGTAGGAAAGTTTAATAATTTTAAAGCAATATTAATGGATTTTTGTTAAAACGTGATTTTATTTTACCCTACTTTCACTACCTATAAAGACAATGTATAGCAAGTAGTCCAGATACACTGAACCTCTTACTGAGCACTCGGATCATATCTGAGTTGTTCCCTCCGGGGGTTGTGACGCCTAAGGTCCTCCTCCACCCTCCGACTCCACTGTCGACGAATGCTCATGGGAAATAAACCCGCGATGAAACTGCATTCACGACCGGAAGTCGTATTAACAACTGTAACATTTTCTCATTGCTATGCAAATTCTCGGCAACATTGTACTCTAATTACCAACTTTTAGTGATTCAAATTTTTAAATTTATTCCTCAAACATTTTTAGATTTTTTTTAAGTTTAATTAAAACTGTAGATCATACTTTAAACACGTTACAAATAAGTATTTATATAGTCAAACCCGTTATTACGGTTTCAAATAATCGTTAAAAAAATAAATTGTTTAAATACCTGCTATTAAATAAACCTATTGTATTGCATAAAAGTGCAACTAGTTTCGGCTTCGTAGAGGCATCGTATGGTGAGACAGAAACGTATTTTCTTTTTAAAACTTCTCTTCAAATTCATATCTTAAAAGAATCGTACTTTGTTTAATACATTAGAAATTTTTTATCCAAGCTTTACTCCCAAACTGTTTAAAGACAGTTATCTGTCATCTTGCCATGTTAATTGATTTTATGGCTTAACAATGTGTCCTATCTTATGTTTGTAATTCAGTGTTGGCAAAGGTGGTTTCATGTAATTTTATTGTTACTATTATTCATAGTGTGTTTGTTTTTATTTTTACATGTTTTTACGCTTTTTATAAGACAATTTACTCCTATTATACAGCACTGGCTTGCATATAATACGTTGTTATTTGTGACTTTTATGTAATATTGTTGTAAAATCGTACTTGAGTATTTACTGAATCATTTTAGTGCTTTCGTCATCTTCAGAAAATAAGCATTGCAACTGCATTGAAAAAATAAAAGAAACCCTCATTTATTTAACAAGGTTTATGTTATAAGGATTGGTGTTGCGGGCATTTTCCATTATGGTTAATAATGGAATGGTAATTTCATTACGTTTCGGAATCTCAAATTTGTACCGTTCTCAAGTGAGCTTTAACCTAGAACAAGATAAGATGTTATTAGTTCTAGGTTTCGCCACACCTAAAGTCGGGATAAAATTCCAGATTTTAACTTTGTGAAGTTTTTTATACTAATTGTGGTGGGAAATGTCTGCAATAACAATCTAAATAGCATTTAATGAGGGGTCCAATCCATTTTTGCTTCTGAATTACGATCTGGTCTAATTAAGAGGATGGTCATTGTGGATGTTAATGAACCCCAAGTAGCTGGTTTACCGCCCCATCGTCAGAATGTATAGTTAAATGTATTTCAAGCTCATCAATACAAATTGCCTTATCTCTGTAAGTACTTCAGGACCGAATACACCATATATTTCTCCCTAGTGCAGGAAAGATGTTGTATATTACATGGGGTATTACAGAATGCGACAAAGGAGCCAGCGAGGAATGTGTTTGAAGTTGTTTACTCACTTGCGCGTCCCCAGTCATATCGCCGTTCCTTGGGGGGGGAGTTTGGGGGTCGTTGGGGGTGAATACCCCGGCCTGAGGGAAACGGAAACAGAATTGACATCCTCACAGTCGAAAGAAAATCCTGCCACTTATGAGTTCAGCAACTCCAAGTTCGTTTCAAAGAGTGTTACAAATTGTATTGCGTGATTTTCGGTATTGAATTCTAAATACAAAAATAAATGACTAACAACGTACAAGAAATTTTTATTTTATTTCGGCTTAACTCAGTTGTAATCTACCACTTTGTATTTTTTTAGAGAAATTACCAGTCAAGTCTTTTGATATTTTTTTCATGGAAATTAGCATTCGAGATGCATATATTATGTGGTTCGTACTATTTGACAGAACAATTTTATCAAACCATAAGAATCTATTAATGTCCAATACATAACAAACGATATTTAAACCGTTTTAAATTTAATAAAACCCTGCAATAGTTAGTAAAAATAAAATAAATAAAAATTTAAAAAATGTTTTTTTAAGACATGAATTATTTAAATCGGTGATGTATTAGTATTAGCAATTTAAACTTAACCAGCTTGGAAAAAAACAAAAAAATAAAATTAACCGTTTAATTATTTTATTATTTTCGTACACTTAATTCATATTAAAATATTTAACTAATTAACGTCTGGTACGTTATCAAATCAGCTGCTTCACTAATATTCAATCCAATTTATTAAATTAATATTTAAGTACCTGGTGACCGAGCTTTGCTCGTATATAATAAGACATTTATTATAAAAATTAATTAGAAAAATTAAAACACATTTATTACTCAATGAAAACATTTATGTGGATGGAACTCGCGGCCTATAGTTCTTGAGGCCGACACGCTACAACTCGGCTACGACGTTAGTCAATTGAGCGATGTCGTTTAACGTCTTTTAGCCAAAGCCGATCATTTACTGTTTAATTGTTGTAATACGTTAGCAATACGTTTTCTATCAAAACACGGAAGATTTTGAAAATACTTTTTTCTGCTTTTATTTCGCACAGCTATGTTATCTTTAAGTTTTTACAAATTGTTTAGTAACCTGATAATTTTGCATTTATTTAATTCATAAAATAAATATTAATGCATAACCTCTATATTGTTCCCCGCAGTCTTCAATCAAGAACTGTCAAACGGTTATAAACAGCTGTTTTGGTTTGCATTGTTTACATTTAATTCTCCATAAGCGTAATGTTAAATTTTTAGATTTTAAACTTAATATTACAGTAAAACACGAATTTTCCTGGACATTAGACCTATCTAGAACTTATTTTCTACTCGGAAATTAGTTATTTCCAAAATTTAAAGAAATTCCTCGGTGCCGTTTTCGAGATCCGTGTGCAAATATATATATATATATATATATATATATACAAACCTTGCTCGTATTATAGTATTAGATTATTTAATCGCTGACTAGTTTCGGTCATTAATTTTGTGCGAAAAGTGTAAACAATCATTTGTTTAATTGTATGTAATTTTAGTGTGGTTGAGTTTTATAAGTTTGTAGAGGGAACTATTAGCGAATTTCCTATGTAAAAGTGAGCTATTCACATGACCCGCATGGTGACTAAGCCAGTTTACTTGTAAAATATCCCTTATTGCAGCAAACCTACATACATAGTACTATTTGATTATTATGAGGAGAATAATATAAATTTATAAAAATCGCTCTACTCACGCCAGCATACTGCGTGCGATCTCGTTTTAAACTGAGGCAATTGGTCTGATTTGAATTGCCACCGACTGTTTATATATTTTTTTTATAACAAACAAATACCAGTCAAATGCTAGTACTGTAGATAACTACAGTCAACCAATGAAGGTGTACTATAGCGGTGGCTAATAACTGATAAGGTGTGTGTCAGTTACGAAGTGGCCCGATCAGATATAAATCAGTGTTCCTTCTACGGCGTCTCTCTCATTGACCAGGTATGTGCCGTTTTTATCGACCTATTCTCTCAGCTAGGCCTAGCTGGCAGCTGGTGATCCTTGTATGGAAGCACTCACGGCCTTGGACGTTCGATACATTCCGATCACACCAGATCAAGGCATATGTCACCACTTGGGAAACGGGGAACAGAATGTTTGCTGGGTTCGTTTCTTATGAGATTTGGTGGAGAAGTGCTGAATAGTATATTACAGGGATGAAAATTTGTTGTTTTGGGGTTGCAATCAAGTTTACACGTGAGAACAATTGTTTGTCATTAATGCAAGATCAACTAATAATTATTAAACTTACCATAAAGATTCAAAGATTTTCTTCCAGTTTCACAGGTATCTGTTTGTTGACAAGGTTTTGATGTCACATTCAATTAAACGTATATCAAAATCAAACTGAAGAATCTAAAACCTAAAAAACTCTTCAAACATTTTGTTTTCATTAACGTTTCAAAATAGTCCTATTCTATTCTTGTTTTGAATAGTGTTTTGAGCTCCGTGAAATTGTTGGCAATTCTAAAAAGCTCTCATCTTCTAGCTCTTCATATAAAAGGCACTTCGCCAGTTTCTTTCGGTTGATCATCCTGGTTGGATACACAGAGGCTTTGACCGAATGAATCACGTGGCGAGAGTAGCGACAGTCGCTGGAAGCAAAAGAGTTTAAACAAAGACAATTTATATTTATTAGAATAAAATTGTCTTTGGTTCAACCAACCATGACTATCCCTGCGCTAATGTCACGGAGTGACTATCTCACCAGTCGCCCCCAGTCAAAACACATCCCAAGATTTGCCAGAAATTCACAGGTTTACTTTTTTAACCTCTAATAATGAACAGATTAGAATACGTCCTTGAAGAAAAACTTAAGGGTACACGGACGTCCCTATAGTCTCCTTGTTAAATTACCAAATTTTAGGTACAATTTAATAAAAAACCATACACACTTTTGATTGCTGATCATACTTCTGAAAGAACTTTAATGAACAAAATTTTAAACTTACAGTTTCTAATATTAAAAAAAATTAATTCTATATATTTTTTGTATTTATTTTTTATTTTTTGTAATGAAATAAAAACCATAACAGATAAGATATTTATGGTTCATCATATTATTACAGTAGGTGTCATGAACGACCTGTAAAAATTTTAGAACAATCCGTGGACTATTGGGTGAGTAAAGTATATCTAAATTATAAAAAACAAAACCTTTTAGGAACCAAGATATACTGAAAAACTGCTTACAAAAAAGCCTTTTATTATGATAAAAACTATTTTTGACATGGATGTGTCTTGTCTCTTTGAGGGGGGTGATGTTGGCATTATATAATATGAAAATTTTAAGTAGGTTTCCATAGAAACCACCAGAGTTATTGTATAACATTTTTAATATATAAGATTAAAAACAGCTGTTTTAGAAGAACTGAAAACATTCCTTTTGAAATATAGCCTACATAATCTTACCTTTTTTTTGCAGGAGCACAAAACGAATAAGTGTTTGATATCAGAATAATCAGGATTAAACGGAGAACATATTAGTGAATAAAAAAATGTTTCATGGAAATAATTTGTATGGCGTCCATGTCCCATTAAATATGTAAAGTTTTATGAAACATTTTTCAAAGCTTCAATTTTTTAAATTAATATTTTTAAATGGCGTCTTATCTTTTTAATCTAGAACCAAACGAGTCCTGGTAGATTGACAAAAAATGTAAAAATACCTAATTTAAGGTATGACATATTTTTGAATATTTTTCAAACAACTCAACAATTTGTTACAGAATGAAAGCTAAAAATACTGATAATTTTTATCTATTTTGACTTTTTTGAAAACGGTTATGTATATTCAAAGCAAAAGTGTTAAGATACAAGTTATCGTAAGAGTAAACTAGTCTTTTCACATAATCAACGTATAATGTTAAAAATAATAGTCTATGGTTGTTGCAAGGTTCAAGAACAACTAGTTTAAGTCTATACAAACCCGTTTTAAATCATAAATATAAAACCAAGGTAAATTGTCATGATAGAGATGAAATTAGGTCATTGAACTGAAGTTCAATTGACATAGAGCTGAGTGTATTATTACCCTGAAATAAGAAATGCACTCCACCGTCATTACTGCAGTCAGTCAGTTATTAGAACACATAAAGCTAGCTTTTGGATTGGTTTACCTCTGCAATTGTGATAGTCGCAGTGTAATGACGAAGATATCTGTTTAGCATTCTAGGATATTAGAATTGTAGATAGTTACGTGGAAAATGTACAATTAAGTTAAAAGGGAAATGGCAAGTGCGAAGTAAGGTTAGTGGAAAAAAATTTAAGTGAATTAGTTTATTTTTCTATTGGGTAATTTGAGAGGCGTTCCCCTGGTGAAGAAGATAATGTGAATTTTTTCTGTTCACATAAATATAAATATATGATCACAGACGGGATGGCTGAGTGGTTATAGTGCCTGCCTTCAAAAGTGGAGGTCACCGGATTGAATTCCGCTAGGGTTAAATCTGGTCCCATCAGTTGTCATTTTGTTATTAGGCTATTAATTCAGAATGCTTCCTAACAATATGTACTCGTTAGGTGGTTATTATTTACTTAAATGGCGAACCGACCAGGTATTTTAAGCCAAGTTTGAATAAGAAATGAGTGTAATATGATTGTGGCGCGATCTTGTAGTCTTGTAGTGATCTTGTAGTCCAACAGTCAATGGCATATCCAAAGGATCTACACTTTAACGTGGAGTCCGAACAATTGCCTCTGTACAACGAACTAATCTAATTGTGAGGATGGTCTTTGAGGATTAACTTTGTATTTAATAGTGTGGACTTTAATCCACACTAGAGAATACTACACCCAACACCCACCAACCATTGCTCGCAACTATCCACAATTCGTGACCTCCAAGTAGCTGGACTACAAAACACGAAGTAACAAGGCTGAGGTTTAGACCGTTAAAAAGAACCCGAAAAGTGTAGAAAAACACAGGAAAAAATAATTAGCTTTTCAGCCGTAGCTGTTAGAATACCCTCTTAAAGTGGCTACACAAATATTTACTGATATAAATTAGTTATATCAATCAATTAATTGTGTCAATGGAGAGCGGTCTAAGCCCGTAAAAGATATTGATACTACCTAAAGTACAGCTGTTGTTCCTAAGCCACAGGATTAATAGCTTAATAACAAAAGACAATTTTTGTCCAGCTTTGCCACTGCGAGATTCGATCCGGCGACCTTCATTTTTGAAGGCGGTCACTATAATCTCTCAGTCACCCAGTCGATTGGTTAGATTTGTTATATTTTTTGTTAAGTAAGATACAAATACGTTTTTATAGGGCTCGAGTAGATAATGTATTCAGGTATGAGTAGCAGGGGACGGCAAGCTGTAAAACCACACCTGAGCCTACCGGGCCTATCCTTGCCCTCGCTCATAATATAGCTCCGTGGTTACAGTCAGTGCAGAGAGGCAACTGGCAAATTTTAATGCATATATTGTGCATCTACTTACATCTAAATGTCTAAAACCCTATATATTGTCGTAAATATTAGTGTCCAAATTCTTAGATGCTTTGTTTGGAGTCCAGTGTTGGTGGTGGTGGGTTTTATGTTATTTAGATTTAGCGGAAATTTTCCAGGACAAATTATAAAGCGATGTTTCACAAAACTACGGGATCTGTAATTTAATCCTTGTACTCAGTTGAGCTGGAACTTAAAACTAATATCCATATCAATAAATATATTAATACGATACAACTTATATTGGTCATTGATAATGATCTTGAAGACCTGAATCTATTACGAACAGTATGACCAAATTCGTATAAAGCTCATCAGCAGATAATAATATGTGAATAGTATTCACTTTTGAGTTAAGCCCTACCCGAGCTTTAGGCTCTCAACCTTTTGTAGTAGGTATAAATTGTCTTTCGACACGAATTTTGTACAAAGCACAACACATTTAAAACGTAAACTTTTAAGGAGTATAGAAAAAATACTTAAAATAAGTAGTAAAGTGAGTAATTTGAGTATTTTGAGCTGAAAAATATTCTTAGCTCAAGTATTTAGCATTATAATAGATGGATAAAAAATATATAATAAAATGTTTTATACGATACAATTTTAAAATAGTAAATTTATGATAATTAATGATTATTTCTTTGTATTAATTCACTATTTATGAACACATGTTCTATGAGCATTTAAAGATTATGTCAATATTACTAAAAACTGGGAATTTGAGAGCTTATTATTTTATTTTAAATAGTTTCGTTAATTTTAATGTAAACAAAGAACTTCTACAAAAGGTATTGAATAATAATGGAAATGGATCCCATAAATTGCATGCGTTACAATCAATTCATAGACAACACTCTAATTTCTTATTTATATAGGTATGTTAGAATAAATTATCTTACACCACAGCTCGTGAGACGCCTGTCCTGTGATCGCAATGCAAATGCAGCGGATGGTGGATGGCAGTGCCGCCTAGTGACATGCCTCAGTGACAGATATGTCACTTGCATCACGATAGGATTAATTGATTGTATTCTCTCTTCCCTTAGTTATTTTCCTCCCCTCTCGCTCCAAATTCAATTAACACCGATAGCAATAACGGATGTAATTTTAACGTTGTACCTGAATGAAAACTCGGAGCAATTGTTTCTTTGTAACTAATTGGTTTTTAATATTGTTTTCTATTTCAAATTCAATTATTTCAATTAAAAATATCCGATTTTAGATTCCATTTTTCCCTCCCGGTCCATGCTATTTCTATACACAAAAAACTGATTTAAAACTATGCGTGTCTTATTTTATAATAATACTTACGCAAGGCCAAATTATACTTCACAACGTACAATGTAAACATTACAATTCACAATAAAAACAACAAAATATACGACGTAAACACCTCAACATAAAACGTATACACCACATCATACAACGTAAACATAACAACGTACCACGCAATCAGCACAACGTACAACTTAAACACCAAAATGTTCAATTGAACACCACAACGTACTACGTAATCAGCACAACGTACAACATAAACACAACAACGTACTAAGTAATCAGCACAACGTAAAACGTAAATACAGCAACGTACAACGTAAACGCCAAAAGGTTCAATGTAAACACCACAATGTACTACGTAATCAGCACTACGTTCAACGTAAACACCACAACGTAATATGCAATCACCACAATGTACAACGTAAACACAGCAACGTATTACGGAATCAGAAAAACGTAATTAACAAAACAATGTTTAACGTAAACACCACAACGTGTTATTTAATCATCGCAATCCACAACGTAAACACCACAACGTTCAACGTTAGTAGAGAAACTTCAGTTTTAGGTCGCTGTGGTATAATGCAAACACCTTAACGTACACATAGACGCTACAAACTAATCTTCATAATTATTTAATTCATATATTACGATGAGATTAGGGTTTGAACTAATGATGGCTATAAACTTAGTTACCGCTACTCCTTGAAAGTTTTTTCCTAACACCTGAACAGTTTTCATCATATTGAATGTTCCTGTGATTTAAAATAACTTTTGGGTCATCGGTTTCTGTCCTTTTTAGTGCCAGAGAGCATTGACCATTGTTACTGAAACGTGCGTCTTTCCTAGAATCAATATTGCCCATTTATAACCCTCGAGTTCTGGAGCATCGAAAATGTATTCGATCAGAAGTCCGATTTAATGTAATGAACATGGCCTATATATTTAATACAGTGTTTATTTATTTTTTGTAAAACAACTACTAATCTTGGCTTAAATAAATTTTTTTGCATACCCGGAGGAAACTTCCGTGATTGAACTTTTATGTTTCAAAATCCATGCGACTGACGGACGGGATAAGAGGACAATTTTCATAATTTATAGTGACAAATTGATCTGTAAGCTACATCTGCAGCAGTGATGTTTAATGCAGAATGAACCCTCCAGTGTTCTATGGGGACAGCCTCATATTGTATTGTAGCATCAATGCTAGTGAACTATTTACACGCTTAGTCAGTCTCTCGACGAATGAAGCCTAATCGTCCCTTTGTGTACGTTCTTGTAATTTCTACTGCCCTGGCTAAACATATCTCTTTTTATTTGGAACTGTGGCGTCAAATTTCCACGTATTCTCCAGCTAGTTACCAGCATGGTTGCTCAGGTAACTAGCATAGATAACGTGCTGGCCTAGAAAGTCAAATGTTGCTAGATCTAAACCAATGTTCGGCGACTCACCTGTCAGATCATGAGCGGTCACCTCTGACTAGCCAATGAGATTGACACCACTACCCGAAATGTATTTAATTAATTGCCTAGGCCATAAATTAAAGTCATAAAAACCGTACCGGTTAGTTTTTTCTTTTTTTGTATTTTCTTAAGTTTTTTTAAAAGTACTGTATTACAAAATGGAATTAAAATTGATTAATCGTGTTAGCATTGATTTTTATATATTATTGAGGATATTTAATTAATCTTTCCCCAAGTTTTAATTCATACAGTATTAGGATATAAGATACTGCATATTTCGCGAGTAAAAATGTTATTAAAACTAACTAGAATTACTAATAATAATACTAAAACGATTCTCTCTCAACTTCAGGGATTCTTGTTTGTTATGAAAAAGGTTATGTCATGCTGTTAAAATCTTTACTACTAAATACTTAGGAATGAATAGGTCAACAATTTTTTTAAAAAGAATATATAATTCTACGCTACTTTTTTTAAAGAATAACTCCACGTTTATAGATTACCATATTTACGTATTCTGTGTTTTTAACAACACAACATTTGTAGAGGTGAAGAAATTCTTCCCGTTTTCAAGTGATTACTTAATGATTTACATAAAAAGTTTATAGTTTAAGATACAATTTTTTAATTTTTTAATCAAATTATTGTGGTTTCGCTTGAAAACGGGAGGAGTTTCTCCACCTCAAGAAACGACGTTAGTTAAAAGTACAGACGCGTTGGAAAAATACAATACACGTCATTATGAACTTGTAAGATTTATTTTCGTACTCGCAAGTCATAATGGTTAATACCTTTAGACCTAAAAGCAGATGGTAGGGTTGGGATGCAAGATGAAAAAAAATCTTTCCGTTGAAACAACTCTGACTCTTTTCTTAGCACAGCAATTTCACCAGAAAGAATTCTTTTGAAATCCTTTCATTCTCAAGGATGGCTTCATTTCTAAAGTTATTGATTAAACATGCTCATCTATTTAAAAATCCATTCAGTTATCATTTTACTTATCACGAAATGATTCCTAATACTGACGTGTATCTCAATATTTGGAAAAAAAGTTTTCATAATACTTTTAGATATATTTATTTTCCCGTTAAGGAATCGCTGTATGTAATGTTGACACTTGTTGACTATTCTAAATTAAAATTGAATATAATACTTTAATAAATTTTCGTTTACTATAGTTCACTGTTTTATATTAGTTACTAGAGTTGTCTCAGCATTTTAATAAGTACACTATCTTATTAGACACGTTTTAAATAATATTGTAACGTAAAAGTAATCTACATGCTTTACAAATTGAACTCCCAATTTGATACAAAATTGTTTCTCGAAAATACCCTACATACGAATCATACCATATTGATTGAAACTTTAAGATTGTTAGGTTTGTTGTCATTGAAATTCGCAGCATTTATGTAATACGATCTCACAAATATGACCCTTGAGGGGTGACGTGAATATGTGAAATGTATATATGTGTTCTATATGTCTGCTCAGTTATAAAGAAGCAAATAAAAGTGGTCCTTACTCCTTGTCATACTTAAACCTAAAAACCTACAACACCTCCCGAACACTGTCTCGGAATTTGAAAACAGTAATTTGATTCACCCCTCTGCTTCAGAAT
Source organism: Nephotettix cincticeps (assembly GCA_023375725.1). NCBI lineage: Eukaryota > Metazoa > Arthropoda > Insecta > Hemiptera > Cicadellidae > Nephotettix > Nephotettix cincticeps. Next base: position 54,653,184 of record CM041789.1, read on the forward strand.
TGGCTCTAACCGAAGTGTATTATTGAAATTACCTTTCGAATTTCCGACCTACCCAGTTAGGTATTATAAGCCAAGTATGAATGAGACATGAGTGTAAGACGATTGTTGCCTGATCTTGTAGTCCTATTACTGATCAAGCCTAGCATGTCACTTAGATGGGACTTTTAATTCATAATTTTACAGCCTATGGCATCTAAGAGACTTGCATTTTAACGTGAGAACCGAACTACTTTATGTCTGTTATATCTATAAAATTGATCTTAAATAATTCGAATTATGAACGTATCATTCAGTGGTGTGGACGGTAATACTAAGAGCGATAGACGGAGCATTCTTATTCCTTAGTATTACGTGAAATAAATTCCGCCATCTTGGTGTAGGAAAGAATCATAAAACTCGACTTTAAGTGGCGAAAAATTGCGACATTTCCGTTTCAGTTCCTAGTTTTGTTATTTTATTAACTTAGTTAACGTAGACTCCAAACCAATTTCGCTTCTGAATTACGCACTGGTCTATGAGGATGGTCTTTTTCCTCTACTTTAGAACTTATTTTATTTTATTCATCCCATCTCGCTACAACACCCTGCAAAAACATTAGGCCTACTCAATAGTAAGGAAGTTTGATTATGCTATCAATTTTTACATGGACATGTCTTAGCTCTGGGGGAGTGGGTATTGACAATCCATCAGAAAAAAAAATGAAACGGAAGTGATGCCATAAGGTAATAAGGACAGCTGTTTGGAAGAACTGGAAACATTCCCTATAGACATAACCATGATCTAAGCTAATTTTCGTTAAACTATACTTAACTACATTCTTTTTATACAGAGATAATCTAAAAGAGTAATTTGAAAGCTCATTTGTTGGATTGAGTTCTCTTGCAACGGGATCACTAACATAACAGAGTTATAATTTACAAACCATTGCGTTCTACAGTGTCATTTAATTCCCACTGCAGATTACATCGAAGAGGAAGCAAGGAGACTCTCAGTTGCTGATAAGGGCACACAAATGTCACTCATCTTATCACTATGTTTACCGACATTACTGCAAATGCTGCGAGCCTGATTGCCTCATACGTCTTCTAACCTTTCCATATCTCCCTCGAGGTTTTTATCTATCCATACAAATGTTCCTTCTTGTAGCATCGTTTCAGCCAGATACAGTATATTTAGTCATAATATCATGTACATCCCTTCTCAGCACCGAGTCATACACGTATAACCCGTACACAAGACGGGATAACTGCTAATCATATTTTAAAACGTACGTTTAAGAAAATACAAAAAAACTAAGTTGAATTTTAGAGCATAGTTTTTTATAAATACTTCTTCACTACGTCAACGGCGATTATTGGTATAGACCTAACCCCGAATTGTCACTTGTAGCTATGTCAATCGAGCTTTTTTCCTCATGACGTAGACGAATTATATAGTTTTTTGCCAGACATAACATTAGTAACGTTTGTTATACTTGTTGGGTCGTATCACGGGTTGAGGTAAATAACGCTTGGGAAAGGCTGAATGAAAAGCCAATTCCCCCAGGCACTCGGAGACATGTTTGAAAACGTGTTTTAATGGGGTTTTCATGGCCACACAAAAGCTTTGGATATCACAGCCGGGCTTATGATGGTAATGTTTTGTACGCTTTCATCAGCTACAAAATAGTGAAACAGAAAATAACATTGTTTAGCTATTTTTTTTATGAAGAAGAGTTCAACTGTTTAGGAATTACGACTTTAAGGTTAGTATTTAGTTTAATACATTTTTCTATCACACTTTTTAATTCACTTACCATGAGACCTGATGTATTTTGAATTACGTTTAAGCTGTAAAATTAATTGAAAAGTGAAAACGTGTCTCCTTAAATTTTTTTAGTTTAGTGATTAATACGACTGAAACTATTAAAAAGAATCTCGGTTTTCAATTTTTTATCTAACTTTTAAAGTCTGGAACTTTATAATCTATTTACCGTCTAAAAGTTAACTAAAAGTCTAAAATGTTTAACAGTTGAATCAGTTTACGTCTTTTGATGTTCTAAAATACACAAAACTCCGAACAGTTTGAATTCAAATCTGACAAAACTCCTCAAAATAACTTAAATATTCTACACAGTTTGAAAATTTATGTTTCTTTCTACCGTTTTCTCACAAACGTGTTAACCCTCCGAGTGGTGATCGACACGCCCGTTTCAATGACAGTGAAAAGTGATTATTAACGTATATTCATCGAGATGATGTTTGGCGATGTTTAGTCAACGATTACCGTGAGGGTTCTGCCATCTGCGAGCTAATGCATGAACTACTGCCTCGTGAAGTTCGCTGTCGTGCCGCTAGAGTATGCTTTTTATAGCCAAATAAGCGCTTTCTCAGACGGGATCCTTAGGTGTAGTGGTATGAACCGTTGTACTGACGAGTGCCACAGTTGGAACCAATCGAAAGGACGAGGGTACGAATCCCGTCCATGAATTATCCCTATTCGGCTTGGAAATTAACGGTGACCTGCTTTGAGACAATTTGTCTCAAGCTAAATTGTACAAAATGTTATTTTTACACGTATACAAAACATAGCTCACTTTTCAATAGGAAATTCGCTAATAATGTTTTATGCAATAAAAATAATATGTGAAACCACTGGTCGATATTTCAGTGCTATTTGGAGCCGTCCATATTAACCTAAGTAGATTACTGTAGTTGATGAAACTATTTTTGAACGAGCTACACATATTACAGTATTAGTATTATACTATTAGTAAGCCCATATTTTGTACGCGGTGTGCAATTCAATGTTAACAAATGGCATACAACCCTACAACAAAATATGAAACTGAACTCTTAAACAAATAAATACAAATAATTCCCAACCCAGATATATCAATTCATATCAGATATGCAGTTAATTTACAATTAGATTAATTATACTCTATCAAATATTTTTATATTAAATAGAATACTTTATGTGTCAAGATAACATTTAATATAGTATAATTTTTAAATAGTTTTAAAATCAATGATTAATGTAAACAACCTAATATCAATAATTTTAATTAGATAGCTGATAGCTGATAGATGGTTCTTTCTATTAAATCACTTGTAGATCACATGTTCTGAACAACATAGTACAATATGTCTATCATTACCAAAATATAGTTTTTTGAGAGGTATATTTTTATTTCCATAGTCCATGCGTTGACAATGAGAAAAGGGATTCATAGTGTAGGTGATTTCGTTTACACGTGAAAGCACGACAAAAGACTTGTTCAGCGTTACAGAAAGGCAAACAGACAAATTGACATAAAACCCATGTCGGCCTTTCTGGGTTATAAAACATATGAATAACCAAAAACATTATAGTTCCAGGCAATGTATACACAAAACTCATAAAAAAAATCATATCAACAGCTTCGGTTCTTCGAGATATTTTTTTAGTCATTCTCTAAACTGATGAGTTTGCCAATAACCACTGAACACGCGTGGATGTGTTGTTTTCCAATCAGTGTATATCCATCGGTCCGACAATCACATCTGAGGTATTAGGGAGGGATTGGCAATATAAGCCTGGAGGGGTATCCTGCATGACTAACAGATAACATCAGTCATCAAACTGTACCCGTGCAAACAGGATCTGTATCTAATTCTCAAGTTTATGCATGTTGAAGTGTTTTTTTAAGTACACATTTACTTTAAAATTGACTCAGTTATTTTGGTATGTGTTACAATTTACTTTATTTTATTTGTAGAAAAACTCACAAATACGAGAAAAGGAGCCGCATTCTGAAACGTCCGTTCGAAAACTGTTACCAACAGTCGAACATTACGAGCGTTATCTGGTGGTGGAGCCATATAGGCAGCTGTCTGCCGGCATCTTTTCAATAACTATTTTTTCTTTATAGTATTTGGTTTTCAATATTAACCATTTTTGTATTCTTTCTATTCAATTCTGGTAGTCAAAGCTGAGTAGGTACTACTGGTCTACAACCTGAAAAATTGGTTCGATTTTCGGTCATGAAAAATATCAAATTCAACTTCTCAGACTGCCATCGGGCTTCTAAAGGAAGTTAAGTCGATTCGTACACTCATTTTATATTCATTCTTGGCTTAGTTACTGAAATGGCAACCCGTCCAGGTATTTTAATCCAAGTATGAATGAGAAATGAGTGTAAGATTATTGTGCCATGATCATAAGATCATGACACAATAATCAAAATAATAAAGTTAAAAATAATAAATAAATAAAGTATAAAGTAAAAAGTAAAAATTATAAATAAAGTTATAAATAAAGTATATGCAATAATAAATAAAGTTTGGTTATGAAAACACATATTTAGTAATTTCGTACTTTAATGTATTTTACGTTTGTTTTACGCGACACACATCTTAGTGATCATTCTAATAAACTCAGTGAACTTGATCAATCAATTCAGCAGCCTTTAACGACACTACAATTTATATAGCCATATTTTGTGTCATAAACAAGGCATTTTTTAATGTCAGATTGATGTTTCAGAACACTTGTACTGTAGCCTATATAGTAAGCCAATATTCATTCCCCACTTTTACTTTTGCGGTTTTGCTTTTCTACCTTAATCATCCACCCTTGTGCCGTAGTTGTTCTGTTTTTTTGCTTATTAAAAAATCCATAAAATACAAAGTAAAATGTTTTGATTGAGTAGTTAATTTTCCATCAGTACTAAATTTCAGAATATTGTATTAACTAAGAAATTTAACGTTATTTATGACGGTAAAAAATACAGTAATTTAATTTTAACTTTAGTTTACAAAATTACATTCACGTTTATTAAATAAAATTAGAGTCTTGCCTGTACAGCTGTAGAACAGCTGACGCACCCAAACGGGTGTAATAAACGAAAACTGTTATTACATTGGATTATTTCTGATGCTTCCTAATGTTGACGGACTTCATATAAGACTTTACGATAGATATACACTACTGGAAAAGACAGATGTAATGTGTTGGTGTTCCACGAAGAGGTCACTATTTTTAAATAAATCAGGCATATCGATAACGCTGGAAACTTGAAATTCGACAAATATAATAAATGCATCTACATGAATGAGTCTTTATTATTATTAACGTTATTTTTAAAACGGCGATCCACACAGCTAGGTATTCTAAGCCAAGTATTAATGAGAAATGAGTTTATGGTGATTGTGGTGTGATCTTGTCGTCTTGTTAGAGCTCTCAAAAACCAAGCTTAGGGTGATTTTAGCCACTAGTTGTCTCTGTCAGAGTAAAATCAATAGCAGTTTGCAAACATTTTCCCTTTGAATTGAACCCTATTTTTAAATCATCCTTTTATTAAAATCTATCATTAGGTAAACCAGTTTTTCTAATTTCGTGCACATCGGATAATTTAATCAAATTTATGTAATTTAAAATAAATACTAAATAATCGAGCTAATAATTTATTTTAGCTTCAACTTTTTTTAACTTATTTTGATATCAAGTAATAATTATTAAGTTATCATAAGAAGTATATTTCTCCTTCACTCTGTGCCATTCAACCTGTACAAAGAATGAGCTGACTGCTAGTAATACCATAAAATAACAACTATGTTTTAAAACTGTGGAGTTGTAATCAGATAAATTGCAAGGTTTTGATAGAGCATAAAAGGTAAATTACAATCTGACTTGTTGTAACTAATTTCTTTTCACTCCTTTATTTCAGCTACGTGTTTTCTCTCAGCGTATTATTGTACTTTTAATTACGATTTTATCTCCACAAACTAAATGTATATTTTTACAACACAATATAACTAACCTCTTTTGCCTAGTTTTAAATCTGGTCAATAGTTACCTTTTTATTATTGTATCTGATATGAACCGACAAAAATGTTTTATTGTACATTCTGAGTTTGTGCCTCCAATACGTGTATGTTAAAACACACTCCAAGTTTAATACACTGGAAGATTTATTCTGTCGATATTTTTGCTAAGCATTGTTATGTCTCATTTCCTGCTACTCGTACTCCAGTCACTATATCCGAGACTTGATGTGTCAACATCAAATGTCAAAGCTTTTTCTCACTCCCCACTGTTTGTCCACATTTCACTGTGTCTGACACACGAAAATAAAATAACCATGCTATTTGTACTCAACTCCATGCTATAATGCATGCTAATAGTTTTAGCGCCATCACTGCTGATTCTGTTGTGACTGTGAAGACCAAGTTATCCGCATCATTATTTTTATCATACCGTATTAAAAATATAAAATTATAAACATTAAATTTTTGTAGGATAAACTTTTGTACTAGCTCTCCAATTTGTGAGGCACAAGTGAGGTTTAAAACATCACATTTGATTCATCGTGAAATATCTCTGTACTATTTTCCAACTAAAACTAGAATGTGAATTCCATGACCAAGTATTTCTCCACATTCGACAATTCCATCTATTCTGGCTTTGCTAGAGAACTTCAGTAGTACTAACACTTGCTCATCATGTGTTCGTGTAGTCCACCTCCTGAGGACGTCAAACACATGATGGGCGAAACGTCGAGAACCACCGCGCAACATGCACCAAAAACTACGTGGTACATTTCGGAATATCGTAAGTGTTGCTGGTAATCAGTGCCACGGAAGCCTAGGTGTGTACATAGCTCCAGTTTTGTTTTTTTGCGACCAGCTATTTTCTAATTGGCCACTTAATAATTAAATTGAAGCCTCATCCTAAGCTTAAAACAACTTTTTAGTATAGTTAGTTAGTACTTACCCCGAATACTGTTTTTTAATTACCTTACACATTAATCTATAATTTAATAAAACTAAAGCTTAGGCTATATTCATTACATTAGAAACTATTTATTAGGCTAAAAGCATTTAATATTTGATTTTGTTATTCTGAAAAAAATCTCAAAATTAATATTACAACAGTCCTTTATACTGTACTTATAGTAAGTTTTAATCTTTGATTTTCAGGGCTAAATTTTACACGTGTACGTTATAGAATGCACAAATCTATGTGCGGAGTGACAAATGACAAATATTAGCACCCATAACACTCCCCGGTCACTCCGATGACAAACACCACTGTAAATGATTGTGTTCTCTTCACACCACTGCTTTTTTGTAGTTACGTAGCAATATAAAACTGTCCCTACAATATTATTCTAGGAAATTCTCCACTTTTGCATTACGTTTCATTACACTTTTTACTAAAAATTATGGTCAGACCAGCAAGATTGGGACGTTGGTGTGTTCTGAAATTCAAATTTGGAGGTTACGAATTGTGGATGGTTATGATCATTAGTCAGTAAATGTTATATCCTCTAGTGTGTATTAACGTCCGAACTTTTGAAAACTATGTTCATCCTTATAATTATATCAATTCATAATTCATAGTAAACTTGTTTCGTCTCCTACCTTACTGTAGGTCCCTTCGATGTGTTTGGCTGTCGGGCTATTAATTAACAGTCCCATCAGCCTTATCCAGTAACAATACTACAAGATCTCATCACAATGAGTTTACACTCATTTCTCATTTATACTCGGCTTAAGATGCTTACTTAACTGGTCACCATTTCAGACACGCGATAAAGGCAATAGAAACAAATTTATATTAATTTAACTCATTTTCCCGTTAAAAATTGATTTTCTAAATTAGTATAATGCTTTGGCTTAATACGTTTTGGGTAATCAACAGTTTTTTTTGTCATCTATACTTTACTTTGTTTCACTAATTCATTAGAGAATTACTTGGTTCTACTGTATTCTATTATACGCAACATCTAAAATAACACAGGCTTAGTATAGTACGTTTATTATTTTCATCTGAAAGCATCATGTGCATTGAATGACCATTTATTTTTCCGAATTCTACAAATCAATACGTTCTAGTAATACAAGAGAAGTTCAAAATTTTGTTAATTTCTCTAATGTTTTGATTTTATTCATTTAACTGTAGATTCATTGTCATTAGACCCTCCGTTAGATTTTACCTAAACACATGGTTTTATTTAAAAATAACACTTGGCCTAAATCTAAGTTTATGAAACTCGATTTTGTTATGACACAAAATTTCACAGTTATTTCAAAAGTCTTTAGAAAATAAAATATTTTACATTTTTACGAAATTATTTAACACTTTAACGGAGCACCATTCATTATTGTCTTTGAAGGTGTCTTGAAAGGCTATACAAATAGTGAAATTAGTTTTATAGGCAGATAGTTTTTGTGATCACCTACGAGTATGTTTGCACAGTATACAAAGGTAACGATTGTATACAAAGTATACAAAGCCAGCTTAGTGCGCACAAGTGGCCACATTGTGTTAGTCGTGAGCCGCGCACTGGGCAGCTGAGTGGTGTTCTCTGCATGTTTGTTTGTATCCACATTCGGCCAGTTCCTACCTTACACTCCGATGGTTCCCTTGTGAACGTTACAAACTATTTAGATCTGTTTTCATACTCGCTTTTTTATGTCAGTGTGAACGTTTAAAATTTAAAAAATGCCCCAGTCACAGCAGACCTGCGCAATCAGAGAAGTTCCAGACCAATAATATGACAATCAATATATGACAACAATATGATCAATATACGTCAATAAATAAGAGTTTCACGTCTTCCCTTTAATATTTACACTGTAAAGATTATGCAGGGTTTCTGCTGTGAGGAATACTGAAAGTGGGCATTTTTACCATAAAAAATGTTTAATTTTGACCAAATACCGAGCTGTATCAACATCTGTCCACAAAAAAGTAATTTGCCTATTCTTTACATGATTACCATGGAAAAATAGTGTACAGTTTGGCTGTCATGATTAACACATAAACTATGAGTTTTAAGCATAAATGAATGGGTCTCTACAACATGAAGCTAAATACCAATTTTCTGCCAATAATATAGATATAGATATAAATATAGGTATGACTGGGGTGGTGGTGTCGTCCTGTAATGTACTAGATTACTATCCACTAGTCAGTGGATAGTGTTCTATTGTGTATATCAACGTCCGCACCATTGAATACTACGTTAGTCCGCTAAGACCGTCCTCATAATTTGACCAGTTCGTAATTCGAAAGCAGTGGTTTGGATTCCTCGTTAAACTGTAGGTTTCTTTAGGTAAAGTAAGTAAGTTTCGTGTAACCTTCTGGCCAAGGTAATGTTAGAGTTTTCAGGTCGCAACTACTGCCTCTAACGTGACCTAACGACTACTTATGTAGCCGGGACCAACGGCTTAACGTGCCTTCCGAAGCACGGTGGCAGTCTGAGAAATTAAATTTCATGTGTCATGACCGGGAATTGAACCCGGGTCTTTTGGGTGGTAGGCCAGTACTCTACCCACTCAGCTATGACTGCCATCTACATAAGTAGATGGCAGTCATAAAATTAAAGATTAAAGACCATAAAAATGGTCTTTAGGTATGTAATTGACTGTTGGGCTATTAATTAACAGTTCTGTCTAAGGAAAATGTCAACCCTAGTCAGTAATAAGATTACAAGATCGCGCCACAATCATCTTACACTCATTTCTCATTCATACTTGGCTTAAAATACCTACCTTATGGTACGGTCACCATTTCAATAATCTAATCTAAAGATTAATAAATGAAATACGAGTACAGTAGTATCTTATCCTATAAGATTAACATTGGAGCCCCAAAATATAACCTACTGTGTTTAGTTTTTATATCGTTAACCATTGGAGATAGAGAAAAGCTTTAAAGCACTAAATTGTGTAGTTTTGTGAGCTAGTTCTAATAAAAAAAAAGGAAAATATAAAAAAATACACAAATAAACATCTCAAAACTAAAAATTAACAAGGTCTCGGGCATAGGTCTTGCATGAAACTTACGGTAATAGCTCCTTCTTCCCTATGGAAAATTCGCTAAAAAGAAAGAATCTTGTATTTTACTATTTTTACTATTGCTCCAGTCTGTTTTGTGGTCGCTGATGAGTGAAGCGTTAGAAGACATTCGGAAGTACTCGGGTAAAACCAATAGAAATCCTAGTTTCGCTTATAGATATGTGTTGCAGCGGTGGGAGGGCCTGCCTAAAATATATGGTGACCGGCTTGGGTGTAATCTGTTCATTTGTAGGCTTAATTTAAACTGTATTTTATACCTGTTTTGCTTTGTACTGTAACTATTATTCCTTGACAAGATGAATATCATTAAAAAATCATGGCTATAATTTTATATTTAAAAGTTTAACAGCCAAGGCGTGCCGAGGCGGTTAAATGTGGGAGTATATATAAAGAAGCCAATTTCGGGCTGTGTGATGAACTATATATTTCGTCATACTGCATGTAAAATGAGACAAACTTATAAAACATTAATTATTACCTGATTTAGTATCAATAGTTGGCTACCATTTTATGGCTTTAGACTAATCGTTGTAGCGGTTTCTTGATTCCCGATTAATTGTTTAGGTTATGTCAGTGCTGACATCAAATCAAAAGTATCATAAACAATGACAACAATATTTTTAATGCCTAAGAGTAAAAAACTCATCATAATAATATATTTAGTTCTATGAAGAAAAAAACCACTTTTGCTCTTAATTTGAAGCAGTATTACGAAAAAGGGTTGACTTAGTTGGCAAAAACACTCTGTTTAGTGATTTCGTTGAACTATTATACCAACGATTGTGCGTGTGGGTGTGTATGTGTGTCTCTTAATGGAAGGGCTCTCATTTGGCGTGTACTCTGCAGCTTTACGGCGTTCTTGATGAGGGTTTTATTACTCTGCAGCGCTCTCTGTGATGGAGTCAAGACATTGACTGTCTCTGCACCGCTTTGATGTCAGTGTGAAACAGAATCTCTGTAGCGTCTTCCGAGGGTCATTCATGTTTTCTGTATAACCTTACTGAAATGTTGACCTACCAAGGTAGGTATTTTAAGCCAAGTATGAATGAGAAATGTGTGTAAGATGAATGTGGTGCGATCTTGTAGTCTTGTTACAAACTACAAGAAAGTACCCAAAGGCCCCTGTTATGGCTTTTAGATGAAGACAAGCTGCGAAACTTTTGTTACTTTTACGCAAAAAATATTTAAAACTATACAAAATAAAATGAAAATAAATCAAATATTCGTGACACTTTTAGTGTCGCGAATATTTTTCCCTATTCAAAAAAAGATTATTTAACGGGTGTTTCCGATACCTTGAAATTATTGAGTTCTCTTAGAAATACTAGGAATCCTTTAAAAAACTTTCTTTTACAAAAGAAAACTTCTGAAAATCAGTAAGAATGTTTATACCATAATTCATGCCTGTTCAATGTTAGACTGAGACTGTGCCGTGTCCAGCAATCAAGCTTCTAAGAAGTCATGACTGCTGGATTGTTTGTTATGAGCGATTTTAGTGGATGTGATATCCCCTGATGTGGATTGAGAATTGAATTCTATATGTAATTTAGAGGCAAAAGTGGTTCGGATGCCACGTTAACCTGTAGGTCCCTTAGATGACATTGGCTGTTGAGCTATTAATTAACAGTCCTGGCTAAGGAACTAGTAAATATGCCAAATAACCTATATGTTTATGTGAAAACCTGTTTGCCTAAATTCATTGATAGTTTATATACCTGTATTGAAGCACTACTTTACTGTCATAGTTATACTTATTTCCATGAATTAGAAAGCATAATATAATCATTATTGTGAAAACGCAAAAATGTATATTATTTTTTGTGTTTTAAAGTATGTCATTTTCATTGAGTTAAAATGTACGATGAATTGGAATATTTTTAAAGTTGATATCATTTTTTTGTTTGCTCAGTGAACTTTTCTTCATGGTTTTGAAAAACGCCCTCCGTTGCAGCTTGCCCAATCAACACAAAAATCAACAGCAGATACTGTAAAATATCGTATGTGAGAATCATGTATGTGTATATTCTGTTTCAAAATAGATATATAATTATGCAAAGAATTTGCATATATGAATATAATTTAATATTCAACCCAATATAACCACATATTAAATATTTTATGAATAATTAATTAGATTGAAACAGACAGATTAAGTTATACACATACTTGTGATAAATAAAAATGATTACTTGCTATTCGTGAAGCTAAAAAACATCGTATGTGAGAATCATATACACGTATATTCTGTTTCACAATAGGATATATACCTACATCATGTATGCAATTTTCATATAGGCCTATAAATAAATTTAACACAATATAATCACATATAGAATATGTTAAAACAATATGATTAATTAAACTGAAACTTCACTGAAACATGTAGATTAGGTTAAAAATATACATTTGATATATCAAAATAATTATTCACTATTCGTGAAGCATTCAAAATTTGTTTAATTAATAGAAAAACATCTTATTTTCCTTATAAAATAATGCATAAAAGCCTTGATTATTTTTCAATAATATAAAAGTACTTAATTGAAAATGTATGTTTAACCAGCAAGAATAGTTGAGAATAAATAAAAAATTAAAATGTCAGACCCACTAAATCCAGTAACTGGGGCAAAGTCTGCCCTGATGCTGGTCTAGTTCATGCACTGTTGGTGGTAGATAGTGCATCTAAGTGGAGGAAAATGTGAACTTACTTTTCTCACTCTATAAATTTCTTTTATCACCTAAACTTCTACAGTACTGTATTTGATAATATGTAGGGCGGATATGTTCCAAGTTAAGGGGTTTACATACGCGTATATCTGCACTACTATGCGTTCGTTGTATGCATTTGTTTTTTAAATATAATTTTAAAGAATATTTTCAACCCACACGTATAGCCTGGAGATCACGAATTGTGGATAGTTGTAAGCGATGATCTGTGGGTGTAATGTTCTCTTGTGTTGATTAACGTTCACACTATTGAATGCTACGTTAATCCGCAATCATCCTCATAATTAGACCAATTCGTAATTCAGAGGCCGTGGTTCGGATGTCACGTTAAACTGTAGGTTCCTTAGTTGTCATCGGCTGTTGGGCTATTAATTAAGAGTCCTGTCTAAGGAACATGTCAGCCTTAGTTAGTAACAAGGCTACAAGATCGCGCCACAATCATCTTACACTCAATCCTCATTCACACTTCGCTTAAAATACCAACCTTGTGGTATGGTTGCCATTTCAATCAGCTTTCCTAATATAATGATAGCTTATCACAATTGTGGTGATTTCATACCTGATATTTGATAAAACATCATTTTGGTAGGAAAGTTTAATAATGTAACAGGCTGTGGCTCTGTACACATCCAGACACACACACGCACGGACAGACAGACATCACATCAAAATCCACTTTTTTGATTCAGGAAAACACAAAAAGGATATATCCACTTATAACTCAATTCAAAATTGTTGACGAAAACAATACTTTGTCCAAATACTAAGAGAGAAAGGTAAAAGACACACGGAACAACGACGAAAATAAACGAACGAAGGTTGCAACGTTCATGGTGCCAGATAACGTGATTGACGTGTGAACGAACGATTGTCGATTGACGTCGACGTCAATATCTTGAGCTACTCGGATTTCAACCCTTGACGTGATGTCCCTCGTTCACCCTTAACTACCCAACTCATCAGGCACACCTCTCATAAAACCACCCACCAGAATTGTTGGATAAAAGATTATGTGATAATTTCAATGAAACATTGCAAAAAACGATATTTCTTCAAACTGTTTTGAAAATCTTTGTATTTACTTCCCTGTGGGAAATAGGTTAGATCATGGATATATCTAAAGGGAATGGTATCAGTTTATCTAAACAGCTATTCTTATTATTTTATATTAAAAATTCAATACAAAAGCTCTGGTAGTTTCTATGGAAACCTGTTACATATTTTCCATCTTAAAAATTGCCAACACCCATAGCTAAAAAATAGGTCTTCTCCGTCCTAGTACGAAAAATAACTCAGCTTATGTTATGATTAAATAATACGTGTGTTAGATAGCAGGAAAGGTGTCAGTTTTAGATCGAAGTTGTTACGTAAATGCTACAATTTCAGTAAGTTACGCTTAATATAATTTGCTTTGTGACAAAACGTTAGTTTCTCGAACTATAACTGTCTTTTAAATCCTCAATCATTTTGTGAAAAAAATATGTCAACCCAAAATCCACTCCTAAACCCTCTTTTGGATTCACCAATATGCCTGGTTTCCGAACTTCAATCTACAATTTTTTACACCTATATAACAAATATTATAATTTAAGGATAATTTTCTACGGACACACACTCATGAATCGAAGAAATCGTTTCTTAAACATTTGGCAAATTGACAAATAACTATCACAGCCTAGGTCTTACCACAAAAGCAACATTAATAGCCTAATTTAATTTTTGGAAATTCACTAGAACAAAATAAATAATGTTTTCAAAATAGACTAATCATGATGACAATATTCAATGTTTTGGTTTTATTAGCCAACAACCTGTGTTGTGGATGTGTAACGAGAGGAACTACAGAGTTGATTGTATCTCTCAGTTACCTACGGTGTTGACGCACGACGGTTTGTGTGGGGAGTTCGCAGTGCTTTGATATTGATATTGTTAATCTCCTTTGACGTAGCCCGCCGATACATTCTCTAATTGCTGTACCCGCTCTCATCTAGGACAAAGCATACATGGTGAATTGCGTAGAAATATCTATTTTTAAAAACGAGATCGCACGCAGCACGCTTTTGTTTAGATATTTTGGGAACTGCTCATAATTGCCACATTCCAGCATTCCACGAGATACAATCTTTAACTTTAGCAAGAAACAAATATCCCTTTTATTTGGGTGGCTCCCCTATTATCAGGCAATTTAGCAGGTGTAAAAGTAAATACAAACGTACCTCTACTGCTAAGAACTTTGCCAAACTATTAAGTTCTGATTATTAATTATATCTGTTTTAAAATAAAATTTATAAAATTGTCAATTGAGGTAAACTTTGTATTCTGGAGGAAGAGAAACTGGCGTGAGTATAGGGAATGTCCACTCCTCCATCACAAGTCAATCCACATACAAAATTATGTAAATTAGGCAATTTATTAAATAACTAATCTATTCTCCATAACATTAATATGGACAGTGAGTACGTTGGATACAGATGCACCAGATGGACAAGTTTATCAACTATTCATCTCACATTATAACATTTGTTTTTGGAATTTTACATACGCCTGGGTACATTCCTTTTCAATTATGATTTCAATTCACACAATTTATTTTCTTTTATAGTATTGTCTAATCTCTTAATATCTAATCTCTTTTTAGAAATAATTTGTATTTACAACCTTTACGGGACCGAAATCATTAGTTTGATGCTCTCATAATTTTAGAACATTTTACATTTTCCCTTATACATGGAGAAAGTGTTTTGATCGAAGTTTCAAATTTGATTTGACAGTGGACATATCCGTTTTGAGGATTCCTGAATAAAAAAGTTGGTATTTGAACCTATGTCTGCATGTCTTTAGAGGAACTCCGAGACTAGGCTAATTGCAAATTCATAATTTTACGAAATTAGGTACACGGGTGCACTTTGGCTATATTTCCAGACATTTACGACATTTATTTTTATTTCTGAAATTTTAAATTTTAAATTTTGTTCACCCCTCAGAACCCTTAAAAATGTGAAAACACAGATTTTTCATAATCTACTCTTAACGATTCTGATAAAATAATGTCATTAATGTTTTACAGCTATTAGATACAAAATCTAACCTAATCAAAGATACAACATCACACGTATGTCTATAAAACGAATGGTTCAAAAGCTATGAGCTTCTTAATGTCAAAAGAATCTTTTTTTAAACTTTATGGTAAAATGATATACTTTTGTAAAATAGTTTGACAGTCGTGAAAATCAGCTCAAAAAGCTAAAAATCGTAATTTGAATCTTATGATTCAAATATAAACTAAATGTAATGAAATGTATACTAATAACTATGAGAGTCGTAGATATATTATTTTTCTGAGAACGCCGTATGTAATTTTTATGGAGAATATTAAAAAATCAATCTTAGTTTCTTATTTCTCAACAGTTTTCCATGGAACTTATTATGTGATGTAAAGTCACCAACAAAACCAACTCAAAAATATTCGGCATTACCGTGGTTGGGAGGGTGTAGTAATTAAAACAAAGTATAACAGTTAATTGAACTTGTTTTCTGTTGTTATTAGTTTCAGATATTGCATGATTATTTTTGAAACAATAATGTTTTAAATCTTATTTAAAAAAATTAAATAATATGGCACTTTAATTAAACAATGATGTGTTTTAATTTACACAAGGGAGAGAGTTTGTGTCAGTTCACTGATATGGTTTGCTATTTAATTGGAGTTTATTTTGTGGGAAGCATTTGATTTGGGGAATCAAATATATAAATTTTGTAAAATTTAGACATGCTTCTTTCGTTAGATATTGAATTTCTTTAGTTAAGTACGAATCACCAAATTATGATTTAAGCTAAAAAAAACAATTTTATTTTTTGCATGAAATTATAACGTTTTTGTAAATTAACTTCTTCCTCTTCAAATAAATTTTCAATAATTGACAAATAATTTTAATTAAGCGGTCCAATAGTCGTGTAGGCTAACATCCGTTCGTGTTTTATAGCTCAACAAAAAGTCCATCGAAGAGATGAGATGGGGGCACTCCAACACGCGATATTGTAAGGGTTGTTACCCCTTCCCCCATGGGGGTGGGGTAGGTGGGGGGTTACAGATACATTAGGGTAATTACATCAAGTGGTTAACATGATTAGTGGCCAATCGGGAACCTGTTTACATCAACACTGCTGGGTTATTTGTAACAATATCGTGACAAAAATTAATGTAAAACTATTTTAGTAGATGTTTGTGTCCAATTCAAAGTTAAAAAAGCTATAAAAATGTATTTAAAATATTTTTTTTAATGTTAAAAGTAATGTTTATCCTAGAAAATTTTTTTCCGCATTTATTTTTTGTAAGGTTTTTTAGGGAGAGGCGGAAGAAATAGTTTATGCACACAAGTGGCCAGCCCGTAGTTTGGGACTCTCCTAAGAAGAGGGGTTACCCTAAAAAAAAATACTCCTCTACTCTTTAGGATTCTAACCTGGGACTTTTTGTCACATTACTACAGACTAGGACTAAATTTGGCTTACGCCCATCGCGCCTCACTCCAGGTCCATGCACTTGTTTAGGTGCTCTGTTTACCGAGCTCCGAAAATTTGACGTGACAGGGGTCACCTGTTGCAATGCAGAGCGCGACCTCCGCATCCATACCGCACTTCCTGATTAAGGACCGAAGTGGCTGGCCTCTGAAGAAACACCGAAGACACCCATCGGCATTGCGAGGCACACATCAGCCCCCATAAATCTAATCTAATCTAATCTTGCAACACAACAAGGGTACTCCCAGGGGTCTCCAGTGCGCCCCGGTCGAAAAGAAGAAGGAAATGACATCCATTTGGGGTCGGAAGAAGGAAGAGAAAAGCAAGTGTAGACCAGAAAAGAACAAAGACATCGAGCTAGACCTGAAATATGGAAGAAAGACCCTAGCTCTAAGAAGAACTGTGAGTAGAATTCTACAGCTTGACTCAGGTACCCCAGGAGACTCCAGCCCCCGAAAGTAAGGGGAAGCCTCCCGTGTATTCGAAAGCTGACTACTCCTTAGGTGTTTATGTAAAGTATTGATGTAATAATTTATTCAAATGAACAGTAAAAATGCTTAGAAATGTAATAAATTTAAGGAGAGTCGGGTGATTGCATGTTGCATATGTTAATTTCGCGATCTTTCGGTATCTTCATCTTAAGTACAATAAGATATAAAGTAATATCTATATATTTTTTATCTTTCATTAAGATTATTTTATATAATAGTCAATGTGTTTGCTCCGGGAGCGCGCTGATCTAGGGGTAGAGCGCGGGGCTTTGGAACCCAAGGTCCCGGGGTCAAATCCCGCCAATCATCAATGGCTTTTCGCTATGTGATAATGCCGCAACACACCCAGGGGTGCGCAAAAAGCCGCTACGGCTGAAGTGCCTTGGGAGTAATCCGCCCCTTCTAATAAAAAAAAATAAAAAATGTTTTTGCTCGCACCACCAGTAACTGTAATGTTTTGGATATGCAAGAACTCGAAGACGGATAGGAGTTAAAGTTAAGGTAACTCGTTTATCGATATTTTCTTTCTCCAACTACACGGAAATTGAAATTTTTATGAACACAGGTAACTTTTACCTCCCTGTAAAGAGACAAACATGCATAAACTATTAACTTTATGCCTCTGGTTATGTAATCTTCTATCTTGATTTTATATATATGTTTTCGAGAACTTTAAAATTTTGTTTTTATTTTTACACTTTAATTTAAATTTATCTAAATTATTCTTTAACTTAAATACTTCTGAATACTTAAAAAATGCCCTCTTACATTCAGAAAACTTTGTTCTTTACTTGAAAACAAGAAAGGAATGCGAAGCGAGCTACGCGGGGAATGTAACCGCGTTCATGCTGTAATTTCCAGCTTGAATTTTACTTTTTATACAGTTTAAATTAACTTTATAAGACCCTTTTTACCTCATTATGCTTTCAAATCCCTAATTAATAGGTGATAATTTAACTGCATCAAGACTATTTTGTTTCTCACGAAGTTTTAACTTCATCCATACATAGTAGGCTATATGAATAAAGTTTTATTTTGGTCAAAATGTTCGAATTTGAGATGATAGAAGGAATATTCATTTTGAGGCTCCCTGAATCCGGAAAAGTGGTTTTCAGATTGATGTGTATCTGTCTATCCGTCTACAGACCTCAAGACCACATTAGACGTTCAATGTTTGTGATATTTGTTACATGAGTGCACTTAAGCTGTATAAAAAGTGGCCTAAACACTTTTTTTATTATTTTATTAAACTCCTTAAAAAAATGTTGAGATACGAATTTCTTAAAGTCTAATCTAACGATTTTGATTGATATAACATCATGGATTATAGTTATTAGGACACCAAAAAATATTAGACCCCACCCGATTAGCCATAAACTAATGGTTCAAAAGTCATGGACTAACTATTAAATGCAGACAAATAATTTTTAAACTTTTTAGCAAAAGAACAAGTTTATAAAAGAATTTTACAATCACCATTAAAACCGGATAAAAAGACTAAACGAATTTGTGTTTAGAGTCATTAGTCTACTACAAAAGGTTCCAGATAAAATTTTAGTCCAGAAAGTTTTATGTCCACGGTAAACGCAGTGCGTTGTCTCATTGCGCCCAATGTATTTGTTATGGGGATTATGAGTCAATTTCGTGCCTATTTTATAACCTTAAAAAGAAACACATTAGCGCTCATGTGTGGATTTGTTCTCTGTTCAAAAATGTTAATAATTTCTTCATTAATATCTGTATAAAATTTAATTCTGTAGAAATAAATCTAGGGGTGTAAAGTTATAGATTTTAGTAAACTGATAATATATTTATCATATTTTAATAAGTGAAATACGAATCACATAACACAATACTCCAGTTTTCAACTTTTTTGCCTTAATCCTGTTTACATTTTCGTCATTTTATAGTTTAGGTTCTATTTTGCTGAAGACGTGATGAAATTAAAATTCAAAAACGTCGTAAAACTTTTTTACTAATCATGATTGCAAACATCTACAAATAAAATGTTAATATCTTAAATCCATATATCCCCTTTTAGCTTTAAAGAACGGTGTTTAATGTACATTTTTGACGAATAAAATCATTTTATACTAAGATAATGGTTTATAAAACGTTTTATTTACTAATTGTCAGTCAGTTCAAGTGACGAGGAAGGATTAATTTTTGAATAGATATTTCCTAGCTCTGGGGGGTGTTAGCGATTTGCAAGACCAAAATTTGAAACAGTGACGTCATTTGGTTAGTGACGTCATAGTTTGGGTATAAGAACAGCTGTTAAGATGAACTGAAAACATTCCATTTAGACATATCTATGATCTACCTATTCCCCACAAGGAAGTAAGTACAAACATGTTTAAACTTTAAATCATGGCGATATCGTTGATGAGATAATACCAGCAGTCTGGTACCGACAGATGTCTCCTCGCTTCACGTTAACCGAACCAGTTTAATACTCTGCCTCCAGCATCCGATCAGAAACAAACCTCCGAACTTCTACAATAGAAACATCTATTTATGAAACTGTAGTTTCTCTTTCAAGGAAAATATTTTTCGATTATTCTGTCTGGAAAACGTCTTTTTGACATGGATATGTCACCTTTAGGGGAGGGTTTTGGAAATCTGTCAGACCGAAATTTGAAATCAGACGCTAAGCGACGTCATATAGTTACGAGGACAGCTGTTTAGATGAACTGAAAACATTCCCTTTAGATGTATCCAATATCTAACCTGTTTCCATAGGAATTATATTAGAGTGTACAATCTTTTTTGTTATCTGAAAAAATGATCGGGTTCTTGTGACTTCAAATATAGAACAAAAAACTTAGCACTTTTCTTTAACCTCAATATTTGTTTGTAGCACTTGTTTGCTTTTTACCATTTTTAAATTGTTGCAAAGCGAAAAACGGATGTTTTTATGGTTATTTCGTTCTATTACATCGTTTAGATAGAAAAATTAGAAGCGTCTAATATCTAATTAAATTGGTGTTTGGCAGCTAATTACTTTATTTATATAAGTTGTGGGTCAGATTCAAATAGGTACAGTAGTAAAAACTTCCCCAAAATAATAATTACAATAATGAAAATAGGCTATGAATTTTAATTAGGTTCAATGCACTTTCCTAATATGACCTATATTACGATTAAATGGATGTTAGTGGCCTTTTCTATAGCTATATTTTTAGCTCCTCTCGTAATACATTTTGTTATATTAAATATCAAAGTAATTATTATCGTACAATTAATTGTTGTTTTTTGTAATTTTTTTATTGTTTTTCCAGTCAACATGGTGCTCGATGTTAAGTTTGTGTTTCTCTTTTTGAGGCCATCATGTAATAGTTGTACTGTTATTGTAATAAATAAATAATAAGTTTTATACTGTGAGTGTTTCAGAAAGAAAAAAAGTTGAGATAAATCCATTTCGGATTTTATGGCGTATAAAATGTAAAAATTCTGAAAAGTATTCATAGTTTTTTTACAGAAACTTCATAGTTACTTACAGAAAATATTCCAATTTTATTTATATAGTTGTATATATTAATACTGTACAGTAATCAATACGTCTGTTGTTTTTTTTTGTTTGTGGGACACCCTGTAAATGACACCTGTATTTTACAGAGATGTAAATTTATCATAAAACCTTCCATGATTTTTTTTAATTCGTCAAGAACATCGCCAAACATCAGGTATAATCCAGTGTAATAACAGTTTTCATTCATAAAACCCGTTCGGAAGCGCTGTCTGATTCATTAATTTGCCAGTTAAATGAACCCTTTACAAAGCTGCCCAGAGCGGGCGAGGGTGTATCGTTCAAGTTGGGGCCAAGTCTGTGTGGCTTGTTAATGGATTCTGGTTCTAAATCAAACTTCCCTTCTGCTAAAGTGAACACGAACAGGCCAGTCTCAACTATTGGGTTTGTTCCACCACTATTGTACTCGATGTGTGTTTTTCCAATTGAATCCTTATAAATAAAATTAGTGTTTTGTCTGTAAACTGCTTGGACTTATGATAATGTTAGTTATTTTTACATATTATACACCAAAAAATCCAAAATTTGTCTTAAAGTATTTAAATATATCTGTATTGTATTTTGAGTATGTCTGTCTTTCTGTAACACTAAACAAGGAGCACCAAGAGTTAGAAAACTTATATTCACCATCCTAAAGAATTTAGATTAGTGTTCTGTTTACTTTGTAGTGACACATGCACTTAAAAATAATTACTACTCCAAACCAATACATATACGTATTATACATGCTGTACGTTTTACAGAAAACGTGGTCTAATGTGATTAAATAGGGAGACATACCCATCAGCTCAGCTCTCAAATTAAAATTAAAACTGATATAAATATTTCTGTCTAACCGTCGAAGCTTTACAGAAAGATAGACGTATTTCGGTAATGACTGGGACGGTGGCGACGTAATCCAGCTACTTAGTGGTCACGAATTGTGGATAGTTATGAGCGATGGTCGGTGGATGTATTGTTCTCTTGTGTGGATTAACGGTCGCACAATTGAATACTATGTTAATCCGCAATGAACTCCCTCATAATTATTATACCAATTCGTAATTCAGAGGCCGTGGTTCGGATTCCACGTTAAACTGTAGATCTCTTAAGTTGTCATCGGCTGTTGGGCTATTAATTAACAGTCCTGTCTAAGGAACATGTCATTCTTAGTCAGTAACAGGACTACAAGATTGCGCCATAATCATCTTAAACTAATTTCTCATTCATACTTGGCTTATACCTGCCTTGCGGTATATTCACCGTTTCAATAATCTAATCTACTGTAATGTTAACGTATTTGTGTGACGATTCTCCATGAAAACGAGGGCACTCATAGCTAGGATAGGCCCTACTTATTTTCATTATTCTAAAGATTTTAAACAAAAGAGGTTTGGCATAAAAATGATTTAATTGAAATGAAGAACTAAAATAAGAAATACATGTAAAAATGTAAATACTTACTTAATAGCAGCATGAAAAAAATTTAATGGAGTCCCCCATAACTGTCAGACATAAAATAAAAAGGAAAGATATTGGAAAAGTTTAGGCTGGACACCCAGTATATTCAAATTGTTAATATTTAAATTTTTACTCTATAGAAATCAAAAAAACTGTCATGAAATAATTTAACCACGTTTATAAGTTCCATCCCCGCAACTATATTTGCACCGTGTTGTTTAGTCGGTGGTGAACAGATCCCTTATCTCAATGCATCTCTGCAACAAAGCTTAGCCAGCAATTCCTGATGAATTCCTGATTCAGCTTTTCTGTCATTTTGTTGATTTTTCGCCTCAGCTGGATGAAAATCAGAACACACTGGGGCAACGTTTGTATTGTGTATTCACTTTTATATATTCATACAGTTTCAGGAAGAACGCAAATATAGCAGTTTTGTTGTTTATCATTGTATGTTTCATTATAACAAAGGGAATTGATTCCAAAATTTAGCTTTAATTAATCAAAATTGTACTTTATTAATTTGTTAAGAACAACGCCAAACAGTTGTAGTGTATCTCGTTTTAACGAAAATGAGTTCAAAAAACATGTTCTGGTATTTAAAACGTCAAAATTAAACAAAAATTTAAAATTTTAAGCCATTTACAAACAAAATCTAATTTATTTACTTAATTTTTAACAATAAACGAGGTATAAAAAACTTTCAGACATGATAATACTGTAGCACGGACACTGCACCCTTCAGCTGAGTAATCTCAGACCTCCCCCTACACAAAAGGTGCACTGCTTAGTTTACCATGTAAGTCACGCACCAGCTACTCATAAGTCCACATTATTTGAAACGCTGGTGTTTGCAAGACACGGGTCTGGTGTACGATGTAGAGGAGGGGTGGGGTGTTAGTGGAAGGGGTTGCAGTGTGGGGATCCGACGCGATGGGACCATAAATATGACGGTAACAGGTACAAGGGAGCGCGTGTACCTCTCTGGCTACATTACTTTGCAATATGTTTACCAGACGCCGCACCCGGTGTCTTTACTGTTAAAGAAATTCCTGAGTCTGACATTTTTAAAATATATAGGAGATCTAAAAAAAGAATGTTTAAGCATTGAAATATCATTGAAATTGTCTCTAAATTTTTTAATATTTGTTTGAAATATACTTATGTCACATTTACCTTTTTTACATTAGGTCAATATTTATCAGGAAACTCTTTTTTTTTAGAAAAACTAGTATCCAGTATCAGTAGAGGTGCATAGTTTGCCGAAATGGTATGGGTCTAGATTAGATTAGATTAATGAAATGACGACCATACTACAAGGTAGGAATTTTTAGCCAAGTATGAATGAGGATAAGGTGTAAGATGATTGTGATGCAATTTTGGAGTCTTGTTACTGACTAAGGCTGACATGTTCCTTAGACAGGACTGTTAATTAATAGCCCAACAGCCGAATCGGTCTAATCATGAGGATGTATTTTGCGTATTAACGTAGTATTCAATAGTGTGGACGCTAAATCACACAAGAGAACACCACATCCAGCGACACAAATATCCACAATTCGTGACCTCCAAGTGGCTGTATTACAGGACACGCCACCCTAATTATTGTTATAGGGAACAATCTCACTTTTCCGGTAAAAACATGTCTCCCGTACTAGTGATCTAGGTTGATATTTATCCTTATTTTGCGTTTAAACCTTTAATAGAAATGTAATTTTTATAAGCAATACTTGTAATTTATAAATGTAAAATTATGTTTGAGGTTTTTAAATAAAGTTAAAATGTTTATCCAGGGGAAAATCTACTTTCTTATGTTGATTCAAAACAATATACTATTTTCTGAAAACGAAACGACTTGTTTTTTTAGTAAACAACCATTTATCAAATTAATTTAAAAATTTTTATAGTGACAAGAATCCAATATGACCCCTGATGATCACTCTAAATATCTTACAGATAATAAAATATTGAATAAATATATCTCAACTTCGTTTACCAATGTCCAGTGTATACATAATTTGTATTTTTCCAATGAATGGTGCCACTAAACTTTCACGTTACGAAAACAGATAAAAATGAGGTATCCAAGTTTAGTAATTTAACTTCCATAAAAGTTTTGCCGTAAAACTCCAAGTAATGGATCTTGTTTTATAACGAATCTAAGCTAATTTTGTTGCTACTTAAAGCTAACTAAATTATTCACAGGTCTTCGATGGACTTTAAAGCTACAAACTTTACCGTGTGTTTTTCCTTCAATTATTGATTATTCCTCAAACAAAACATAACAAAATGAAATACCCCCGTCGCAGCAGATCTGCGTACTCAGCGAATTTCCAAATCAATAATATAATAATAATAATAAAATATGACAAGTTTAAAAAAAATCTGTTCATAAACATGAAAATTATTTGCCTATTCTCCAAAAGATTAACATGGCAAAGAGTGTGCAGGTTAGCTGCTGTGAGGAACACTGAAAGTAGTCATTTATACCATAAATAATTTTTATTTTACCCAATTATACCAAGTTTCATCAACATCTGTCCATAAATAAAGGAGTTTGCCTATCCCCTACATGATTAATATGGGAAAAGAGTATGCAGGTTTGCTGCCATGATAAACACATAAAATATGATTTTTAAGCATAAATGGACAACATCTCAACCACATGAAGCTAAATATCACGTTTCATAAAAAAATATTGATTAATATGGGAAATATTAATTTTTCCCTATCCTCCATAAGATTAACATTGGAGCCCTACAATACAACGTACTGTGTTTAGATTTTTTAATATCTCGGTAACCGTTGGAGATAGAGAAAAACATTAAGGAACTTAATTGTGTAGTTTTTTAAGCTGATTCCAATGGTGAAATATAAAATTAGAAATTTTTAAAAATTACATGTGAAAAACGCAAAAAACCCCATTTTGGGGTACAAAACCCCCCCAAACTACCCATTCCTATTGACCGATATGTCTGGTTTACGAACTCGTCCGAGCATTTGTAGGAATACACGTCTCTACCAAATTTGGTCTTGATCGGACCATTTTTACGAGAGTTATCGTGCTAACAGACACATATATATATACATATATATATACATATATATATACATATATATATATATATATATATATATATATATATATATATATAAATTTTAACGACTATTATTTTTGGACTCTGGGCACCTAAAGACGAAAAAATAACATGGTCCCGGGCTTAAGTCTTACCATGAGACCTACGGTAATAGCTTCTTCCCTATGGGAAATTCGCTAAAATTAAACAATTTTAAATTTTAAAAGCTTACTTGTTTGACCTCGATAAACGTGTCCGAACTAAATAAAATTGTTTCGTTATAAAATTATTCTTGCCACTATTGTATTCTAGAGTTAATTTACAATCTGAACCACGTACATGTAATTTCAAATATTACAAAATATATTAAGGTGATAAAGTAGTCATTCTTTCTGAAAATTAATTTTAAACATTTAAAACCAAACTATTGTTTTATGTACCATCATGTTATAAAGGTACTACAAACTACCCTACTTAACAAATATACTGTCAAGTCTTTCTCCAAATAGGTAAATGTTATTTTGTGTTAATGTGCCTTTTTGAAGAGTCAAAAACAATAAGAAAATTTTATATAAATACAACAATTCTACTTAATTTGTTAAACCATACAGTTGGAATACATGAATAATTAATTGTATTAACAGAAAGTCAGCATTGAAAGAATAATGATCTGTATTTATTTTGATGTAGATTTACTTTTCAAGTACTAAGGTTGTTCCGCCACAGAAAATAATAGATCTAAAGACTATCAATTACATCAACGATCCAAATAACAAACATGACCTAATTTTGCGCTTCATCTACCATTAGTGAATTAACCGGAAATAATCTTACTTATTCTCTTCAACGCTTGGTTATATTAACTCCTTCAGTGTTTTTATGTTGCATCATACAAAATAATTCCTAATTTTACAACTGGTCGGGTGATTTAATAGCGTAAAAAGCTTATCTAGTCACAAAACAACGAACTCCCTGAGATAGTTACAGTATCAACTCAGAGATGACAGCACGTCTGACGGTGGCAACTAAAAAGTTCTTTACATTGTCAATAAATGCCACTTCCTGTCAATATACTTTATGGGAAGAGCACTAATCGTATGTATGTATATTGGTCCAATAGCACTTAAAGATTAACACACTTTATACTAAACTAGCTGACCCGGCGCCTCACAGTATACACATGTTAACTTTAAGATTGGCCATGTTCTGAAGTCGAATAGCAATACGGCTTCATTGTGAAAGGTTATATATTCTGGGTCGCTGCATAGTGAATAACAATACTGAAACGATAAAAAATATTAAAACATTATAAAACAATAAATCTAATTAATTCACAATTTTCAAATCCATCCAAACCCAAACGAAATAACTGTAATACGCTTTTATAGGAAAGATATCAACATGATTATTATAATAAACTGTATTTATTATAAACATGTAGATTATCATATAAGGTTTATCCGCCACAGAAAAAATAGATATAAAATCAATAATCCCCAAAACCGTACTATTAACGTGGTGAATAAGCTGTTTCATTTTTTACAGTACACATAATTCATAGTTTAACATTATGAATGATTCAGTTTTGGATATTAAAGCATACGTATTGCTATGGTAAACCATCAGCTGTAGCTAAGAAATAAATGTTTCATTTAGACAATGTAACAAACTTATCTCACAAAAAAAACTCCCTGAAATTTAAAAACGCCATAAGATGGAAACTTATGGGGTTTTCGAAAATATTTTTTCATAAAACCACTTCCCTGTCACATATAGAGCAACTTCCTAATATATTTATATATATAGTTTGGCAACGCATAAAGGACATACATACATACATACATACATACATTCAATTTTATATACTAAATCAGCACCTAAAATTGGTGTTTCCTTGACCAGACATATTTTTGTCGTTATATAAATTTTAAATTACTGTATGTTTATTCGTATTTTTGATGTGATTTTTGAAACTTAATTCTAATTAAGTTAACTGTTAAAAAAATCGTAAATTTTATAATTTTTAAACTACCTCAATTTATTAACAAGTACACAAATTTATCATTGATAAACTTTTCTAAATGTAAAAACCTCTTCGCATTTTGTATCTTATCCACGCTAGTGCCATTTTTTTTTATTTATAGCAAACGTTAAAAAACCCGACTATGCAGCGAGTACCCTAGCCACTAAACCACTCTTTCAGTCAAATCTCTTCTTTGTAAATCCCTTAAAACATCATTATCGGTTATCCCCATAAAATCCAAACTACGACTATTCAATAACTTTGCCTGAAAGGGGCATGATATTAACAGAGCTCTCAAGTAAAAAGCTTTCAAAACACTTACTCGCTGATCGATGCAGTCAAGGGCTTTAAAACTACCAGCTCCGAAAAGTGCTTCTTTTCTTCAACTTAGGTAGCAGATAGTTTAGACAGTCCTTGGAAAAAATTACAAATCATTGAAGCTCGGTAATGAATTATAAATCGAAGTGGACCACCTTAGTATTTGTTTTTAATATTTTACCTTCACTGAGTTCATTTGTACCAGTTTAAACTCTAGCACTAAATAAAGTCAATAGAATTAAAAGTTATGCTTTTTCACAAAGGTTTTTTGGTCATTTACCTTTGCTTATATCAGTTTCAATAACAAAATATTTTCAAACATCGCAACCTCCACTATGATTCCAACATCACCTGAGAATGAATTCTTCTCGTGTTTTGAGGTGTCATCTAAACGAAATAAATTTTCACATAATAATACCGCAAATCAATAAACCAGCATTTTGAACCAAATCAACTATCGTGGAAGCAAAAATGAAGAATACACCTGGTTCTTTTCTACTGTTCACATATATTATGTAAATATATTTATGTAACAAAATACGATTAACGTAACAACGTCCGTCAATAAATAACAAATATTTTAACTCCGTTTCTGTCTGTTTCAGGTAAATCCTGTCTGTGTTAACCACGTAACACAAAATGAATCTGTAAGTATAAATTACATTGAATTATTTTATCGACCAGAGGGATGTCTGTTTCAAACGACCGCCATTTATGAAGCTCAAGTTGGCACACAACTAAATGGATATTGGTTTGTATAGGATTCGTGGGGTTTTGAGCTGGAAATGTATAAAACAATTCCATATTAAAATGAAAATATTAAATATATATGTTAGCATATAATGTGTAACTACGCGATTCTAGTTTTATCTACGCAGGAGTCACTTTTAAAGAGCAAGAATATAATGACAAACTATTTTTCTTTTTTGAAAAGCTGCCCAAACCAAAATCGTCATCTTAGAATACAAATACACTATCTCTTACAACCGTTAGGCTAGAAAGTCACCCCGATTCTGAAGTTTGAGCTATGCAGTTCTAAGTAATCATTTCATCCCACTTTACTACGTCCT
This sequence comes from Nephotettix cincticeps, assembly GCA_023375725.1. Classification (NCBI taxonomy): domain Eukaryota; kingdom Metazoa; phylum Arthropoda; class Insecta; order Hemiptera; family Cicadellidae; genus Nephotettix; species Nephotettix cincticeps. Next base: position 54,682,201 of record CM041789.1, read on the forward strand.
AACATCATCCCCTCACTGTTATAGTCAGTTAAATAGTCTTTCCGATTGGTCGTTAGAAAAATAACTGTTACTTTATTACAACTTCAGCTTTAACTAGTACAGTTAAAACTTAACGGAACTATTTACTATATCGTGTATTTTCTCTTATACAAAATTTAATTAGAGCCATTTAAACGTAAATGGTGAGAAGTTTTAATTCATACATTTCTTTATGTCGCTCCGGAGAGACCCGGTAGTGTGCGTGGGACTCGCACCCACTAAACCTCCCCCTCATCTCCTAGGAGTCTGTAATTATTTTTCACATTACTTCAGGTTAAACCTTTGAATATTGCGCCACCACTAGGGCTTTCCCCATTGGGGTGATCACAGTATAGTCTACCCAGGTTGACCTTGACCTTCTTCGCTAGAAGTCTAAGTGCTTAACACAGTTCCAGATGTCCCCTCCCTGGAGCATAGCTCCGACGATGTTGTCAGGATGGATTGCTAGAGTAACACTCGCAGTGTAATCCATCTGTTGCATTCAAAAAAGTGTGCTTTGCCGTCTCTACATACATTAAAGGTATTACCTCTATATGTATTAAGATCTAGAGAAGGAAATTACTAAAAAAACCTTTAATCTTAACTCCATATTAATTTTTACTTAGGTTCCGAATAACTAGTAATCGAACAACGCTAATTTTCCACTATAAAAGAGTGACAAGATAAAAGTGTCTTACATTTTTCATAAACGCATAGATAAAATAATTTTTCTGTTACATTTAGCTTCATTTCTGATTCATTTTTGATAATCTTGTTCGAAATATGTTTTAGCTGAACAAAGACCTGACCCACAATTTCTGAGATCCATAACTGTAACTTCTTCCACTCGAGTTATAATCTAAAGGTTTTTTGTGTGACCTTTTGGTAAATATCTAGTATTTCAGGTCACGGGGAGCGCGCTAGTCCAGAGGTAGAGTGCGGGGCTTTGGTGCCCGGGTTCAAATCCCGCCAATCACCAAAGGCTTTTCGCTACGTGATAATGTCGCAACCCACTAGGTCTAGCCTGAAGTAATGTGCAAAACCGTTCCAGGCGATGTTCTAGAATAAGTCCTGGGATGAGAAGGTGGAACATAAAAAAAACATAAAAATATTTCAGGTCGCATTAACAACTCTAACGTGACCTCATAACTACACTTAACGAAGGCTTAACGTGCCTTCCGAAGCACGGTGGTAGTTTGAAAATTTAAATTTAATTTATGTCATAACCTGGAATTGAACTCGGATCCTTAGGGTGGTAGGCCAGTACTCCGCCCACTCAGCCATGACTGCCGCAACAAACGATAGATTAGACCACACAATTATAGGTAGTTGTAACGAGATTTGCACCCGGATACTGTTCCAGTTGTAACTGCTCCTGTAATGTAACTGTTTGGTAATGGATACATTAGTTATGCAAGGGGCGCTCTCTAGAGTCCGTGCTTGCTTGACTCACGCTTGACTGTGTTTACGTGTTTTGGATTACCTTGTGTCAGGAATATTCAATGACATTCCAGATTAGTGTTAGAATGTTCCTGCTGTCAGCGTAGTTTTATAATTTGAAGGTCTCTGGTTCAGGATTGGAAGATGTGTAGTGAGTTTCCTGTAGGTAACTAGATAGTTTTATGTATTTCTCATGTTAAGATTTAGATTTGGGACTTACTTTGGAGTGGTAAAACAGCATTTTTATAACTGTATATTAATTCAGTGTGTGTGTGTGTGTGTGTGTGTGTGTGAGCATGCATGCACATGTGTGCGTGTGTGTGTGTGTGTGTTCAAAAAAGTTTAAAAACATCTTTATCGTTCAAAAAATCTTTGAAATACATAGATATACATACATACAATAAATAAATATAAATATATATATATATATATATATATATTGTAAATGAATACCATAGTAGTTCCCTTGCATTATTTCATTTTATTTAACACAACATGTTTCGAGGATTATCCCATTTTCAAGTGTGTGTGTGTGTGGGGGGGGGTGTGTTTGTGTGTGTGTTTACTAAAACCAAAACCTTGTAGTTTGATTCTATGGTCTGTGTCAAACTACAACAGTTTACAGTTATGAGCAACACAGTTTACTGAGATATATGAAGTTAGTAAAGTTTTGTTCGGATCCCAACTTTAGGTCACTTGGCTGCCATTGGCTGGATTTAATGGAAATAGTCACTCTATAAAATTATTGTTATATCAAAAATTAAAAAAATAAAATTTGACCCTTTGTAACCCATGAAGTTTGTAATATTTGCTTTACGGATTTACGAGTGATGACTTAAAATTTGTGACCTTATAAACAATTCAATTTTAGTCATAATCATTTGAGTGGATTTTGAAAAATCCACTTAACTGCCTTTAAAAATAAAATATCCAAAACAACTGAAAAAATTGGACTAGAGACATAGCCAAAGTACACATGTTTACCGAATTTCATAGATATGGACAATTAGGGTGGTCTTGGGGTTTGTAGACAGACAGACATCAGTTCGAACCCCGCTTTTATGGGCAGAGTCTCAAAACAGATACATCCACTCTCACCTTTCATTCACTGTTCATATGTTCTCCATATACTATGCATGGGGGGAAGTAACCTTCAAAATGTGTTTACGAACAGTAGTATTTAAATTCCTTACACATTCTTGAGTACAACTATTTTATGAAATTCTTATATTACATTTTGACCTGACAATAGTCCCCATTTATTACTTCACTTGACATTTAAATAAATATTGTTTAGCTATGAAGATACCTATATATTCTCAAAATGAAGCTCATGCCGTTCTGCGGTTATTGGATAAGGCGCAATACTTTGCTTCGCGTTTATTTTTAAGTGCGTTTGTGTTTGGAATTCCAAATGAGTTCTGTTGAATTTATTTGTTTTCTTCGTTCGTGAATATTGCGAATTGTTTATCCCATTATGCCTTCCTCTGTACTCTTTCTCCAAATCAAATCTTATTTGTAAAAATGCCATAACATGGATTACTCGTATTAAATTGTCAATTAATTTTTAATACTAAATAAGTGAACTGTTTTCAGTGCTTTCTAGAAATATATCTGCCACTCATCTTACCATGTGTATGATTCATACTTGTGCAACTTTGTAAATGTAACGTGGAGGACTGTTTGTTATTCATCAAAGTCTACCTCTATTATTGCACTTTAATGAGCACATTATTTATTCCATAAACAGATTGCATCTACATAGACTAATTGCACTCAAGCATAATATTCATCACTAGCAGTACGTCCGTACGGGTTGTAGGATTCCATGTTAGGGGAGAAATATACTTATTAAAATAACAAAGTTAATTAAATTAGTTCAGAAAATATGGTTAATTATTAAAGTTCGTTATACGTCAAGATAACGTTTTAATATAGTATGATTTCGACATGGATTTAATCAACGTGTTAAAATCAATGATAAATTTAATGTAACAAACTAATAATTGACAGCTATTTGTTTTCTTTCTACTAAATCGCTTATAAATAGGCCTATATCACATATTTTCGAAATCATTTAACAATGCTTAAACAATTTAGTGTTAAATCTTCAAAGACAGCTGATCATTTACCATTCGGTAATTCATTGAAAGCTGAAAGGAAGATGCGACTATTATTGCGTAAAAAGTGGGTTTTATATGCTCATTATTTACTTTCCAAAGGGCTGTGGACAATTCCAAGCATTGAAAAAAACCTTTTCCGGAATGTAGAGAATGCATGAAATAAGTTTTATTGTTATGAGTTCTCCCGTTTTCACGAAGAAGAAGGCGTAAAATGACTCCTGGAGCGTCACAGACAAACAGACAGACTCAAATTGAGATAAAGTTTGTTTCGGCTTCTCTAACGCACGAAATGTAAAAATAACTAAAAACTAGTAACTCTGAGCAATGTGCATACAAAACTAATTTTATTTATATAGTTGTTTATTATTCATAGGAAACATTTGCAATCGAATAGAATCGTATTGCTTCCAGATAAGCTTGTCTAGGGGTAGAGCTTAGTACCCGGGTTCAAATCCCGCCTATCGCCAATCGCTTTTCACTATATAATAACTTGTCTGAAGTACGAGATGTGTAAAACGGTTCCGAGCGAAAGTCTAAATAGTCCTAGGATGAATATGGGGGACAAATAAAGTACTACACGTTAACAGATAGCACTGTTCTTTGTAGATAACCAGTGTTATTCAGTTATGTAATTTAAATTGTATTTATATTTAGTACGTAAACAATTTTCTAGTATTAAAATTAACGTAAACAACATTTGTAATGATTAGAATTGGTTAATTAATTTAAATCCTCTGAATAGCTATGTAGTTGCAAGGCTGAGAAGATTATTTGACTGCTATATGGCATGCTGCTGCGGGGTATTATCAATAGTTTCAGCGAAAACTATGACCGAATTTCCTATGAAAACGAGCTATTCTCATTCCCCGCAAGGTGACATAGAAGTTCATAGTTCAACTTTCAAATTAAAAAAAAACAGTTTGCAGCGTTGTTCTCCCTATAAAACACCTTATCCTAAAGTGTTTATTAGTTAACTCATTCTGGACGAGTATTTCATCCACATTCATCCTGGAGAGGTATTTTTCTCTAAATTAATTAAAAATATTTTTCCCTAGAGGCAATGAGGTAGGGTACTCTTTTAAAATCCACGGTTTATGAGTGGTTTATAAGTGAGGTCATTAGATGGTCTGTTATGGATTTTCCACCAAGACTATCCTCATAATTAGACAAGTTCGTATTTCATAGGCAAAATTGCGGTTCGGATCCCACGTTAAACTGTAGGTCCTTTAGATGTATTTGGCCGTTAGGCTATTCATTCGTAGCTCTGACTAAGGAACATGTCAGCTTTAGTCAGTAACAAGACTACAAGATAGTGCTACGATCTTACACTCATTTCTCATTCATACTTGGAATAAAATACCTACCAGGTAAATTTACCATTTCAGATAGGAACAAATGTAGGGGTAGTAATAATAAAGATAAATCTCTAGCTTTATTTGAGAGACAATCGTTTTTATTTACTGACGTCGTCAAAATATAATCAGTTATATCCCTTTACAGTTCGAAAATAGTTCATATTTCTTATGTGTAATTACAGTATACATTTATAATTTCTGCATAACTAATTATTCAAATCACTTACTATTGACTCTTGTATTTTACTCTTGGAACACCATTTAATCATTCTCACACTACTCAGTATAAAGGCATGAAGGTTTTCCTTATTGGGGTTCTATTTCACTAATGCATATATCCTGGATAAGCACTCACTGTATATTATGAATATTGTAATTTAATACAAGCAACGTTATGAACTCTTTCAGGGTCACCTTCTCTTTCTCAGTCCTGAATGTTAAAGAGATGAAGGTTATTATTTTTTACACATGATCGGAAACAAACAATCTAACTACAAAATACTACTTGTCACACTACTATTAATTTATCTTTTTTAGCGAATTTCCCTTAAGGAAGAAGCTATTACCGTGGGTGTCATGGCAAGACCTATGCCCAGGACCGGCCATGTTACTTTTTCGTTTTAAGTTGCATAAAGACAAAAAAACTGTCGTTAAAAATGTTATATATTTTATAGTTATAAATTGTCTCTTTTACCATTAGAATCAGCTCAAAAACTACACGATTTAGTTGTTCTTAAAAACTTTGCTCTATCTCCAACGGCTCCCGAGATATTAAAGATCTAAACACAGGTCATTGTATTTTAGAGCTCTAATGTCAATCCTAAGGAGCATAAGGAAAATTAATATTTCACCTATCAATCAATATTTTAGGATGAATCTTTTGGTATTTACCTTTACGTGATTGAGATCTATGGTGGCAGCTAACCCGCATACTTTTTTACAATGTTAATCATATAGATAATAGACAAGCTCCTTTATTTAAGGACAGATGTTGATAAAAATTGGTATAGATAGTGAAAATAGAAATTTTTTATGCTAAAAGTGCCTACTTTCAGTGTTCCTCACAACGGCAAACCTGCATAATCTTTCCCATGTTTATCTTATGGGAAACCGTCAAATTACTGGCAAAATTATCAACAGATATCGATACAGCTTTTCATATAATATTATCATTATTTCATCAATTTATAAATTCACTAGATACGGCAGGTCTGCTGCAACGGGGGTATTTTCTAATTTTATTGATAGCATTATTCACTATTATTCACGTATTCACCTATTCACACAATAGGTACAAATGGCACGCCAAGGGTTAGGGAAGAGGGTGGAGACGGTCAATATTGGGTGTGATCCGTGTTGGGGAACAATGAACTGAGGCACTTTGAGTCCCCCAAGTGTTCCGTTCACTACAAACAGTTTTAGATTGAAAACATACAGGACAGCACACGACTGCTAGAGACCTCAGCTAAGCCGGGCATCACGTGGTTCGTCATGGACTTTCCCAATAAAAACTATTTAGTCATCTGTATCCTTGATTTATACGGCAATAGCACTTTAGGATGATAAGTTATAGTTATGCGAGCAATTGCTGAGTGACACTCACTAGAAAACATATAAGTAGTGGTAAAATACCAAGGTAGGCATTTAAGGCCAAGTATGAAGTAAGGTATAAGTGTAAGATGATTTTGGCGCGATCTTGTAGTCTTGTTACTGGCTAAGGCTGACATTTTCCTTAGATAGATTTGTTGATTAAAAGTCCAACAGTCAATGGCATACCTAAGAGACCCAAAGTTTAACGTCGAGTCCAAACCACTACCTCTAAACTACGAAATAATCTAATTATGAGGATGGTATTTGCGGATTAACGGAGTATTCAATAATACGGACGTTAATCCACACAAGAGAACACTACATCCAACGACCATCCCTCTCAACTATCCACATTTCGTGACCTCCAAGTAGCTGGATTTACAAGAAAAAAATGATTACAAGTAGTCTGGCTACTGAATAGTTTATTTCGAGTGCGCACTAAAGCAATAGTTAGTTTTATCCCCACGTCATGCGTGACTACCGTACGTTTCATCATTATCGTCTTTGTCAAAACTAGTAGAAGATAAACTTTACCCGTTTTACATTCTATAATCTTCCAGTGCTGTAATTTGCACATACCCTATTATTACCAATATAAATATTACAATTAAAATATCCTAAACTGCATAATTCTCTATATAACTACATAGTTATGCGAGCAATTGCTGAGTGACACTCACTAGAAAACATATGTAGTGGTAAAATACCAAGGTAGGCATTTAAGGCCAAGTATGAAGTAAGGTATAAGTGTAAGATGATTTTGGCGCGATCTTGTAGTCTTGTTACTGGCTAAGGCTGACATTTTCCTTAGATAGATTTGTTGATTAAAAGTCCAACAGTCAATGGCATACCTAAGAGACCTAAAGTTTAACGTCGAGTCCAAACCACTACCTCTAAACTACGAAATAATCTAATTATGAGGATGGTATTTGCGGATTAACGGAGTATTCAATAATATGGACGTTAATCCACACAAGAGAACACTACATCCAACGACCATCCCTCTCAACTATCCACATTTCGTGACCTCCAAGTAGCTGGATTTACAAGAAAAAATGTTTACAAGTAGTCTGGCTACTGAATAGTTTATTTCGAGTGCGCACTAAAGCAATAGTTAGTTTTATCCCCACGTCATGCGTGACTATCGTACGTTTCATCATTATCGTCTTTGTCAAAACTAGTAGAAGATAAACTTTACCCGTTTTACATTCTATAATCTTCCAGTGCTGTGATTTGCACATACCCTATTATTACCAATATAAATATTACAATTAAAATATCCTAAACTGCATAATTCTCTATATAACTATAGTGCTATTTCATGTCATACTGTATATGAAACTTATAAATCAATTGATATACTAATTTAACTGTCTATTAGTAACTTAAATCACCAGTTTAGTGTATGTTTTCTTAGTATTTATTACTCTTTTATTTGTTTTAATTCGCCATAACGTGGAACAGGCTATTGTTCACATGTAATGATAGTGACTGTAGCCTCTCAGATGCAGAGTGATCATTACATGGCTGTTTAATGACCCTGTTAATGACTGCACTGCACGCCTTTACCTCCCTTCCCTAAATTTCTCACAGACCTTAGTGTGTTGTTCTCTTGTAGTAAATTCTGTCAGTTATGCCCTGAAGATCTTTAAAACTGTTAGTTTGTGTGTGTGTGTTTTTTTTAATTAACTTTAGTCAGTGTTTTGGATTGGTCGAGTGAGTTGAAATTTTTAAAAGTGTTTTTATTCGTAACCATAATAATATGATTTTTCAATTACATTTATGAGCTTATAACTAAAGGAAAACTTCTTGTGTAATGTTCCTAATATGTAACTAAATTTGAAACTGTAGCACTGAAATATGAGCAATTTTGTGAGTAGTTATGTCCCCCCCCCGAAAACATGTAAGAGCAATATAATACTAATAGCTATGTTTACTGTATAAATTTATTAAAATTCATAATGGCTTTGGTTATTAATTATTCAATATCTTTTATTGGACTTTTCCAACGCGTCTGCTTTTAACTATACAACGTTTCTGGAGGTGGAGAAACACCTCCCGTTTTCAAGTGATTACCTAATATTTACATTAAAAAATTGAAACTTACAGATATTAATTATATCATGTTGTCAATATTACTATGTCTGAGTCACGTAGTGCTCCAGCTCTCGTTCTCAGCGCAAGCTATCTTGTGTCGCCCCGCTAGCTCGGAGGCGGAGTGTTGTGGTTATATGTTGTGTTATCAATATATTTTTTGTATTAGTATAGTAATGTTGACAACATGATATAATTAGTATTTGTAACTTAAACTATAATTTTTTATGTAATCTATTAGGTAATCACTTGAAAACTGGAGAAGTTTCTCCTCCAGAAAACATAGATGCATTTGATAAGTCCAATAAAAGATATTAAATAATGAATCAATTCCATTTTTATTTGATCACGTAAGAGAAACTTTTGCAGCATAAACATTCTGTCATTAGTTTCAAAAAACAAAGATTTTACAAATACGTGCCTTTTTTCATTTTTATTCAAACCTTTGTTCTTTTTTAGGATAGCTGTAAACAGTCTTTATCATTTTTGATTATATAAGTTGTATAATTAATTACTTATTAACAACATAAAAAGTTAGTTTAATACAGACAACGTTTATTAAAACCATTACATGCATTCAAAATAATAAAATCAACTTCGTCCACTACCTCTAAAAATGTAATCCCCCAGTAAAATAGTAAATTTCATATTTAAGACCGAAAATGGGCGGTTTTAATAGGAGCAGTTCAACTTTAAGTTTACTGTAACAGTAAGTTTAACTGCTGAGTCTGCCAATTTTTGGCCGTGTGATAAACTATATTTTTTGTCATACTGAAAATAAAATGAAACAAATTCGTAAAACATAAATCATCACCTGATTAGGAGTATCAATAGTTGTCGACCATTTTTGTGACATTAGACTAATCGTTGTATTAGTTCTTTCTTGATTCCTGATTGGTTGTTTAGTTTATGTCAGTATTAGTTATTATAACAATAGTTTGATCTCAACAGTTCGATAGTTTGATTCAATTTAATCGATATCCAAAACGTCCGATATACACAAAAAGCTATAGGGATTGTTGTTGATTTATCGATTATTTACAATCGAATGCAGACCTTAAATCAAAAAGTATCATCAACAATAATCTTTTGTGCCTAAAATTAAAAAAAATCATCATAATAATAGGTTTAGTACAAGGAAAAAAGAACAACTTTGTCTCTTCATCACATGTATCTAAAACAACTCTTTTTGAAGCAATATGACAAAAACATTAATTTAAGTGCTCGGTAAAGCACTTCCTATTGATCTAAAGTGAAAACTTGCAAATTCTGTTTAATAGGATGGCTGCCGTGCCTCAAAGGTAGTAAAGAATTATTTAAAAGGAACTCTCTTCATATATCTTTCTAAGCCTTCGCTGCTTTAACTTTGGCCGTTAATCAACCGCGGATTCACATAGGTGAGCCACTTAATTGTTTAATGGCTTAAAGTTTTATGTTAAAAATTTTACTCTTTTTCTACCTTTTAAATTAACGAAAGTAAGAAAATGAATTACGTTCTTCTAACTGTAAAAATACTTTCATTAATATGTATTACAAATAGTAAATAAAATATCGTATTTTACATTTCAAATATACGGTTTTTAATGTGATCTACAAATACGTACACATAAGTAATACGTTTTTATTCATACGTATTGTATATTATTATTAGGAATGCGGAAAATTGTATAATTAAGAGTTTATGTAGCTTTCACTAAAAGCTACGGGCTTTAACCTAATATAAATTACGAAAACTTCAGCCACAAAGATTCTCCATAAATATTGAAAAATTAAGTAGAATGCTTTATAAAATTTTCAAAACTCCCGAGCTTATGTCATGCATGTACAAGTGGAAGGCTCCAGGTGGTCAGGTTAACTTCTCCAGATGTTAAGTTTAACTCTCCAGACGATGTCACACATTGGCAAGTTAAATGCCCAGATCATGTCATGCATGAAAATATTTAAGTCACCAGCTGACGTTATGCATGTAAAAGTTGAAGGCTATAGATGATGATATGCATGAATAAGTTTAATGCTCCATCTAAGTCGAAGACCACAGCTGATGCATATCCAAGTTTAATTTTAATTTAAATTAATATGATTTCATGCATGGATTAGCTAATTTCATTCATGTACAAATTTAAGGCTCCAGCTGATGTCTTACTGGTAAAAGTCGGAGGCTATATATGATAACATGCATGTACATGTTGAAGATGCCGTCGTGTTAAACGTTCTACCTCTCGTACATATATATTTAATTCTTTTTCATTTCGTCAATTTAAGTTTTTGTCTGTTAAATAGTAAATATGTATGTCATACTTTTTTGACATGGCCATGTCTTAGCTCTGGGGAGGTGTTAGTGATTTTTAAGATGGAAAATATGTGTCCATAGAAACTACCAGGGTAATTATTGAATTTATTGAATTTTTAGTATAAAATATAAGAACAGCTAGATGATTTAAAACATTCCCTTTAGACATATCCATGATCTAACCTATTTCCCCCAGGGAAGTAAGTACAAATATTTGTTTACAAACATGGGAAAATGATGATACGTTTTATTTTTATTGTTTAGAGTAATTTTCCTTTTTAGTTTTGACATGAATATGTCTAAGCTCTGAAGGGCGTGTTAACAGATTTGTGGAAAGCTAAAAGTGCAGAAGAAGTAGTGTTGTCTAGCAACAGTTTATATTATTATATCAGTCAATTTTCTGACATGGTTAGATGAACTGAAAACATTTCCTGTAGACATCCAGAGAAGTAAATACAATTAATTTTTTTCAACGTACAAGTTGCTTGTATTAAAATGAATAGTCGAAGCTTGTATAAAAGAACGCATTCCCGCGCAAAGGGAACATTTTATTCTGATACCTTTTTTACAGTTAATTGTGTAAACAAATTATATATTGTATATATATTTATTTATTTAAATGGATTTACTTTGTTTTGAAGATCGAAGTTAAATACTCCAACACTCATACACAACTTCAATTTCGAGTACAAGGTTGTCTGGCCCTTGGGTGCAGGAGCTAGGGTGGAATGTTAGTGTTATCATGTTTATGAGGTTCTGTATCCACAAACTCGGGAGTTCAGTGACTCACATCAGTCACTGGCCTGCCACCCCCTGACAAGGGAGTTGGTGTAGGGGGGAGAGACCTACCTCCTCTCATGTCAATCCAAATCAAAGTGATTGTTCGTGATATTAGTTTTCCTCCCTTAAGGTTGTAGATGTTATTTTATATGATAACACCATACATTAATAATTATAAATAATAGTAAATGTATAATAATAGGATAATTATAAATAATTATCCCCTATTGACTGGGACCGTCATGTCATGTAATTCAGCTACTTGGAGGTCACGAATTGTGGATAGTGAGAGATGGTCGGTGGGTGTAATGTTCTCTTGTGTGTATTAACATCCGCAATATTGAATACTACATTAATCAGTAAAGACCATCCTCAAAACTTGACCAATTCGTAATTCAGAGGCAGTGGTTTAGACTCCACGTTAAACTGTAGGTCCCTTAGATATGTCATTGACTGTTGGGCTATTAATTAACAGTTCTGTTTAAGGAACATGTCAGCCTTTGTCAGAAACAAGGCTAAAGAATCGCGCCACAATCATTGTATACTCATATCTCATTCATACTTGACTTAAAATACCTACCTGGTTAGTCACAATTTCAGTAACTAATTTTGTTTAATACACTCTTAAAAAATATAGTTTACTTAAACCCGTTCATACAATTCAAATTAAATGGTTGAATGGTCTCGATATTGATAACAAAAATCTGTAATACTATTTTTAAAACACACTACAGTGTATCAAATACAATACAATGTACAATGTATTAAATATAAATTTTTTTGAAATATGAGAGAATCAGTTCTCTTTAGGTGTTTAGTGTTAAACGAATGTTGCCAATGGGAATAAACACTAAACAATTTAAACCATGCAGCTTTGTGGGGTTTACACATCAATGCAGGCATTAAAACATGTTTCTACTGTCATTATGAATCGAACAATATAAATGGACGTCCTGAATATGTAATCCACTTTATATCTTCTGCAAAATAATTATTTTAGTACGCTATTTTAATAAAATTAACTAATTTGGTCAGCAATTAAATTAGCACAAAATACCAGGAGAGGGGCGCATCTCTGCTAATAATTGAGGAAAGGATTGTAAGGATAAAGGAAGCATAAAAATTCATAGCAGCCGTTAGAGACGGTGTCTGTCGACTGAACATTTAGTTGAGATGTAGCAAAGACGTCCCAACTCCTTAAAGGGGTTTTATCCAATAAAGAGTTGATTATTTAAACAATATTTACCAAATACTCTCTGCGCTTCATCGGTTTGTTTTTACTTTTCCTAAGTCAACATTTAGAAATTTTGTCTTTACTTACTTACAGAATTAAAAAAATATATATATTTTTTAATGGAGTTAAGTTAAATATTGATTTTACATCGTGAAATGACATAAGTGACACAAAAAATGGCTGAAAATTATTTATTATTTATATCTAAAAACTCATTATCATGTTAAAAATAAACCTAAATACCGTACAAAGAAAATACGTATGAGATTAAACTAGAAAATTTTATCATTAAATATTTAATGATTAAAATTCGATATACTTCGAGATGACACTTAATATATTACATTAGTATAATTTTTAAATCGGCTTGAAATCGATGACCAGTCTAAACAAACCAATATTTATTTCAGTTTGATAGCTGATGACAATTTATTCTATTAAATCGCTCTGATAGACAAAAATTTTTATGTATGTATATATAGTGAATCTCCAGGCATTTTTTACATTTTTTATTTTAATAGTAAAAACCCATAAAAACCTTAAAAACGTTAAAAATCCAAATTTCTCAAAAATGGCTCTTTACAATTTTGACTAAAATTCCATAGTGTATATAGTATTAAATAATATGACACCACCCATATGTAACAATGGCTGTTCAAAGGTTATGGGCTAAAAACCATAACTTTTATGTTAAAAAACCTTTTTAAAGTTTTCCGAGAAAAAAGCTAAAGGTAAAGAATAATTTGACTACCAACATTAAAACCAGCTTAAAAACTAAACAAATTAGTACTTCGAATCATTTGTCTACGACTAACGGTTCCAGATAAAACTCAGTAAGTTGTATGAGAGCGTCCAATGTTGTTCTAATGGAGGATATTAAAGAAGAAATTTCTTCATTATTTCCAAACCGTTTTCCATGAAACTTGGTATGCAGCGTAAGGTCGAATGAACCAACAAAATCTGCTCAAAAAATTGTAATACCGGGGGATAGATTTTGAAATTACTTTTCCTGGTAAACACAATTCTATCGGATCAAAGACAATAAGTTGGGAGAATGATGGTAGGCGTGGCCGGAGCCGCTTTAAGTGCTTCTCAAGTTTGGCTGTCGTGAAGCATTATTCCTTGTGATCGTTCCAATAATGGCTAGTACTTTCTCCGTGCAGTTTTTCTCTTAGTTTTCTTCCCATACGGATAGTGAATTAACACTAACAGAATGCTTAAATGTTTGATTGGAATGTGTGAACTCAGAAAACCCCCACTATGGTGACTTCAGCATAATAGGAGACCAAAGTCAATGCACAAAATATAAGGTCCAACGCAAATTCAGACAGCGCTAGCAGCGTAGAAGCCGTATTGTCCTTGTAAATACTGAGTAAACAGTGTAGAGAAATATAAAATATTAAATAATTAAAATTAAATGTTCTAAAAAATTTTAATTTTTAAGGCTAAACTTTTTTCTCAGAAATTGCTAACCTCCTCCCTCAGAGCTTGGACATATCCATGTCAAAATATGATACCCCTACGGTTGAAAATATGGTGGAAGTTTTAAATGTATAGATTTTTTCTTGCAAAACGATACATTTTTTTAAATATGAAAGCATCAACGAAAACGAGCTCAAAAATCTAAGCTGTTGTGTTTTTAATAAGTATTCTGTGGCTATCGCTCCCATAAAATAATTTACGTTACTGTTTATGGTAAACGCAGTACGTTGTCTGAGAGCGGCTATTAGAGTTTTATTTTTATGACGAATATAAAAAGTTAGTTACTTCTTCATTTTCGGACAGTTTTTTGTGAAACTTGGTATGCAGCTTACAGTCAAATCACACGATAAAACCCAGTCAACAATATTTTTATCACTTCTTAGAGGGGGCTGAGCTTTTTTTCATAAAAACTTTAAATCTATTAAGAGCTTGGTAAAAAATGTTTTAGTATTTTCAAAACAATATATTTGTTATACTGATGACCGTAAAAAAATGAAATGTAGGTACTTTTATACTTTTAACTGAAATGGCGACCTACCCAGGTAGGTATTTTAAGCCAAGTATGAATGAGGAATGAATGTAGGATGATTGTGGCGCGATCTTGTAGTCTTGTTACTGACTAAGGCTGACATGTTCCTTAGACAGGACTGTTAATTAATAGCCCAACAGCCGATGGCAACTAATGGACCTACAATTTAACGTGGAATCCGAACCCCGGCCTCTGAATTACGAATTGGTCTAATTATGAGGATGGTCTTTGTGGATTAACGTAGTATTAAATAGTGTGGACGTTAATCCACACAAGAGAAAACTACATCCACCGACCATCTCTCACAACTATCCGCAATTCGTGACCTCCAAGTAACTGGATTACAGGACGTCGCCACCGTCCCAGTCATTTGTTAAAATGTGTGGATTAACGTTCGCACTATTTCATAATACGTTAATCCGAAACGACCATCCTCATAATTAGACCAGTTCGTAATTCAGAGGCCGTGGTTCGGATTCCACGTTTACTGTAGGTTGTCATCGGCTGTTGGGCTACTAATTAACAGTCTTGTCTAAGGAAAATTTTAGCCTTCGTCAGTAACAAGACTACAAGATCGCACCACAATCATCTTACACTCAATCTTTATTCATACTTGGCTTAAAATACCTACCTAGTGGTATGGTCGTCATTTCAATAATCTAATCTAATCTTCTAATGTACTTGATAGTAAAATTGTGGCAGACGAAAAATACCCTGAATAATTGGAAATGGGTTTAAAAAAATAACATTCAAAAAGCGATTACTTAAATTGTGTAGGTTCCTGACCCCTGTGGAAACAGAAATATAGAGATATCTTTCATTATGAATCAATGAATCGTAAGAATAGTTCAACATAATCGAAACCCCCATTTTGTTTTCTGTTTTGATAATTTTTTTTATCCATTCGCCACGAATATCCACCAACCCACAAACATCTTAGCATCTAAGCATCTCAGCATCTTAGCATCTCACTACAGGATCAAAGACAAGCTCTTCGCATGCAAATGTCGCTCTCAAGAGATGCCTGCGCCATCTGTTGGGTTAAAACCGAACCGCCAACGCTGTTAGTTGAGCGGAGAACAGAGTCATCTTCTATGATAAACCATACATTATTAATGAATATTTTTGGAGTTAATGTTTATGAACATATCAAAAGTCATCACTCTCAGTTGGTTTTTTTCTCGCTTATCGTTTTTTTTAATAACGTCTGTCTTACCTAATCTCTAACGTATACTGCATTTAATGGAAGTTTTTTTGAGACTTGACAAGGTATGTAAAAGTTTAAAAAATGCATTATGTGTATAATGTTGTTGGTTAACTCTTTAGATTTTTTACTATTTTGTTTCTTAATATTTTTTTATTTTATAATTCTTAATATTTCTTTGGATAAATCTCCTCCAAATTTAATTTCACTTTCACCCTTATCTAAAATTAAAGTAGATAAGATATAAAACTTGATCCAAAGGAAAACATTAAATCCACAAAGTACGATATTACGGTAATTTTTTCACTTATGAGTGTTGAAAAATCTTCTTTGAAATTTGGTGCACAGATATGAAAATTATTATAATAAAATTGCACAAACTGTGGTTTAGTCATAGTGGGTGAGTCAGTTCAAGTTATTTATAGTAAACGTTGGTTTACTTTTTAAAAAAGTATATTTTTAAACTACACTTCTCCAAAAAATAGAATAGTGCAGTGAAATAGTTTTTAGAATAGTTTAGTGTTTTGCTCTCGCTGTTATTGACAGGTGTTATAAAATATCATGTTTGGAGTTACATGTAGACATAGGCTTACAGACAGATAAATTTAAACTGTGAGAAGGTTTCGGTTTTCTGGGGTATAAAACGTAAAAATAACAAAAAATAGCATCTAATACTAAGCAACATACAGGTAGAACTATTACTTTATATATAGATAGCTATGGAGTAGGTCCATGGTTAATATAAACAAATTAATATAGATTTAAATTTTACAGCTCTTGGTTATTTCTTTCAATTAGAAAATTATTTTGGACCGCATTTTCTATAAAACTAAAAAATATTCAAATATCGCTCAAAATGTTGTTTTTAAGATCTATTCTTTTATTCTCATTGTACATGGGTAGATTGGATTAGATTATTGAAATGGCAACCACACCACAAGGTTGGTATTTTAAGCCAAATATGAATGAGAATTTATTGTAAGATGATTGTGGCGCGATCTTGTAGTTTTGTTACTGACTAAGGCTGACATGTTCCTTAGATATGACTGTCAATTAATATCCCAACAGCCGATGACAACTAACAGTTTAATGAGGAATCCGAACCACTTTGCTTCTGAATTACGAATTGGTCTAATTATGAGAAAGATCTTTGCGGATTAGCTTCATATGGTCAGATTTATTATGGAGATCTTCTTGAAGTTTATAAATTTCTTTTTTTTGTACAAAAAAACTATCCGAATAATGTACAAAGGTGAAAGATAAACTTGCTGTAAACCTCTACTCATTATTTTAGAATTTTTTGACTGTAATTAACCTTTACATACATAATCTATTAATGTTTACTTTTATGAATATCTCCAAATACACACTTAATAACGAGGAACATAGCTTTAAAACTAGGAACTGCGGAGAAATCTTTCTAATTCAGGTTAGGTTTGAAAAAAGAGAAGGTTAGGCTTTTCAATAAATAAATACCCTTAGCTGTGACAAATAATTTAGACCTTAAGATTTAAAAATTCAGATTTTTTGTATTTTGGGTAAATACAGAAATGACCAACCAGTACATCACATCAATTATTTTTCAAATGATAGAAAATTTAATGGAAATTAATTAAAATATATGTAGTATCAAAACAGTGATTTATATTTAGATAGTAACAAAGCATAGATTTCAATTGATTAAAAGGTATCTTTCTCACTATTATCCTTAATTCGTTAATTATTTCCACTATATTTATTTATTTATTAACTGATTATTGTTATTTGTTGATTAAATGTTCATAAATTAGTCAGTAGGTTAGTCCAAAACCAGTACTTGACAGAATACAAATTTTATCAACCTGAGCTTACTTGTTTATGAAATTGTATTAAAAAAATAATAAATGTCTTTCGTCAACATGTCTTATTCTCGGCTGGGTATTTTATAAAGCTTTCAGAATTACCTTGTTAAAACTGTTGTTCTCAACAGAGATAGATGTGTCAGGTAAATGAACTCTCCACTTTAACAGGAGCTACTAGACTGTAATATTCTCTTGTTCCTGGAGGTTCACAAGGAGTTCGTGTTAATGCGGGTTAACGCTGGAGCTTTTTGATCCTTTGTAAACCCAAGCTCGACTATTCTGTCCGTAACACTTTCCTTCATTCTTACTTGCAATTATAACAATTTCGTGTAGTATTTTAAACAATTTTATTTAAGGTTTAAAAGTGTGTTCTGGGAGATCCTTTGTGATCCTGCCATAACATCGAGGGTAGCCATGACAGTTTGCACTTGTATTACACACAACATTTTTCCTGCAATAAAAAAGTCGTTAGGTTACGTTTGGTTTTCTCGTTTGAATAAATGTAAACATAACTTTTAGGTTTCCGGTAACTGAGTTTCTTTGCGCAAAAGCCGGAAGTAAGTGTTGCAGGAACCTCTACCGCCTATCTGACTGAGCGCTTAGCGCAAGCTATTGGTTAGTTTTATATAGATTTGGAGCGTTCAGCGTATGTGTTTGGCCGGTTACTTATCCAACCTAGGGCGGATAAGTCCTGCTTTTACATTCTGCCTAGAGTGCGAAATGTACCTGTTATCGCGTGGTCGTAGGAAAATGTTTATATACATATTAACGTATTAACGTAGTTTTTGAGGGTCCGGGGATCTTACGCCAATTTTTATGAGAGAAAGCAAATGTTATTAGACATGACGAATTACTAGCTTTGCCTGGGAAATTTTAAAATTAACTCCTATATCTTAGTCCTGAGGTAACAACCGATAGTTTAATCACAACAATTAATTAATGAACTAAAAATGTTAGGGTACATCAACTATGAAGTACCTATTCATTGAACCCCATTTTAAATAAAATTAGATAAAAAGTGTTGGGAGAAGGAACTACTTATTCTGTTAATTTACTAAGGATCTACCTAGAAATGTTTTTCTTAGAAAAATATCGCTTTATGAGAATTAATTTTAAAATTTCTAACCATCTTGAATGTACAAAATATCAACGAATTAATAGTATGACGTTGCTGGCTTCAATACAGACAGTATTATTATCAGAGAGTAAGTTAAATCTTATAGGGGTCTCAGCTATTGTCCGTTTGCTTCTCCTCTTTTCAAACATGTTTGTTTTGATTTGAACGGTGGCTTATCCTGTAATCCAGTTACCTGTGGATGTGTTGTTCCCTAGTGCGGATTAGTTTCCGCACTATAGAAGACTATGTGCATCCGCAAAGATCATCATCATAATTAGACCAGTTCGTAGTTCAGAGGCAAACTTGTGGTTCAGATCTTATAGTTAAACAGGTCAGCCTTAGTTAAGCGGCTTATAGACAGGGAAGGTAAAGACGGCAAGTTACTGCCGGCCAGTACTTGCCACTTTAGAGGCAAGTAACTACGTGTGGCCAGTAAAAGTAAACATTTTATTTTTACTGGCCACTCCACGGCAAGTATCGGGTCATGTGACCACTGGCTGCCAGTACTTTTCTGTCAAGTATGCACTTGCCCCTTTTTACCCCTTCTTCTCCAGTAGAGCAGCGGCAAGTTTAAGGAACGCATCGCATTGTGCCTTCATGTTATGATGTCGTACGTTGTGAAAAAGGTTTAAGTGTGTTGCAGAGAAGAAACTTCAAAACTGTTTTGCACCAAAGTCATCTCTCCTATCGACCGACTTCTTCACTCATACTTTATTTTAATTCAAAACTGATTGCAATTCTTTACGTACAAGCACGATTCAATCTTGAATCTTGTTAAAATCTTGACAATACTCTTCGCAATCTGACATGATACTCATTGACTATTTCACAGAAGACTGGCCTACTGGCTGTCAGTACAAACGAAAATTTTCAGCTAGTACTTTCCCTGTGTAAACGGAAATTGGTGGAAAGTCACGTAATGGAAAGTACCGGCTCGTAGTAACTTGCTGCTTTTACTTTCCTCGTCTATAAAATCGCACCACAATCATCCTACACTCATTTCTCATTTACGTCTGGCTTAAAAACCTACTTGAGTAGGCCACCATTTCAGTAAAAATTATCAAAGTATCATCTAATTTTCCCTCCAGTTGTAAATTGTAGTTGCACGAACCAGTTTGTCATTCACGGTACTTTGGTGCTTCAGCAACTCCATTAGCCCTATATTATATCACACACCGCACGTGTAATACACAAATTGTTACGCTGTTCTGGGTTGTTTTAACTCAATGAGTGTGTGAGTGGCGTTGTGAGTTTGTGAGATCCATTATCGAGAATTCTGGATCGATAGCTTGGCTATTTGCGGGGGAAGGTCCTCACTACTTCAACTATATAACTTACTTACCAGACTCGCTGAGTTGGGCGCTGTTGTGATAACGAACAATAATCTTGCATTGGGCATAGATGTAAATTAGGCTCGTAAAGTACAGTAATATTGAGCTTAATGGTTTTAAAAATTTAGGATCCGGGTGGAAAACGCTTAAGTCGATTCCCCTGTTCATTGGTTTTAAAACAGTTTTTGTTTTGTGTCTATATCTTTATTCTCAGCGGAATTAGGATTTTTTATACAGTCACCTATTCAAATTTGTTATTCAGCTGTGCTTTAAGAAGACGGGTAACTGCTTTGTTTACATTGCCATATTAGGTTATGTTTTTAGTTTTGAGTAATAATCTGATTGGTTATATAAAAAATCGTTTTTTAATAATTTAAACAATGGAGAGCACTGACAAAGAATCGATTGTTGTTTTAGACGAAGAAGGTGGAAGTTCTTCATCATCTGTGAACGATCTTACAAATTCCTTTTAATATCTTACATTTTATTTTACTCTCAAATAAATTAATATTTACCTGATTAAATTCAATTTTTGGGCTTATTTTTATAATTTTCCGTTAAAAATTAAAGGGTTTACCAATGAAAATAGCATTCAAAAAGTTATTTTATGGAAAAACGGCCTTAAACACGTCCTTTTAAATATCTAGCAATTTTCGAACCAAGAATTTTATTTTCTGGCCAAAAAACATTTTGAACTAGAAGAAACCAACTTTAGGGTAAAAGAATGGGAAATAGTTAACAAAACTGCTATATTGAGCTAAACACAAGTACAACTTTCAAAGTCGATTATCTCAAAACACGTTTTCTCGCCTAAGGTAGTTTTTCCACCCACCTCCTCATGTGAACTAGCTGCTGTGATAGTAGGCCTACGTTTTAGTTTTTAACCACTAATTGTAGAGTACTATTTTAATTGTTACTTTACCACAAAAAATTTCTCGTTGTTGGTAAAATAAATAATTGATAAATACTGTAATAAAAAATATTAATTAAACAGTATTTATTAATCAGGCCAACAAATAACCTCGTCAAAAACCTTTGAAATACACTCTTTACCACATAAAATACACTCGCTAAAACTATTATTCATTTTAAGTTGAATTTAACGATTGCATTAAATTCAATATAAAATATTAGTACATTTGGGATATCAGTGATGCTTCCAGTTTTATGACATAGCTATAACTGAATGAGTATTATTATTTAATTTATAAAAATATGTGCCCAGTTTTTTTTCTAATCAAAGGAACATATATTCATAAATCATTGACAATATTAGTCGTGAGTACAGAGTGTATGTGTGAAATATATCAGATTATATTATTAAAATGGCGACCATACCACAAGGTAGGTATTTTAAGCCAAGTATGAAAGATGATTAAGTGTAAGATGATTGTGGCATGATATTGTAGTCGTGTTACTGACTAAGGCTGACATGTTCCTTAGGCTAAGGAACATGTCAGCCTTAGAGGGATACATGACAATTAAAGAACAAAATAAAATCAGGCGATATTTTTTCACCAATCAGGTCGAAGTGTCGACCTCACCACTGCTGCTTCATGTGTGTGTGTTTGATATGTAAAGAACATCTGAACTGATTTCAATCACATCGTATATTATTTTATATTACATTATTATCATATAAAATATGTATATTATTTTATTGTGACTACTGAGTGTTTGAGATTGAAAGAGTTCTTTAGAAAATACATGGTAAATAGGAGTCGTTGTTAGTAAATGAATATTTTAATAACATTATATATGCTTAAATACTGAACAAAAAGTATCTATAAGCTATAATTGATCAAAAAAGTTGACTCAAAAAGTGGAGTATAGTAAAAAAATCATAGATTGGTTTCACAGACATGGACTGCTTAATGACTGTGGCTCAAATTACTGTGTTACCTCCAGCCTTTTATGTAAACTTTTTTCATTCCCTCAAATAGTTTTTGTACAACAGAGTGTCACAAAACAACTGCGGTTAAAATCTACCATTGTATTGAGAAATTATATCAATTTAATTTTATATTATATTAATTTAACGTGGAATTCAAAACCACTACTTCTGAATTACGAGATAATCTAATTTATGAGGACAATATTTGCGGATTAATTAAAATTATTTGCAAGTAAAATTAAAAAGACTCGAAAAAATAAATTATTACCTGATTTTATATCAACAGTTATCGAACATTTTTGTTGTTTCGACTAATCATATGTTGTATTACTTACGTTGTAGCAGTTCTCTCTTGATTCCTGGTTGTTTGTTTAGGTAAAGGGAATGAATGATCTCGAATCAAAAGTATCATCAAAAATGGTCTTTTACGGCCTAAGACTAAAAAAATTGTCATATTAATAGGTTTAGTCCTAGGATGAAAAAGAACAACTTTTTCTTTTAACACATGAATCTAAAACAGCTGTTTCTGAAGCAGTATGACGAAAATAATTTGTAATACACACAAAAGGCTGTGAATGTCTTCATTTTTGGAAGTGCTTTAAAATTCGCCACCGCTATACAGTCAATGAGATCTTTTCAAGAGTTATTTATTTTTCCATAAGATAAAGAGTAAGAATGAAAGAGAACTAGAGGGAGATGAATAGATGCCAAAATATACAGAGTGCGCCAACATGGGCCCTGCTGCTTGATGAGGTTGTTAATTATGTATCTCTCGTCCAACGTCTGTCCACGCTCCTTTCATACGTCACATTTCCTGTGTTTCTGCATAGATATTAAAAAAAAATGTATTTACTTCCCTCTAGGATATAGGTTAGATTATGAATATTAGATTAGATTATTGAAATGGCAACCATACCACAATTTAGGTATTTTAAGCCAAGTATGAATGAAGATTGAATGGAAGATGATTGTGGCGTGATCTTCTAGTCTTGTTACTGACTAAGGCTGACATTTTCCTTAGATAGGGCTGTTAATTAACAGCGCAATCGCCAAAGGCAACTAATGTACCTACAGTTTAACGTGGAATCCGAACCACAGCCTCTAAATAAAAAAAATTGTCCGATTATGAGGATAGTCTTTGTGGATTATCGTAGTATTCAATACTGCGGACTTTAATCCATACAAGAGAACAATACACCCAACGACAATCGCTTACAACTATCCATAAATCGTGACCTCCAAGTAGATGGATTACAGGACGTCGCCACCGTCCCAGTATCGAAGGAGGGGATTTCAGTTCCCTCAGTTGATTTAAGTCATTTAAAAAGACTCCCTTAACTATTAACAGACAACAGTAGTAAGCTGTGCTTGTATGCTGATGGCTCAAATATGTTAGTGACGGTTAAAATATCAATGACGTAAAAATTGCTGCAAAAAACATTTTTATTTTTCAATAAAAATATTCCTTGTACTTCCTGTTAAATGTTTATACTTGCTGGTAAATAAACTTGGTGTGAAAAATATTTGTATTTACTTCCGTGTGGGAAATAAGTTAGATCATGGGGATGTCTAAAGGGATTTTTAGTTCATCTAAACAGCTGTTCTTATTCTTTATATAAAAAAAAACAATGCATTAACTCTGGTAGTTTCTATGGAAACCTGTTACATATTTTCCATCTTAGAAATTGCCCCCCCAGAGCTAAGACATATCTATGTCAAAAAAACAATTTTATCAATTTTAAGACAGCACGAAGGAAGATTTTAGAACCTTTTATTACTATTAACAATCATTATATCTTAAAATGAATCAAACCAAATTTTTAGGCATGCCTACTCCTGATGAGACCATATCCTGGACACTACATGAAATTAAATTAAGGCATGAAATTTCATCTGGTTAATTCGTTTCAAGAAATTTACCTAAAATTAGTTCACAAAAAATGTTGTTGAAGGTTTATCATGTCTATATTGATTCTCACAACAGTTTTGGTATAGAGCTATATAGTGTGACGGCTAATCAAAATTTAATAAGTATTTTAATCCTTCAAAGAAAGGTCTTAAGAATTCTGTTAAGTTTTGCATTAAAAATACTTTTTTCTCAATTAAATATTATGACCAATTAATATTAAATATTATGATTAATTTATATGGAGTACATTTTTTAAACAGTTGTGTTTGCAAAGGCTTCCAAAGATACAATGAAATAAATATATCCAAAAGAAAACTAAAAAATATATAATAGGTAAAACATTTAATACTTTTGATGAGTAGTTAATTAGTTGAAGGTTGTAGAAAGTAAACTTTTATTTCATGTAGCTTTTAAGTGTGACGCCATTCTGCTGTACATTTATGTTGTGATACCGTGAATAAAGATTTTTGTTATTCTAATTCCTTTAAATAGTTGTCCACATTACTAAATGATGACACTTCCGTTACACTTTGTGGGTCTTCAAAATTGCTACTCCCCTCTCCCACGGCTTTTATCCACGTAAAAATCTATGAGTGTTTATTAAAAAACTTTTAAATGTATGCTGCTTTTAAAAGTACATATAAGTAGTGCACTCATTTAATATTATTGCATCAGTTTATTTTTATTTCATTCGAATTATATTGTGATGAACCCATTTCCCTCTACCACGCCTTCAAGTAAAAATGAATAATATTTTTAGTTAATAACGAAGTGGGAGAAATTGTTGTAAAACTATTGTAATGTTTTATATAATATTTATTGTAAGGAATTTACTTAATTTATAAACGTATTACAGTATACCCTATACCATAAAAGGTTTGTACTGATATCTTCAAAATAAAAGTATTAAAAAATTATTATCATTTTAATTTCAAATTTGGATTTGGATAGCTTTCCAAAAAAGCGTATATGTGTGTACTTTGTGAATCTGTTAAAATTTTCTTTGGCATTGAAAGAACCCCCATACAAAAAACATAATTTAAAATTTACGTCCATATTTCAGAAACATAAATAGTCAAACTTCATCGTCCAGTGTGTTATGAATAAAATGCTAAGGACATATCTGCAAATGAAGTGTACTCGAATATCTTCTGTAATTAATTGTAGGTGCCCTCAATGTTGTGGCCATATCGAGTATCCAAAAGACTGAGGGATTCGGTTGTTCTATTTGTCAGCTTTTCCTTTTCAGCCCTAATCAATGGCGAGCCCAGCTGTGGATCGAATGGCCATTATTTATTATCACATTGCCTTGACAAATGAGCTCGTGGAAAGGATTCTCTTCTTCCATTTCTGCACAGGACGCAACAGACTAATTATTAAGAATTCCTTTTGATATTTTTTCATTTAAAAGGTGTACCGTTACAATAATAATTATTGTAGAAAGTCATAACAAACCTTTTTTGTTATTACATTTTCATTTAAATTTTTTGATATTTAAAAATTCTATTAAATTCAAGAATTCTATGAGAATTCAAGAATTCTATGTTATCAAACTAATGTCAATTTGAAAAACTATGTAAGTTTATACCTTTACAGTAATCTATTGTAATCTATAGTTTTAAGTTAAACAAGATTATTATTATGATTTGAACCATTTTCATAACAATAAGAGCAAATCCAATACTATAATATGAGCAAGGTTTTTGTATATATATATATTTGCACACGGATCACAAAAACGGCTCTAAGGAATTTCTTTAAATTTTGGAAATAACTAATTTCCAAGTAGAAAATAAGTTCTAGATAGGTCTAATGTCCAGTAAAATTCTGGTTTTTTGTAATGTTCAGTTTAAAATCTAAAAAATTTAACATTACACTTATGGAGAATCAAATGCAAGCAATACAAATCAAAACATCCGTTTATAACCGTTTGACAGTTCTTGATTGAAGATGGTGGGAACAGTATGTGAATAGAGGTTTTTCATAGATATTTATTTTATGTAATGCAAAATTATCAGGTTACTAAACAATTTGTAAAACTTAGGGGTAACATAACTGTGCGAAATAAAAGCAGAAAAAAGTATTTCAAAAATCTTCTGTGTTTTGATAGAAAACGTATTCATTGTATTGCTTGAAGCCACTGTAACAAACCAATTAATTTGTGTAAATTAAATTTCTCTTTTGCTTTTTTTTATTAGGATTTTACAGTACTTTACTGTCTTCCTTCTCTTAGTCGAGTCCTCCATCCTTGTCTGTCATCCCATTCGCCATCTCTCAAATTCCTCATTACCATAGCCTCATCTACTTCATCCCGCCAAGACCTTCTCGGCCTCCCTCTTCTCCTCCGCCCCAGAGGGCTCCAATCCGTCACTATTCCAATCCACTTACTGGCACTAGCTCTCCTGACATGACCATACCATATCAACCTTTTATCCTCTATGAATTTCATTACATCCGACTCCACCTTCATCCTGTCCCTGATCACCTCATTCCTCACTTTATTCATTCTTGTCAACGCACAGCATCTTCTCCAAAACTCCATTTCGACAGCTTTTATTTTACTTTTTGTTTTCTTGTTAGTCACCCATACCTCTGCACCATAAGTCATTATACTCCTTACAATGCTATTGAATATCCTGTGCTTAGTTTTGTTATGGATATTTCTACTCCATAAGATGGGATGCAACTGCCTTATGCAACTTCTTGTCTGTGCCAATCTGACTTTTATTTCTTCCTCTGTACTGCCAGTACAGAGGAAGAAATAAAAGTAAATTCCTCTTTTGCTTTCAATCCTCATTCCATTGGTTGAGGTTGGGTAAAAGACCTTAAACGGCATTGCCCACTTGGCAGACGCCGTAGTCCAGTGGTAGTGCGTTGGCCTCAAAATCCGAAGGTCCATCCCCAGCAGGGGCAATACTTTTTGTTCAGTGCTATATTAACTATGGTGTGTTAAATCGGTTTTATTTAAACACATAAATGTTTTCATTGATTAATAAATGTGTTTTAATTTTTCTTATTAACTTGTATAATACATGTCTTATTCTATACGAGCAGAGCTCGGTCACCAGGTACTTCTATTATAATATAGTCATAAAATATTTGAATTTTTAAAGTTGACTTAATTATAATGTCTTTACTCTAGGATTTTATTCTCCTAATTTGTGATATTATTTGACATGGATATGTCTTAGCCCTAAGGGGAAGGGGGTGTTAGCAATTCATATGATGAAAATTTGAAACATTAGATTAGATTATTTGAAATGGCGACCATACCACAAGGTAGGTATTTTAAGCCAAGTATGAATGAGGAATGAATGTAAGATGATTGTGGCGCGATCTTGTAGTCTTGTTACTGACTATGGCTGACATGTTCCTTAGACAGGACTGTTAATTAATAGCCCAACAGCCGATGGCAACTAAGGGACCTACCA
Source organism: Nephotettix cincticeps (assembly GCA_023375725.1). Lineage (NCBI taxonomy): Eukaryota > Metazoa > Arthropoda > Insecta > Hemiptera > Cicadellidae > Nephotettix > Nephotettix cincticeps. The sequence continues at coordinate 54,709,863 of CM041789.1, forward strand.
CTAAGGGACCTACCGTTTAACGTGGAATCCGAACCACGACCTCTGAATTACGAATTGGTCTAATTATGATCATGGTCTTTGCGGATTAATGTAGTATTTAATAGTGTGGACGTTAATCCTCACAACAGAACACCACACCCACCGACCATCGCTCACAACTATCCACAATTCGTGACCTCCAAGTAGCTGGATTACAGGATGACGCCACCATAGAAACTGCAAGAGCTATTGTACTGAATTTTTAATGTATAAGAATAAGAACAGCTGTTTAGAAGAACTGAAAACATTCCTTTTAGACATATCCATGATTTGACCTATTTCCCACAGGGAAGTAAATACAAACATTTTCAATATTCTTTCAACTATCTTTAAACACCATTAGAAAATTTTTTAATAACTTTTATCCTGGTAAAAAAATTATTTAGGTTGTAATTTGGTTTACATTCTATTATCTTTTTTAGCACCTTTTAGACATTGTTGGTCACTATTTTCACTGTTTCATCCAAGCACAATAATGTATTCTTGGATGACATATAATCATTCAAGCACAAAATGGATGCTGTATGTTAATATATACAGCATCCATTAAGGCATCGATAAATATGCACACATTTCAACAGGACGTTAATTAATGTTTGACCTGTTGTAATGCATGCACATAAATTAACAAGCATGTCAACACACGTTCTTGTTATTTCAAATTTATGAATTCCGTGTATGGTTCACTCTGCACCAGATTTACAGCACATGTAAATGGCAACCTATTCAGGTATTGCCAAGTATGAATAAGAGATGACTGTAAGATGGTTGTGGTGCGATCTTGTAGACTTGATTAGATTAGATTAGATTAGTCATTGAAATTGCAACCATACTACAATGTAGGTATTTTAAGCCAAGTATGAATGAGGATTGAGTGTAGAATGATTTTGGCGCGATCTTGTAGTCTTGTTACTGACTAAGGCTGACTTGTTCCTTAGACAGAACTTAATTAATAGACCAACAGTCAATGGTATATCTAAGAGACCTGAAGTCCGAACCATTGTAGGAACTGGTCTAATTATGAGGATGGTCTTTGCGAATTAGTATTCAATAGTGTGGACTTTAAATCACCCAAGAGAACACTACTCCCACTGACCGTCACTCACAAATATCCACAATTCGTGACCTCCAAATAGCCGGATTTCAGGACACGCCACGGTACCGGTAAAATTTTGAAATGATGTATCAATGTTATATGTAAGGCGATACACTGATTCCTGAGAATCCCATGTTAACTATTGTTTTCTTTTTGTGTTAGGAACAAAAACGGAAGCTATTTCATACCTCGGTTTATGAGTCTGAGATCCAGCTCAAGAAACTGTACATCCAGACATGCCGACGGCTGCCTGCCCATGGCTGTAAGGTCTACCAGGTCAAGGAACTGCTGCGAGGCAAGACTAAAAAGAAGGTATGTCGTAGCATAGTACACCCTTCTTTCCATATCCTCATTATTATGTTCATCTTCGATTTTTTGATCATCAACCTTTTATTTAGTTTCAATAAGTTCTCTTAATTATTTCATTTCTATATTATACACTGATACAATCACTTCCCTACCCCTATATATAACTTTTTATATGATTTCAATTTTCATCTGCCATTTGTCCATTTCTTACAAATGAGTTAATTTTTCCATTGCCTTTGGGAAAGCGCAATGAGTGAAGTATTTATGTTTTCAGGTACTTTCAAAACTACAGTATTTAATCTAATCAGAAAGTCCCTTTAAAATACATTGTAATTTTACTCCAAATTATTCTTCTAAATACCTACGAGTACTTATTTAAGAGTTAAATTCCTTGTATGAATTCTGTGTACCCCGTATTAATTCAAAATGAATTCCATTATATTTTACAGAATATGGCGATAGTTAAGATTTTGAAGTTGTAACCATCACATGAACTTAGAGCTAATTAATCTTACTCCGCCCATGACCATTTGTACCCTCAGTGGTATTTAGCATCGCCAATGATGTTGATTTTTTTACTCAATTATTTTTTTGCTGGGTATAGAAACATTCATTACAATAAAATTAGAGTTTTGCCAGTTTACTGCTTATAATTATGATGTTTTAGGTTATTTTTACAATTTATACCCCATAAAATCCTAAATATTATCTCAATTCTAGTCTGTATGTCCCTCTGTAACTCAAAGGATTATCAACGTCTTTTTGTAACGCTCCTCCATGAGAACTAGCGCACTCCCACCGTAAAATACTTATTTTCGTTACCCTAAGAGAAGGTTTGTGTTTACTTTAACCAATTTACAACCTATTAAAATAAAGTAATGAGTTGCAGTATTCAAAACCCAGTTTTGAGCGATATTAACAACCTTTTTTCTAAGTTTTACCAAACATGTGATATATTACAGTGATTTAACAAAAAAATTTGCTGTCAAATTGAAATCTATTTTAGTTTCTTTACATTGGTCATTTATTTATTTATTTCATATAAATATAATGTCATATAGTAAACAGAGGCGTTTTTATTGTGGTTAGGTGTGATTTTACTCAAACAGTGTTGGGGAAGAGGTACAAAAATAAATGGACCTCTTCCAAGGAATTGAGCCCATGACCTCTGCCACCAAAGTCCAAGATGTTAACATTTGTCGCAAGGGATAATATTGGAGTGGAAAAATGTACTAATTGTTCTTTCTTATGTTTTATTAACAGCTCATTTAAGTGATATATTTCATATTTAAAATCACCAGATAAATGTAATGGTTTTAGCGAATTTCCTATAAGGAAGAAGATATTACTAGGTCTCATGGTAAATCCATTAAAATCAGCTAAAAAAAGGTACAAAATTTAATTCTTAAAAGTTTTGCTCTATCTCCGAGAGTTTCCAAGATATGAAAAAAATCTAAACACAGTACGTTGCATTTTAGGGCACCAATGTTTATCTTATGTTGGATGAGGAAAAAATTAATATTTCACTTATATTTTCCTATATTTTTCCTAAATTTTTGGATGAAACTTCATATTTAGCTCCATGTGGTTAAGATCCATACATTTATACTTAAAATCAAAGTTTATGTGTTTATCGTGGCAACTAACCTGCCTACTCTTTTTCCACGTTAAACTTATACAGAATAGGCAAACTCATTTATTTATGGACATATATTTATAAAACTTGGTATATGGTCGAAATAAAAATAATTTACTGTAAAAATGCCATTACTCTAATTATTTAATGTAATGTATGTAAATAGCGTTACTCACAGCAGCAAATCTGTACACTCTTTCCCATGTTGAACTTATGGAGAATATGCAAACCCTCTTATTTATTATGGATATTGATCAAACCTGTTCTATATTGTTATTGATTTGGAAATTCGCTGAGTACGTAGGTCTGCCGCGACGGAGGTTTGATTGAATGTTGATTTATACCATTTCCAAATGCCAACCTGTAATATATTAATAGATCAAAACCATCAGGACTTTTTCTTTTCTTTTTTTCTAAAATATAATAAAAAAAACTTAATTGGTTAGTAGTGTGACAGATGAATGGCTAAATATATAACACTATGAAAGACTTATGTAAAAAGTATTGATGAATGGACCGTCAGTGACACTTCCACTCCGCTGACAAAACTCCTATTCACGAACATTAACAATGCTCTTGATTATTTGTCTCAGTTTTGTACGTTTCAATCCTCGTTCCAATTAAACCTGAGCGTCAACTTGCGCTGTTTCACATTTCACTTCTTGCTACATCTTTTTAATAAAAGGTCTCATGACAAAAATAACTTTAGGTTCTTCAAAAGGATATACGTTTGTCTATAGCACATTATGTATATTTTTCTTTTATCGCTAAATATGAATTCCTACTATGTCAACATCAAAAATTTAAAATAGACATGAATATGAATATTTCCTGATGTAAAAGGATGTATGTTCTTCAAACACACTGAATATCAAAATAAAACATCTTGATGCTAGACATGACATTGATATGTCTGACCTCTGGGGGAGGGGGTCATTGACAATCCGTGTCAGACTAAAATTTGAAACTGAAGTCACATCATATGGTTAGTGACATCATATTGACAGGACAACTAGAGGAACTGAAAACATTCCCTCTAGACATATCCATGATCTAAGCCTAAGCTATTCCCGAAAGGGAATTTAATAGTAATATTTATCAAAAAACGTACATTGTACTTCCTTTTTAGCAAATTTCCTATAGAGAAGGAGCTATTACCGTATGGAGAATAGGCAAACTCCTTTATTTATGGCCAGATTTTTATGAAAGTTGGTATAAATGTTTAAAATAAAAATTTTTTATGGTAGAAATGCCTACTTTCAGTGTTCCTCACAGCAGCAAACCTGCACACTCTTTCCCATGTTAATCAAATCTTATAGAGAATAGGCAAATAATTCTCATGTTTATGGACAGATTTTTATAAAACTTGTCATATATTATTATTATTGTATTATTGATTTGGAAATTCGCTGAGTACGCAGGTCTGCTGCGACAGGGGGTATTTTAATTTGACTAGGTGTTTTATTCTGTGGAATATTAATTCACTCCAACTATTAGTTGCATTACAAAAATATAACATATATTAAATATAAATATTCAAAATCTATAACTTAAATGAATTTAGGTATTTTAGTTTATTTACCGATATAAAGTATTATGTTAAGTTTGTCTTAACTTTCTTCCACTCCATGTTGCAGGCTGCTCGACTACTTGGCCTCGGACCCGATAAGATTGTTCTGCTTGACAATAAGACCAAAATCCTTGCAAAATCACAGAATACTTCAGATTTAATACAGGTTAGCTATTACTTATTTATGAATTTGAAAAAAGTCTTGTTTGTATATTATAAAATATTTACATTATCTACAAGTTCAATCTTATAGCTTATATTTTTTTACATAAAAAAGACTCATGAGGATAAAATTTAAATCATACTTTGTAGTTTTAAGTAATTGAACTAAAGTAGTTTTATTTGTTGCAAGTAGTTGTATGGTTCTCATAAAAGCAGACTACAGTTGAAGTTCCACACATCAAAGATACACAAGGATGGTACTTGTTGGTATCTTATGTTTCAAGGCTCAAGCCTGTGTATGGATTAATATTTTCAACTGAAATGGTGACTAACGCATATAGGTATTTTAAACCAAGAATAAATGAGAAATGAGTCCAAGATGATTGTGGCACAATCTTATAGTCTTGTTACTGACTAAGGCTGACATGTTCCTTAGACTGGACTGTTAATTAATAGCCTAACAGCTGATGGCATCTAAGGAACCTCAAGTTTAACGTGGGATCCAAACCACTTTTGCCTCTGAATTACAAACTGGTTTAATTGTGAGGATGGTATTTGCGAATAAATACAGTATTCATTAGTGTGGACGTTAATCTACACTAGAGAATATCCCATCACTGACCATTGCTCATAACTATCCACAATTTTTAACCTCCAAGTAGCTGAATAACAGGACAGGCCACCACCCTAGTCTAATATATCTAATATTAGATAGAAAAGAGTCATTACATGTGCTGACTCAAAAAAAACCGAAAGAGTCATTCGGTGGATAGCAAACCAAACACTGAATTTATAAGTTTGAAACATTAAGAAAAAGTGTTGACATCCTTGTTAATTTATTTATATGCATTGCAAAAGGTCAAACATTAATTAATTGATGTCATGTTGAAATGTGTGCATACTGTATTTATGAAAGCCATAATGGATGCTGTATATTAAATTGTTCAGTTTTTAACGTACCTATATATTCTGTTCAATATTTACAATAATTGCTGACCACCATACATAGTATAGATATTGAGGGTTTTTACATTTATGTATCGTATTTGTCTTAAAGATAGATTAGATTAGATTACTATTTGAAATGGTGACCTATAAGCCAAGTGTGAATGAGAAATAAGTGATTATGGTGTGATCTTGTTGTCTTGTTACTGACTAAGGCTGGCATGTTTCTTAGACAGGGCTGCTAATTAATTGCCCTACAGTTAAGGACACATCTAAGAGACCTACAATTTAACAAAGACTTAAATACCGTTGTTCCAGTGGAGGACTGGTGGAGGACGGTCCCATGACAGACTACAGTTGGAGTTCCGCGCGGCGAGGTGGAGCCTGGTGGTGTCTTCTGTTACCCACATGCGTCAAGTGGGCCTCGCTCTATGGGAGATTCTTCAGGGGCTCGACTGTACCTTCCTGGAGGAACACACCCTTCTCAGCCGTTTTCCAAACCAAGGTTGGCATATCATATCAGGTTGATTCAGTCAAAATATATTCTTCCTTTATCTTTAATAATATCAGATATTAAATTTTCAGTCAGCTATTTGTAGGAAGGGACACTATTTAATTTTCATTTAAAATATAATATGTTAATACAAAAAATTAAAATAATAAAAAAATCAAGAAAAGCATTTTATAAATGGAATAATATGTTTCATACATTTCTTCTTGTATTTTCAATATTTTCAAAGATAAAAAATTAATATTATTTGACATGATCAAGTTTAGTGGTGTAGAGTATCATTTTTACCTAATTACAAAAAAATTTAAATCTTGATATTCCATTGATCTTTAGCACTAGATAACACATTTTCTCTGCTAGATCTAAATTTTATTTGTTGAAAAAACTGAATTAAGTTACACTATATAATAGCTTTAGCTTATTAAACAACCATACATTAGTGTGTTAGTTTTCCCTTCCACGTTTTCAGTCCTAGGAGGGGGTACACCATATAAGTGATACAACGATTATTTCAGTAGAATAAATTTATTGTGATTAAAAAAATAAGACGGTGAAAAACAATTTACTGAGATTAACACTTGATTGAACATATTTCCAAATTATAGAGCTGATTTTTTTTGTGAAATTTTTTACAGACTTCTTTGGGCTACCAGGAAATAAAATAATGTCACCCTTTGGTGCTCATAGCAACAAGAGCCTTTGTGTTTTAATTAAAATTAAACAAAATATTTATTCTAGACAGGCTTGGCTTGGCTCTCAAGTGAGCTTGGTTACCCATACTTACCTCATGAAGGGACTTAGTTTCTCCTTGGACTTATTGACTATTTTCACTACAATTAATTCATATTATAGCTGTGTGAAATAAAAATAAATAGGAAATAGAATTTTTTTTATCAAATCCCTTATTTAAGATGGCTGAACAATTTTCCGCTCATGAAAACATGTCCGTCCGGCTTTGCTGGGGCCAAAATCTAGCAATCTAATATAAGGAGGGCGATAGAACGCGGGAGAGGGAAGGGTTGTGAAGCGAGGCAAGAGTGAGGCTGTGTCTTGCAGATCTGGTGAAGCGCGTCGTGGTCCCACTGCAGGTGCTGCACTCTGCTGAGCTGGAGGAGTTGCAGCGGTTGTTGCACTTCCCTGAGGAGGTGGCGTTACGACTGGCTGACACAGAGAATGAGCTGTTCTACGCAGTGCCGCCCATTGACTACCTACGCCAGGTCACCCTGGACCTCGGCGGCGCGCCCACACAAGCCACCGACACTCCTCGTGCCTCCGTGCGAGCTTTGGTCAAACGTTTCAATGAGGTAATCTTCTTACTTTGTGTCTTCTTCTTGTAATTGATGTAATTTAAACCATTTACTGAATTCTATTACAAATTTATCAGTTACAAGAACTTAACCAGAATTCTAACAGTGCCTGAAGCCCATGCCAGTTAAACTAGTTTTTACTAGTTCAGAGATATGAAAATAATTGTACATTAAAAATAAGCTATACAATTACTGGTAAGCTCTTAGTTAAGTTCTTTGGCTGTCCAGTATGATGGGCTTCCCCATCACCTTGGTTCCATCTTGTCTCTCCTGGTACATTGATTGACAACCAGTCTGACTAGGATTCTGAATGAGTGGTGTATCACCTTACTGTCCACCTTCACCACCTAAGGGGTAGCTTAGAGGAAGGATGCTTGCTTGGCATGATCTCATGGTTTACCAGACAGGTGGTTTACTGTCCTGGAGTCTGTCCTGGTGTAGACCCTTTCCTTGTCTGAGGGACTTGGGAGTTGTTGAGTTCTGGTATGGATCTTCTTGGGGTATTGTGTGGCCTGAGTCTAGATACTGTAATGGTTCATAAGCTGTTTTTACTTATCTGAGATTAAGGGAGAATAGGGGAACACGCCGGTCTAGGGATAGAGCACAGGACTTTGGTGCCCAAGGTCCTAGGGTCCTGGAGTCTGTCCTGGGGTAGACCCTTTCCTTGTCTGAGGAACTTGCAAGTTCATGAGTTCTGGTATGGATCTTTCTGTATTGTGTGGCCTAAGTCTAGATCCTGTAATGGTTTAGAAGCTCAGTTTACTTCTCTGAGAATAAGGGAGAATAGGGGAACATGCTGGTCTAGGAATAGAGCACAGGACTATGGTGCTAAAGATCCCAGGCTCAAATACAGCAACCACCAATGTCTTTTCGCTAAGTGATAATGTCGCAACCCACTAGGTCTAGCCTGAATTAATGTTCAAAATCGTTCCGGGCAACGTCCTAGACAGGCCTAGAATGAGAAGTTGGGCAAGTAAACTTTAAAATACTTAGACATAAAGAGGTAGTAAAAAGTAATAAAGAAATTATGTAGCATTGCAGGGGACCTTACATTTTCACATGGTCAGATTTGAATCTCATCAAATTTTTTTGCAATCTCCAGAAGTTATATCCATTTTAAAAGACTGTTGGTAGAAATTAATTATTCAGTTGAGCCTTGCAATAGAGATAACTGTTAACTTACAGGTGAGCTCATGGGTGACACATCTCATCATCTCACAGCCGACCCATGAGGACCGCAAGTGTGTTTTGTCCTGCATACTCCGAGTTGCCCTCACCTGTTGGAATATCGGCAACTTCAATGGCGCTATGGAGATCGTCGCCGGCCTCAAGTATGTCACCTCCAGCCCTTTTTTACGCAGGTTGAACCAGTAATTATCATAAGTTGTCCTTGAAGTTGGAACATGAAATAGCCCCACATAAATATTATCATTTATTATTATTATTTAATTTTAATTGTTATTGAAGTTGATTTTTGAAACCCGGTTGATATTTATTTCTTATATGATGGAGTAAGTCTAAGAAAACTGTTAAAGACAGCTTGAGCCCAAAAAACCAACTGCCATAGAAATAAGAGGTTATTTACTTTATGAAAAGTCAACTAATAGTTAATCTTCTCTAATGCCTCCAGCTTGTTAATTTCTAGGGGTGGTGGAAAAGCCAATTTTCTTCGATAATATTTACTTATTTATACACAGGAAATATTTTTTTATAGAAGAATTGAATTCAATTTAAATTAATTGACTAGTTCATTAGTGAATTCATTAGTTTTGGTGTGGCTTTATTGTTACTTAGTACCATATTTATTGTTATATTCTTTGTTTTCCTATGATATCTACTTAGCTATAGATATGTTTCAGAATTACTGTTATTTTTTTAGGAGTTTTCATACTATTTACTATAGTATGAAAACTCTTAAAAAGTTTAAGAGTTTATTGTTAATCCTCAAGATTGTTTTTGTATAATAAGAATACTGTTTGTTTATAGTTATTATAAACACCAAAACCTCATCACCACCATCCACCATACTCCATACCTTGATACAATGATGTTCATTTGGTTCTCACTACTATCAATATACGAGGGCTGTTTTTTTCTAACCTCCAATTGGCTATAAATGAAAGAAAAATACACAGAAAATAATAACTCTATTACCAAAATGCAGTAAAGTATTTTTTCTACTGAATCGTCAAAATCATTGAGGCACTTGACATACTGTGAATCAAGTTTTTCGATGCCTTCCTCAAAGAATGTTGCCAACAGTGAGGGCAGGTAAAGTCTTGACGGCTTGGGGGTTATCATAGATCAACCAAGCCAGAGGAAAGTACTCTTCTGCGTTTGTCTTGTGTTTTAGCCCAGGTCTTGAGTCACAATTGTGTACAGACCTTGAAATGTTTGGAAACTCATCAGACATTTTGCTAACTGTAAACTTTCCTTTACATCTCACTGCCTATTCAACAAGCTCAACAAGGCCTACATTAGCGACAGTAAATTTTCGACACCATTTCCAAACACTACCATCACTCATACCATTGTACCATCACTCGTTACCATGTTACGAACTGTGATGGATTTCCGAAGCACTACATCCTTCTACTTGCAGAAAATGGATTAAAATTCATAACACACATTTGACGGCAGCATCAGGCGTGGTGACCGTGCTCACACTGACGTAACTCAACTATGACTGAATCACTGGAGCTAAAAACAGCTGAGGTTGTGGTGGGAGAGCTGCGAAATTGCATAACTCGCAGATCCGGCCTCTCTCTACCTCTTAATTGCTTAGATAGATGATCGGAGGTTTAAAAAAACAGCCCTCATATTATCTCAAAGTTTGTAAACTGTAAATGTCATTAGAAGTTTATAATGAAGTAATATGTAGAAAATGGAAGGAAAACACAGCCAGAAGATGAAGAAGCAGCTTGATATTAGCTTCAAAGATACCAGATTGTCAAGAGGACATTTTGATTCTGGGGTAGGGGTTTCTTTCGGCCTCCAGCCGATCTGTATGTTGTAGGCCGGCGGAAACTACTTGCCTCAGGTCTCAACACATCTTCAACTTTTACCATTTCCCAATACAGTAAAGTCTGGTTTATCTGGATCCAAATCATCCGGATTCTGGCATATCTGGATAAAATTACAAAACTATAAATAACAGTTAACCCTTCATCAGGCACACTGATTTTGAAATGCCATCACACGCCTGTGGAGGTTACCTCTTGTTTTGGAAAAATAAAAGTAAACAATGGTAGAAAAATTGTATAATATAATCATAATTTTATACCATAAAATGTTAAATAATTATTTTTGCCTAAAAAGCTAATAAAATTTTATACACACTCCACAATTCTTGTGAATCAGATGAATTATCTAATTACTAAAGTATTTATTTATGTAACATATATTGTAACGTATTATTGTTATACTCCCTTATGCACTCTGCTTTGTAAGTGTTATTGTGGGTCTGAACAGGGAGATAAAACATATAATTAAAACCAGTAAATGATGAGTTCCAGAATTGTTGACTTTTAAATGTATGTACTAATTATCAAATTTATATTACATTTGTGTGTTGCCTATGTTCTTGATTAGTTGGATGTGTTGATGTACATTTCGCCACTTTTGTGGCCTCATCAGAAGAAAATTTAAAACCTAAAATAACTTTAAAAAACACAAAAAAGTCACATCAATTAATTAATAAAAGAAAATTATTTACAGTTACGCACTATCACTGGTCACTTCTGCATTGTTCACGATTGCGCGGCACTACAGCGTCGAGCGAGTGTTGTACGGTCGCACTGTGTTTTTAAGTTATTTTAACTTTTAAATTTTCTTCTGATGATGCCATAAAAGTACCAAAAATGTACATCGATACATCCAACAAATCAAGAACATAGGCAAACAAAGGTAATATATAATTACTGTTCTTGAAATTGGGCAAACACAAATAATTATCATATAGTAGAGGCTAAGGTGGTAATATGGACCCCCATTTCGTTATTTTTTTATAAAATGAATAATATTAATCAAAAACGTGGGTGCTAGTAGCTGAATACATTGTAGTAGGTATAAGCGTTTACAACATCATTCAATATATTTTTAAATGGGGTCCATATTACCATCACCTACGGGGGCCATATTACAGGCATTTACCTGTTAAAAACATGTCGTTATAGGTTATAAACTGTGATAACTATAACATTCTGGTTCATCTTAAACTGGAGTCAAAACCTCTAAATCATATGCATGGTACCTCAAACTAAGAATGTCATAGTCATAGTAGGTGAAAACCAAGAAATGTACATACATTTTAAAGTGTTAAAATCAGCAAATACACATTTCACCTCATAACTACTGAGGGACTGAGCATGGTTTCCAGTGTTCTCTACTAGATTTTATAACATTGTTTTTAAAATATGATGGGGCCGTATAACATGCAGGGTCCATATTACCACCACATCCTCTATGAATATTTTTTTCTATACAACAATGATCATTCAGGTCAGTTAATAGTTTTCAGCAATGTCATGCAATTAAGACATATTTGATATATTCTGTATATTTATTCTAACCTCTAATAAGAATTGTAATACCTATATAGTTCTAGTTTGCTTATATGTAAGTACCCAAAATTAAAAAAAAATTTGTTTACCTTTCAAAACTTGAAATATGTAAACCTAATTAATAATTAAAACCTGCTATGTATAAAAAAACTGCATATGATACCAAATTGTATAGTGTAACTATATTGTGTAGCAAATTGTTAAATCCATAATAACACTTTATGTCAGAAAAAATAAGAGAAATAAGTTGTCTTTAAGTTCTTACTTAATCTAAGATACTGGGATTGTTGGGTTTTAATGAAATGTGACAATTCATTATGTATTATTATTTATTGACAGATGTGTTTTTGAAATTGTAAAATGAACGTTTCTAAAACCAATAAATGTTGATTTTCGGTAACATAAAGCATTAAACGTTTCATAATAAATTAAAGCTGATGTTTGGACAATCTTTTCACAAACATGAGTCTATTACAGTGTTTAGTTCTATTATATTACATAAATGTTGCAATAATGAGAAAACACTGCTCGCTGAAAAAAAATTTTTTTTTTTCTTTTTCATATTATTTTCTTCAATATTCTTTTTTTCCTTTTCTTACAGATTTTTATTTCCAACAGCAAATCAAAATTACTTGCACCTAAATAGCAATAATAGGTCTTCATTTCCCACAGAATGATTTTTTTCTGGTCCTAAACCCACAGGACAACCCTAAATAATTGTGAAACTGGTAATACATTTCATAGTTGAGTTAATTATTACTGCTTTTACCTCTACAGTATTTTTGTTAACTTTTATAAAAATGTTTTTCCTCTAATTTTAGATCAAACAAGCTGAAGCCATTTTGGCTCTCAATCACAGAGAAAGAGCCACTGCCTGTGCTCGAGTTTCTTTCGACAGCGCTTCTGTCCGTCGAGTATGACCGGGCGCTCGGTCGTGCGCTCGCCATGCCTGAATGTAAAGTTGTGCCTTTCTTCGGAGCATTCCTTCGAGACCTAAAAGACATTCTTTCGACAACACCAAGCCTTGTCGTGCTGGCTCCCAGTGGCGAGCACACACATTTAGAGGTAAGAAACACATTTAGAGCAAAGAATAAACCATATTTTCGTATGTACAAACCATATTTTTAAACAGCGAAAAAATAAATTTAAAAATTGATTTTAATCCATTTTTTTAAATGTAAATTTAAGAAAGCAAGAATAAACTACACGATAGTCACGATAATCTGAACTAATTGGGACCGAACCCTGTTTGAATGATCAAGTTGTTCGGATTATCCAGAAAAGCAATGTAAAGTTGCATTAAAATTTACAGTAGGCCCTACTAATGAAATCCATTATTTTAACTTATTTCTTATCACAGTTCACATATAGGTTTGTCCACTACATGTTTATTCTGAAGGGCATAAAGTGTTCCTGCAACAAAAATTCTATTCGTTATGGACTCATTAGAAATATAAAACACAACGCACACATTGACACATGAAAACAAACAGTGCCATCTGTAGATCTACTTTTTACGTGATCGTGATCGTTGCTGGAGATAAACTCAAATGTTCAAAAAGTAGCTTGCCAAAAAGCGATGATAAAGAGTCAGACCGTGAGAATCGTGTCTATTGTGATGTACTGTGAGTGTAGCTAGACATCACTCTACACTATTTCAAGCAACAGTGTACTGACATCCGCATAGTGATGTTTATGAGATGACGGTGAAACTTTACATTGGCTAACAAAGGATTTTTTAAGTAGTTTTTTTTTTTAAATTACTAGCTGACCCGGCGAACTTTGTAACGCCTAACAGTAAATATGTGTTAACTTTCAGATTGGTCATGTTCTGAAGTCGAATAGCATTTCGACTTTGTGTGAAAAATGAGATATTCTGGGTTGCGGCGTAGTTAATAACAATACTGAAACAATAAGACATATTAATAACATTCCCACAAAACAAATAAATCTGAGTGGATTGATTCACAATTTTTCTAATTCAACCTAAAACAAAAAAAACTGTAACACGGCTTTTATAGGAAAGATATACAACAGCTGATTATTATAAAAAACGTAATATTTATAAATACCGTAATTATTTTTTATTTGGCCGTCATAATTATAAACACGTGACTTTTAATCAAACAGAAAATAAAAAATATAAATACATAATCCCCAAAAACCGTAAACTATTAACGTGGTGAATAAATCTGTTCATTTTGTACAGTACACATTTACTCCATAGTTTTACATTAATAAATGATTCAGATGGCATTGGATAGTAAGTAAAGCATATCGCTAATGGAAAGTAAAACAACAGCTGTAGCTTAAGAAATCAAATGTTTTTATTGTAGAACATTGTAAACAAACTTAGACCCCATAAGGTTAACATTAGAAATTTAAAACGCTATTTTATTTTATTTTTTGTGTATTTCTACGCCAGTGGCATTTTTAACGTTTTGATGGGGAACGGTCCAAACCCTATTAAATGAAAACTAATTTAATTTATGGAAACTGAATATGCCTAAAGCATGACCGGAGCAGAGACGAATCCGAAAAATCAAAGATCATTAAAATCGGTGCAGCCATTCTCGAGTTATATTGCGCGTAACTAACACGACTTTGTTTTATATATTTAGATAATCATTAATCATCCATGACTTAACAGTTGATTTGTTGTAAACAGTTTATATCGGACTACAATGGTGAGGACCATTACTTCACAAGGATCGGCCCCGGTGGCTTGATCAACTTGGACAAGATCTACCGCACTCAAGCGGTGATGGACCGCATCGCCAGCTTCCACCAGCACTACCACCACCGGGAGAGAGACACGGAGACTTTTATTGACCAGATCAGGTGTGACAACTTTAACTGACCGTAACAGAAAGAATTGGTATGATTTTAAAACCATTTTTACCCTTCCAAGACTGTGCTTGGATATACAGGGTGATTGGCTCTTGTTATGACATAAAACATCAGGTTATTATATCGACATACCAATTATATTTCATATATTTACAACTAGAGATACTACACTATAAACACCTGATAGTAATATGTTATAGTACTTATAGTACTTATAATACTATAATATTTGGATAACATTTCTTTAATGAAAGCATAATTATGTTCATAACATTTTTATAAGCTTTTATCTAGTCCTGTGGAATCCACTGTGCGCGACCCCTGATGTAACTTTTTGACACGACCCCTCACGGGTTAGAGTAGAAATCAATTTAATAAAATGAAGAATCTTTTCTTTTTCCTTCAAAATATTTTAATTGCTAAAGGCTTAACAAAATTAAATTAAATATAAACCAGTAACTTATAACGTATAATCAGTAAATGATGTCTACCTATTTACTATTGTTCAATCTGTTCTTATTCATCACCATCACAAGTTTTATCTTGAAAACTCTCAATTCCAACTTTTAAAATATTTAACCTTTTTTTTGTCCATTCAATTTCTAGTTTCTGCAGACACTATTGAATTCCAAAGGTGTGTGTCCAGTCAATGAGAAATTGAAAATCTCTTGTTTTAAATTCCATTTACTATGTCCTATTTTCATTCTAAATATCTCTATTTTTATACTTTCCAAATTGATACTATACCGTATTTGACAACATAAATAATTATGTGAGATATTTTCTCCAGTATTCACACTTCGAGTATCGAAAGATCATATCTTCTGGAGGAGAAAGAAGATGAAACAAATGAGATGGATTCCTATCAGCCTGTACAGCCTCTAAACAACGATCATGGTGTCAGTTTCTTCCCAATATCTGCACCGCACAACAATATCAACCATCACACCTTGCAGGTTAGGCAATCTGGATAATAATGGCTGGTAGTTGTCATAAAAGTGGCTAAATAGAATCAAATAGAACCAAACTGTTTATTGCAAGATAGTATACATATATAAAAAATATTAAATTATAACAATAAAGAAAAAGGTAGCCCAGAAAAGGCTTGAAGCCCAATTAATAGGGAACCTTATGTTAATTTCTACCTCCACCTGTTTTGTATGGCAAAACATAAAATTTGAGATTATTAATAATTAATTTAGAAGTCAAATATAAAAATTCTAATAAAATTTAATTTAATGTAGTAGTTGTTTCTAGAATTAGGTTCTATTTTCTACCAGTGGAATTCTAAATGACAAATAAAATATATCTTGAAAACATCTAAAGGTGTAAAAGTAATATTGACAAGTAATCTGAGCTATAAAATTGTTTGTTATAAACAGACAATATTGAATTCTAAATTTAGTTCTGTAAGACAGGATTTTATACCATTGCTTTTAAATTTATTTCAACTAGATAAAATGTTGACATGATTGGCTAAAATGTTTGGTAAACTAAATGCTATATCATCGGCCAAGAAGCATTTTTCCACTGTTCTGGCATAAACAAATCAAAGGGGAATGAGAGCAGGAGAGTGGAGGGTAAAAAAGACTTCTGGCTAAAAAGAAAAAGATGTGAATTACTCTGCTATGGTAACTTACCACACAGACCCTAAGCCTATGGTGATGGGCAGTGGAGGTTAAAAATTTTATATATATGTATTTAAAATGCCTTTGACTTGCGAGTTTGCAAATTCTTGTATTGTTGTAAATTCTCATGTTCAAAATATTGAAGTGTGGTTTTCTGTATCAGATCATGCACCACGGCACGACGATGGTACACTGGGATGCGGAGGGAGGGTCTCGGTCAGCCCTGGTGTACCTGCGGCTGGAACGCAGTTGCGCCACACTGACATGGTCACGACCCACCTGGAGCGGCTTGAAGACCAGTGGTGCCACCTCAACAGCTGACTACAGCCTCGGCACCAACCCAGAGGAACTCATTGCCCCTGGCCTACTCAGCATGGGGGGCGAAGTTGCCTCACCTGGTCTGGAAGAGGGTTTTTTGGAACTATCTGCTGTTAAGGTAAACTAAAACTACAGTAAAGTCTGCTTTATTCGGATCCGAATCATCCGGATTCTGGCTTATCCAGATCAGTTAAAATTCTAATAACAGTTAAAACACAAGTTTTATCTTGAACACTTTCAAAATTTCAGTCACAGCCGCAGTACTTGCTGTTCGTGGCAGGTTATGAAATTAAATACATCTTTATTGATACAAAAAGATTTCCAAAATTCCAATGTAGCCGGTGAAACATTGTGGTGACATTGTCAATGTCTTGTAAAACTAGCTATAAAATAAAATGCACAAACAATTGCTGTGACAGAATAAAGATTGTAATAAAAATATCAACATAGTAATTTATTAGGATCATTTAGGTCATCTGATACTGAATAGTAATTTTTAGGTAAAAGATTATTTTTTAAGTTGGAAATAGTATAAACTTCTTTTACATTAGCAGGTATACTATTGTAAAGCCCAAGATTCAGATAAGATGGAGTCCTTTCATAAAGGCTTGGGGTGATGTCAGTATCACATGGAGCACTCAAAATTAATTTCTTTTTTTAATTGGAATGTTTTATCTTAACTGAAACTAATTCAAATTACTGCTTTGTTTTTTAAAGACTTTATTATAATTTTTGAACAAAAATTCTTTAATACGTTAAACGCCAGTGATATTGCCGGCTTTACCCTGTATGTTAGCTATATGCAGTTTGCAGCAATAGCATTGTAAGTGATCAATTGTTGTCTATGTGACGTTCATGGATTTATAGTGGATTTTTGCCTATCCGGATTCAAACTCCATCACATTAATCCAAATAGACTGGATTTTACTGTATTTGGTTTTATGGATTAATTTCATATTTTTTATGTATGTGATCCATTTTAACATCGTGATAGAGCATGGTCGAATCACTGGCCTTCTTTCAAAAAAATTTTACCTCTTGTTAGGTTGGTAACTAAAGATTTATAACTATGATCACATAATTATAACTATGACAGATAATCGTTAAAATATTTAAAAAAATATTATCATCAGTTGATATTTTTATTTCTCATAAACACCGTTTTAAAAATTAAATCAGTTTATTTGTTGAAACTAGAAGTATTTAGTTAAAATCTTTAGTTAAAAAAATTCTATTGCTCAAAATCAACTGAATTTTTTTTTAAATATCATGAAAGGATATGAGTCAGTAAATCTTTCTTTTCCTATTAGGTGGTATACTTTCCAGTTATTATTTTTATCAATTTGTTATCCATATTAAAACAGCTAAAACTCTGGTTCAGAATTTTTAAAATGATCAGTCTACAATAGGTCTACATAAAGTTTTAGATGGTCCAATTACAAGGTAAATGAACACTAACACATTGTTGGTACCATTATCTATGAGCTAACGTTTATCTACCTTATATAGATAACAGCGTATCATTTTATTCATCTGCAGCTGTAAATCTCAGATACCACATTCAGTTTCGGTCATTTTCTGGATGAACAAGTTTGAGTTATTTTAAGTTATTTGAGTTATTGATTATTTTAATACAGTACTAAAGTGTTTATTTTTATTATCATTATTATTGTTTAAAAAATATATATTTCAATGAATTTGGGATACTACAGTTATGTAAATAATTGGTTTATTTATTTTCTGTAATTATATATTATTTTAATTATACATAGTTTGGTACTTGTTTTATAATCATGCTCATTGGTAGTATAAACATGTTCATCAAGCACAGCAGAATTCTGATTTTTGTAATCCAGTTTTTTTTGTTCACTTCATATATAAAATTCATGTGCCTGCTGATCAAACTTTACAAAACAGAGTCTTGTTCTTTAACTCTA
The DNA here is from genome assembly GCA_023375725.1 of Nephotettix cincticeps. Classification (NCBI taxonomy): domain Eukaryota; kingdom Metazoa; phylum Arthropoda; class Insecta; order Hemiptera; family Cicadellidae; genus Nephotettix; species Nephotettix cincticeps. The sequence goes on from CM041789.1 coordinate 54,728,733, forward strand.
GAAGTGGTAAAATCGTAATTCATGACGCATTTACAAATCGAATAACAAGTAGCAGGTAGCGGTATCTGTTACCAATTCACTGAATTTGTTAGTCGTAAATGCCTCCATGACTGTGTTGTCCTATGGGAGCTGATACAAGAACTAACTCATGGAGTTTGCTGTTTTGTATGCTTTATAGCCAATTAAGTGCATTAGCAGTCAGTTTTACTTGCCAGTGTTGCAGTTAAGGGTAAAACTAATATAAAACCACAGTAAAATCTCATTAAAATATCTGTGTCAAATAAAAATTATAATAGAACTTTCAGGGTAATAAAAACTCAAAAATGTTTAAGAGGTCTGGGCGGAGCACTGCCACCCCCCATTTCCCCTTAACTTCGCCAAGGTCACGAGGATGTTCGAGTGATAAGGAAGTAGGAAATGAATCGTTTAGTTTCTTGTGGTTTCTCTGTAGTAACGGGTGTTTCAAAAAGGACGCACATGGAAGTTTGAGAATGTGAATTTATTACATTAAGTTATTAAAGTAATTATAAGTTATGCTGTATGAAATTATTACCTTTATTATATTCAAATTACCTTTAAAACTTCACAATAAATGTTCAAAATGGCTTTCTCCACTAGTAATGCAGGTTCGGACACATTTCATAACATTTGCAGCCACTTTTCGTAGTGTCTGCTCAGAAATGATTTTAATCTCACTTTCAATATTAGTCTTCAATTCGTCAAGTGTATGAGGATTGTTATTAAAAACTTTACTTTTTAAATTCTCCAAACAAAAAAGTCAGCTGGAGTAAGATCTGGGGATCTTGGCGGCCACAATCCTTTTGATATCACACGATGGTCAAAACATTCTCGTAACATATTCATCGTTTCAGCAGAAGTATGGCATGTTGCATTATCCTCCTGAAAACCAACAATATCGATTGTCTAATTCTAACAACGCTATAAATTGTTCAATAAGGTTGCGATACACAACACCATCTACAGATTTGTCAAAAAATAAAGGCCCTACAATACGACGCCGGGAGATTGCACACCAAACACCAATTTTACGTGCATGTAATGGTCGTTCTTGAAATGCGTGAGGGAGGATTTTCAGTGCTCCATATTCGGCAGTTTTGGCTGTTGACGTAACCATCTAAGTGGAACCACGCTTCGTCACTGAAATAAACACGATCCAATATTTCAATACCGTTGTCATTAACAAGAGAACGTATCCAACGACAATACTGTATACGTTTCCCATGGTCAACATCCTTCAGTTCATGAACGACTCCGATGCGGTAAGGACGCAGATTCAATTTTTTAGTAGCCCTGAAAGTGGAAGATAGTGACAATCCAGCCTGTACAGATAACTTTCTAAGTGATTTTTTGGGTGAGGTAGTCAAACGTTGTTTCACATTGTCCAGAACTTGTTCTGTTAATACTGACGGTCGACCTGTGCTTTTCCGATCCTGTACACTTCCAGTCTCACGAAATTTATCGATCAGACGCGTTATTGTGGCGTTATTAGGTACTGCAGAATTGGGAAATTTCAACCTGAATTCGTCTTTCACTCGTTCGTAAGATTTATATGCGAAATAACTTTCAATAATAAACACACGTTCATCCTTTAAAAAAACCATAGTTGAACATACACAGACACTACAGATTACAAATGAATACTAACAAGCACTAGTAAATGTAAAATAGTGCATGCCGGTTCAGCAATGAGTACAGTAGTGCCAACTATTATTTGGGGGAACAAAATATTCCCTATACAGAAAATATATTCCCTCAAACTTCGATGTGCGTCCTTTTTGAAACACCCGGTAGTATTACATTCTTTATACACATATTTATGTCCTTGCTCTTTGGAAGATTTACTGAGACTGATTTACCAGATTTACCAACATATTATACAATTGGAAATAAAAATTGCTATATTGTTTTATGGTTACTTGAAAACCACCAACAGAGAAGCGCATCTCATAAAGTAGAGCGGAACGCCAATTGCGTTTTCTCCCTCCCGTTTTCTCCCCTATCGCTTTGAAGGTAGCACTGTATGACAATATTGACGCTTAGTTCACTTATCTTCCCCCAGAATGCCTCGAACGCCATTTCCCTATGCATGTCGTTCCTATAACGTGTATATGCAATGATAATATTATCAATATTTTCACACTCATCACATTCACTCCCCACTCCCTTTTAGGTTAAAATACCTTGAAAAGTTGGGTTTTTGGATCAAAAATGTATGGTTAATAAATAATATATATGAAGACCCAATTGGGCCGGCAAAGCAGTTATTTATGCGTTGAGTGGTAATTGGCAACATAATCTCTGCTTATTTCCTACTTGCTGAGTAGACAACCTCAAAGTCTACACTTTTTGAGAATAGGAGTGCCTACTGTGCTGACGTGTGACTTTGGTTTGCAGGAGATCACACTGGGAGCACGGGACAAGGACCGGGATCTGGACTTGACGAACACACTGAGACGCTTCAACATCAGTCATGTCCCAATAGACAAAAGCTGTTTAGCCGTAGTGTATGGGGCTAACTTAAGCGACAACCGGGTCCTGTTCTTGCTGTGTCCACCTTCACTCTGCTGGTAAATCTACCCTCTTTGTATTTGCATTTGTGAACAAATGTGTTCTCAAAAGTTAACTCGTGAATACACACTGGTGGTTCAAAAAAATAGAGGTGGGGACCTTCTGACAGTTAACTGAGAGAAAAATCAGGAAAACTAAGAGTCGCCATGCTGTGTGGGGAAACCCCTTCTGCGGAACCATGCATGTATATAAACTCAAATGATTATTATTAAATACAGTAATGAATAAAAATATTTAAAAAATGTCAATAACTTTTATTTTGATTGTAATAAAATTTTTTACTCTTTTATTTATTATTATCATTTTTTTAATAGCCCATTTCTAACTATACTTTGATGAACAAAATCATAAGGATTAATAAGGTATTTTCAACTCAGATTAGGTGGTTTTAGAAAGGGTGAGCGCAGAGATCACCTGCAAGTAGTGGCCAAAGTTTCCCTAGCGAGTTAAATCACTTTTATAGGTTAGACTTGTTCTGTAAAACTTATTTTATTGATATTATTGACTGTTATTGATATAGATTTTGGGTCGGTTTAAATTAAACCAAACCCTTTTCGAAAAGGTGTAGATTAATGAAAATACGTTTTATATCTATGGGTGCTTTCATTTTCACAGAGAAAGTTACAAAAGACCTTGCTTAGCATAAGAAAAACATATCAATCAGCCAGAAACTCAGTTATGACCTATTTCAGATTTTCTGGGGTATAAAACATAAAAATATCATAGCCAAGCAATATACAAACAAAGCTCTAATTTTATTGATATAGATGATGTTGGAAGTTAAGTTTAGTAGGAACTGGAAATATACCAGTCTTTTAAATAACCCAAGTTCTACACTGACACTGATTCAAACACTGTTAAATTGTAAATTGAATCACAACATAAGTAGTTCCTAATCCACAACTCATTCCAAAATTACTTTTTTGGTTTACCTAAATGGTTTATTGGACTTCAGACACCATAACTGGGTACAACAAAATGAAGTTATCACAATATTGATAAGTATTTTGGCTGTTAAAAGTAAACCTTCTATTGCAGCTTTGGTTTGTACTTTTTACTTTAAGGGCATATATAAGGGTTATAGAACTGGGATACCCAGTCTAAATCCCAATATTGGTTGGTTCACTCTGGGATGGATTGGTGTCTGCTTCATGCTTGTCTGGTTGCTAGATTATATTAGATTAGATTATTGAAATGGCAACCATACCACAAGTTAGGTATTTTAAGCCAAGTATGAATGAGGATTGAGTGTATGATGATTGTAGCACGATCTTTCTTGTAGTCTTGTTACTGACTAAGGCTGACATGTCCCTTAGACAGGACTCTTGTATAATAGCCCAACAGTCAATGGCATCTAAGGGACCTACAGTTTAACGTGGAATCCGGTCCACGGCCTCTGAATTACAAATTAGTCTAATTATGAGGATGATCTTTGCAAATTAACGTAGTATTCAATATTGCGGACGTTACTCCACACAAGAGAACACTACACCCACCGACCATCGCTCACAACTACCCACAATTAGTGACCTCCAAGTAGCTGGATTACAGGACACCGTGGACCCAGTGGCACTCATCAGGCATGACACCTGATGAGTGCCACGTGATCCCTGTCCAAGCCTGGGGTTGGACAGGTTTGGAGTTGTTGCCTCTCCCTCCCTGTGTGACCCTGTATGAATCCTTTCTTTTCGGTGGCCGTATAAAAGGTAAACTGTGTGTCACAGTTCCTGGCCAGTTTTTCTGGAGCCTCCCATTTCTATTTTGACACGATAACCCACAAGTCTGTTGTGTGCAGGACGTGGTACCACGGTCTGTGCTCGGTGGTGAGAGGGTTGAAGCGGCAACTGCAGCAGAGTGATCGCAGAATCATCTGGCTCAAGGAGCAATATTTGCAGCTGTACTACGAGGAGGGTTGCTGCGGCCCGCTCACTGTCGATGCCATCAGGGTCAGTATAATTGCAATGCTGGAAACTGCTCAAAATCCTAAAAAATTATTTATGGTTGACTTGTAAATTCTCTGTATATTTTCTCTGAAATGTTAGTTACTTACTTATTTATAATTAATTATTTAACATCATAGCTTTTTTTGCCCAATGAACAAAGACAGCTGGGTCCAATATCTAAACATTGCAAAATTGTGTCAAGATTTTTTTGCTCCGGAATGAACTGGTGACTTTTAGATTATTATATACAAGGCCTGAACATGAATACCTGTACAGTGGCATTTAAAAAAATAATAATTCCAAAAAAATTTAATTTTTCTATCAGTTTTTTGCCACAATTTAGTGAGAAAAGGTCTACATGTTTGTGTATAGATTAAGTTTTTATCAGACTATTCTTGGCAAATTGAGGTCAAAGGAGAAAAATTCAACAAGGAAACTGGAGTAATAATTTCAATCAGTTGACTTAGGGATTTAATTTTAATTAGTATGAAATGATATGAATTATGATTTTGTTTAAATTAATTAATGAATGAATTTAATGAATAGCATCTTATAAAATTATCCGATTCAAGAGTATAAGGTATCCAAGTGTTTTCTCCCTTTTTTATTCCTGTTATATTATTCCTGCAGGTGTTTGGTGGAAGGGACTGGTCGGACCCGGGCAAGATTAGTGGCATGTCGCCTCCGGACAATGGGACCTGCAAGCGAGGGCCTTCAGTCAAATTCAAGAAAAAAAGATCTATAGGAAACATTCAAGCATTGAAGGTTTGTTACAATGCCTTTTCAAGCTTAGAGACAGTAAAAACTCCCTGACTCAGCATCCGGTAACTTGACAAGTCAACAGCTTACACAACCCCATACGATAGTAGCCTACTATCAAAGATGAACGGATAATCCATTCATCTCTGGTACTAAAGAGTTTTAAAGTCGCGGGGCAGCTGAAATGAGCTGTTATGTACAGTAGACCTATTGCGCTTTTTTAGACTATGATATCGGTGTTTTGATAAGTATTTTACAGAAATAAATTTATATGTGATACTTGGGTTCCTTTTTTATTAACTAGGTAAATAAAACCGATGAAAAGTTGAAATATTTTGGATAACTCAACAATCTATAAGCCCACAAATATAGTGAAGTTTTACTGTAGTTTGAATCGTTGTCATCTTCAGATGTATTCAATAACTATTGACATTTTGAACTATAGAGAGTAGTTATAGAATTATTTTAGGAGTATTAATTTTATTCCTCAACCTCCTCTTCTCAATCGACTTTCATGGTCTAATCTGTTAGGTTTACATTGCCAAACCAACCAACCAGGGCCTGATTCAATATTCTTATCATCGATGTTGGACTTTAAAAAACTCTAATTAGAGACATGTCAGATTACCAATTATCTTTTACAAATTGGCAATGTAAAATCTTCAATCATGTTAGAATAGGGACGCAGGATAAAGAATTTGCAGCATGATAGGACAGCAACAACCACATCCCCAATTCATGTGACAACGACATATTGGTATTGCCAATGTAAAATTTATTTACCTTTCTATATTGTCTGTAGATATCAAATGTAGTTGAGGAACCTGATGCACATTTCGCAACATGGTTTTTGCATCCTCCTCAACTACACTCGAGATCTACATTCAATGGAAAAGTAAATTAATGTTACATAGGCTAAAAAATCTTCAATAACTGTATAACATACAATATATTGCTGCCAATTCTCTAAAATATTTGCAATATAATGGCTAATGAAATATTGGAGAATACATGTTGAAATCTAAGGTTGAAATACAGATTGACTGTAGAGTAGCTTTAATTTTGTTATTTAATGGTTTGTCATAAATAATAATGGTTAATAATAAAACTGTAACCAATCATCTATAGGCCTACTGTCAATTCATCCTTTGAATTAAATTGAATAATTGTTTTTAACTACTGTTGGATTACTCACATTTGAATTTGATAACCAGTATTTATTACTAATCAAACATTCACCTCACCTTTGACAATGATTTTATGTGTATGTCCGATGTAGCAAGATCTACAATGCAGCAAGATGGCAGATCTGGGGGAGCTAGTTGGCGGGGGCACGTTGAGGCGGGGGGGTCCGAGTCCCGGAGCCCCTCCTAGCCGCAGCCGCAGCATTTCCAGTGAGATGGAAGTGCCCCGCATCACCATGTTAGCCCAGAGCCCCCATGGGTCCTCCGATCATCTTGATACCTCTAGTCCCACTCACTTTGCCAGGTAAAATACTTTAATAGTTGTATAGCTACAGAGAGTGTGGTTTGTGGTATTTCTGCTTCAACCCATTTGGGTCCGAATTTTTTTAAATCTAATGTTTTGAGAATACAACCAGCTCTATTTGATGAGTAACACATCCCATCAGGCAGTGGCATCTATCAAAAATTTAGTGAACTACATTCTGTGCTGCTCCCAATGATCTAGTCTTCGAACTACCTAACAGAATTCTCTATTTTGCTGCTACAGTCAACTAAACAGAGGTTTACAGTTATCTAAGCACAATGTCTGACTGTGCACTGGTGGCTGGTGGTGTATCACTGACAAGTGAAACATTGAAACAGCCCTTTGGAAGAGCCTAGGTTTAAAGCTACACCATGAGCAATCCCAATTTTGATTGCAAATTTGTGGTATAGTGGTGGGAGGGCCTACATAAATTAAACAGTAACCAGCTTGGGTGGAAGTTGAAAGCTTTTGTAGGCTTAGTTTGGATTTCAAAGGACACCTCTATTGCTTATTTTACCATTATATGGTTAAGGGTGAAATTTTGTGTATTGTATTTTTTGTTTATACTGATTATTTTAAAAATATATGTATAATAGTGGTATATTTCTGTTAGGGACAAAATACATAGCAGTTCTAGGGTTAAGACTATATCCATATTACTCACTACAAGAAAAAGACATTTCCATCAGCAAACAAGAAATATCTGGCTAAGCATGATGCCTTTGGGAATTCATAATCTAAATCGAATAAGATCCTAAAGAGATTAGGAAAAACTATGCTACTTACACCCCAAGTGGAATTCTATACATTCTGTGTCAGTCTAGAGTAGTATCTAGACTTACCTCCTCCTACCTCTTTGGTATATATATTGGTTCAGTATTGGTACAATGGGGTACATTATAGCATATTTAACTTGTCCAAAATGTGTTTTCCGGATTCCAACAGTAATCCTGCAACCGGATTTGTCCAGTAAACACCTATTTCCCGGACCAGCAATGTAATATATTATTGTAATGTTGGCATTTGAAAATATTTAAATGGACTTTTGCTTTCAGAGAAAAGATGAAAACAGATGTGTTTGCTCAGATTCGTAATTTTCGACATGGTTCTATCACTCACGAAACTCAACTGGATTTCAATGACTTTGTTGCCTTATTTCGATCTTTCAGGTATGAATATAAATTTTCATTTACCTTTATCTTGCCTCTAGATCTCTAATCTTAGTTTAGTAACCAGATGCACATTTCACCACTGGGTGCGGCCTCATCAAGGGGTAAAATATTGTTAATGTCAATCATGAAACTGGATAACATACAACATACATTTTCAATTATTCGTAAATAGATTTGCTCTGTAAATTTACACTGATTTCCTAAACGTGACCTCTATCGAAACTATCCAGTTAAAAATTGTTTAATGATTATCTACAAAAAACAAACACACACACATACACCCTTTATCAAAACACTTATAATTTATGGAATTCAAATATTCTTCGTTTATTTAAGTATGACTAATCTCTGTCAAAATAGACTACAGATGTGAAAAATATTAATTTTTTTCAAATAAAAACAAATGTTACTCATTGCTATGAATCCTCTTTTAGTACTTTATTTTTAGCAAAAATTTATAAATTTAAAGAAAGTGTTTTTTCTCTGCAGCTTGAGATCAAGGAAGGACCTTCGTGAGCTGTTTGATCAATTAGCCATGTCTTGCAGAAGTCTATCTGACAGTTCACTTAACGACTCCAGTGCCAAAAACTCCCCTGAACAGACTACTAAAGTACCAAAAATAGGTGAGATCAAACTTTAAACCAATAATATATTTAACGAATTAGAAGCTTATTTTTTTAGCCTTATTTTCCATAGTTTTACCTCTGTAGTAAGCTGACTTGTGTGGAAACAAAATAATGTGAGCCAAATGAAGGGACGGCTGTGGGTTTTCGACATAAGTCTCTTGGCCCCCCATAATCCATTGGTTTCCCACCTCAAAGAGGAAAGTACATCGAATGTAATAAGGGTTGAGGTAATATTTTCTGCATACCATGAGACACTATGTCAGTTGATATCTCAGATAGTAGTGTTCAAATAGTTCTTATGCCAATAATATGAAAAATAGTTCTGATGACATATAGTACAATGTGTACTATATGTAAGCTCATCACCATCTTTGAAATATTTGAAATCTAGATTTTAAAAATGAAATAATTGGTTAAATATCTTCTTACTGCCTTGTGGTCCTTTGTGGATATTGCACGTTTCAACACTTGTAGTGTCTTAGTCAAACACTTAAAACTTGAAACTTGTTCTTGTCACATAACACTGGTCATGACAAGAATGTGTTAAGAACAAGTTTCAAGTTTCATAACAACATCATTATTACAATTTTAGTCATAGATTCTTTAATCTTTGATCTTTTTGTATTGTTGGTTTTACATGTGGTATGTTATGAAAAGAGCAGGAATACACAAACACTTATGATGAAGAAAAAATACAGTTCATGATAGCCTAGATATTTTTATTGGATTGCTTTGTATGTTGTTGAACTATGGTAAGTTATATAGAGACTCGGTGGGCCCTGATCTCATAGAATAGTTATGAGCCGGCAACCTGTAGTTCCTTTTTAAATCTCCAAATGATTTATTTATAACTCTCGTATATTTCTTTTATTGACTTGAATTTCTGATTTTCAGGGCTCCTAACCAGAAACAGTTCAGCAGACCTAATGGAATATAAAAACACCCCAGTACAACAAAAGAAGAAAATTTTTGATGCAATAGCTGCTTCTAGCATTATTTCAAACTGTGCTGGCGTGGACACATCTAAATCTCAAGTCATTACCTTAGCAAATTTTGTGAATTTTTTAGAGACAAAACAAATGGAACATCGTACGGAAGATGAAGTTAAAGAATTAATCCAGGTGATCTATTCACAAAATAGGTTTTAATAAATTAATATATTAATTAAATCTTTTGAATAAACCATGGACAAGGTAATAATTTGCCCATGGTTAGATTAAAAGTAACAATAAGGCAACTACTTCCAGGCTACTTTGGAATCACACTTTTGTAGGGTAATTTAAATTCCGGTAATATTTGATTGGATTAATAAAATCTCCATGATTTGAAGGCTAGAAAAAGAAACTAATCCAGAGATTATTTTAAATGCACCACATACTCTGTTCTACAGTTTGTAAATGTTTTCATAATATGTTCCTTCCTTAAAGACATCATCAGGTTTTCCTGTTAAAAAAGTATCCTTATAAAGTGAGTTGTCACAACCTAATGACACCCTTGAAACATGTTTACAAACCTTCTTGTAAAAGCTAGTCAAGGGAATTCAGAAATAAGTCAATGGAATTAGAATCAATAATTGAATTTATAAAATAACCAGTTCAGCCCCAATAAAAATATGTACAACTCAGGTAAACTTTGTTTTACTTAATTTTAATAGAAAATACCTGTAATAAAAAATCTAAATAACACAATATTTTTCATTACCAATACTTAATTTCAAATAATTGTTTTGTGAGATAGATAATGATCTTGCTTATAAAAACTAATTGTATATATTGAATGTTATCAGCGGCACGAGCCAGACCCATTGCTGCGCTCTCAGAGCTGTCTTTCGTTCGAGGGTTTTGCACGATACATGATGGACAAAGAGAACTTTGCATTCGTGAGTGAGCGAGTGAGTCCAGATCCCAACGAGATGGAGTATCCGTTGTCCCATTACTATATCGCGTCATCCCACAACACCTACCTCACCGGGCACCAACTCAAAGGAGAGAGCTCGGTCGACCTTTACAGCCAGGTCAGTAACTCGTAGATAGCTGACTGGACGATAGGCTCATTTAACTTATAATACTCTGGAATAAGCTCTGACTGGTTTTTTACATTTTAAGTTCTAACCCTTTGCGCTCTGTGATAATTTGCCAAGTCTGTCCACCCACTCTTGTATCCAGCATAACTGGCATAATTTGCCTTACAGCTCTGCTAAACAACATGTCAGCCTTAGTCATTATCAAGACTACAAGATCGCGCCACAATCATTTATCATTCATACTTGACTTAAAATACCTGTTTATAACCTCTATTGCCCATAGGGCCTAGGGCCTATGTAGTGAATTAAAAAAGCAAGATACCGAGGTTGAGTGGGTCACATCGGCTAGCCAGAGGTGACCACTCATGATCTGACTGGAGTCGCCGATTACCAGTTTTGATCCAGCTTTTGACTCTCTGAACCAGAGCGTAACGACTGTGTTATCTACCGTGCTAGTAAACCACACCTGGGTGGGTTGGCTTTTTTAGTAAATAATATAAGTAGTATAAATTTACTTCATGGCATGAGTATAACTATATAATTTCTCTTTAATGTAGGTTCTGCTCACTGGATGTCGTTGTGTCGAGTTGGACTGTTGGGATGGAGATGATGGATCACCACTCATCTACCACGGACACACATTTACGACCAAGATTGCGTTCCGATCAGTCGTTGAAGCTATAAACCGTAGTGCATTTGTTACTTCTCCTTATCCAGTCATATTGTCAATTGAGAATCATTGCTCACTACAGCAACAAACACGAATGGCTCAGATATTTCTGGTAAGTAAACCTTGTTTAACATAATAAAGTAACAGTTTTTGAATATGAAATATAGAATAAAAAATTGTATTGTCATTGACCTCCTTTTTATACGAAGGAATAGACCTAGTCAATATAGGTACTAAAGTTAACTGAAATAATTCAATAATTTATATTGGTTTTCAGAAATTAATGGACGTCATGGAAAGGACTATTGACTATATTAGTTGAGGTTTAAAACAAATTAAAGTTTTTATTTCAGTTTTTTTATCTTTCAACATAAGGGAGATCGTATACATATATATGTACCTGCAAAAACTCAATGTACTATCAATAATTGATTTTATACTTTTGTTTCAGAATGTTTTTGGTGACAAGCTAGTCAAGAACTTTTTATTTGAAGCCGATTTTGGCGATGAACCGCAACTACCCTCCCCTCTCCAATTGAAGTACAGGATATTGGTGAAAAACAAGAAGTTGACAGCGGAAATCCCAGCGTGGCCGATACAACGAGGAGCTGGAGGTCGAGCAAGTCAGCGGCCGCAGCAGTCAGGAGTCGCTGGGACTGGGCGAGCATCCTCCATCATTAGCAACACCAGCGGCGGCAGCGTCAATGATGACTTCAGTGATGATGACGACGATGATGATGATGACGATGACGAGAACATTGATGGTAAATATAAACTCGTTTTTGTTAAATCGTCTCACCGATCAATCAATAAATCTTTAATCATATTTTTGCAGTGATACAAAAGAATAGTGCCAATAAAATATATAATGTATTAAATAGAGAAAAAAGTCAGCATTAATACCTTGGTTATTGAGTGGTTTCATTTAAAATATGCCAATAAAGGTTTTAATTCATTTTTATCGCTGCAAGAAATATATTTTTGTGGTAAGAACTTGAATAGATGTAAAACATAAAAAAATGCATTGACATTGTGAAAGAAATTATGCAATACAAAACTAGAGGTATTTATATATACAATAATTTAAGTTCAACTAACAATACACATTCTAATTATTGATAGTAAATAATCATTTTTGGTTCACTAGAATTTATGTAGTGATATTGTTATTAATAACCTGTATAGAGAATTTCTAGGATTTTTTTACAATACACATGTACACCTCCTGATTGTTTACAGTGCAATGTGCAGGAGGCACAAATGTGTGCCCACGGACTGATTCCATGTCCAGTCATGAGAGTGCACAGAAGACACCGCTGAGAGGCATGGGGAAGTCCCCGGCCGCTCCACAGGTGGACATAGACTGGGCCGGCTACCTGGAGGACGAGCCAAACATCCACAAGGCCAAGAAACAGAGCAGCCAGATTGCCAAGGAACTCTCTGATCTCGTCATATATGTCCAGGTAAAAAGGCAGTGTGATGAGAGGAATAAGAGGCCCGAAAAAACAATTTGCGCACCATTAGCTACTGCTGATATTTTGTATATCCATCGGGAAAAAGAAATCTGTATGGAATAACTCCTTATTGTATGTGTTAAGAAAAGTAGAGTAACGATAGAAAAACATTTATTAACTCTATTTAAAAGTGGTAAAATTTGAGTTTAACTTCCATTTTTCATCTCCTAAACCAAGAAACTTACCATAACAGCCCACTTTAGGGATAGATTATAAAGAGAAAATAAACTATTATGCACTCATAAAACTAATTACTAGCAGTTCATAAGAGCCTCACCGTAAATAAACTAACAACACTTTATAAAACCAATAAACAAACATGACTCTAATGAACCGGTTTTGGTTTTGAGTCATCTGTAACATTGCTTACAACTCAAACGAGTAAGGTAACAATTCATAAATGAATGCAAATTCATTCTAGCAGTGAACTAACAAATTACAGTGGTATTTTGCGGAAAAAATATTGTCAGAGAACGTAGTTTGACCGCGGAACAATGTGGCCCTTTTTCAGCACTTTTGCGCAGACGACATATTTTAGCAAAAACCGTTAGGGGGTTAAAAATTATATGACTAGAAAATTTTTGACTACTTGATTAGAAGTTGTAACCTCTCTATGATCATTCAGGTTCCAGAACCCCCTGTCATAAATCTTTGAGCACAATGTTTAACAGGAAAGCTTTAGGAAGTGTTTCCATCCAATAGACAATAGACAATAGACAATAGACAATTTCCTTTATTTGTAATTTCATTAAGAAATACAATGGCGTCACAAGAATCCAGAAATGTTTAACATTTAGATTGTTTAATACATTTTCTTTGTGTTAAAAGTTCACAATTGGTCAAAAAGCTCCTTAAGGGAGTACACTGGTCGGTCCACAAGCCAGTCCCAGAGTTGCTGTTTTAGTTGATTTCCTGTAGCGTTCTTGAGGTTGTTTGGAAGGGCGTTGATGATTTTGCAGCCAATATAAGATGGTTTTCTGCTGTATTGTGTAGTGTGATGGATCGGAAGGCTGTAGTCGGCTGCTCTTCTGGTGTGGTAGGAGTGAAAATTTTCATTTCTGGGAAGGTTTAGTTTTTTTGTGTACAGGACAACTCCATGGATGTAGAGTGCTGTCACTGTTAGGAGCTTAAGGGATTTAAATGCTTCTCTGCAGCTGTCTGAGGGCCCAAGGTCGGAGAGTGCCCTGACGGCTTTTTTCTGGAGCATCAGGACTTTGTTGAGGTTTGCCTCTGATGTTCCTCCCCAAGATATTAAGCCATACCTTATGTGTGATTCTATTACAGCATAGTATGCTGTCTTAGCCATTTCCAGGCCTCCTATCCATTTCATCCTCTTTATTACATAGACCCCAGATGCAAGTTTCTTGGTCAGGTTGTGTATGTGATCGTTCCAGGAGAGGTCTTCATCAATTGTCAGGCCCAGCAGTTTTGAGTTTTTTTCAATGGTTATTTCAGGAATTTCTTGGATTTGTTCATGTTTTCGGCTAAAATTTAACTGGGTTGTTTTTGATGGATTAATTGCCAGTATTGCAAAAAGGCAGTATTGCAGTGCTTTGTCTGTTGAGGATAGAATGTTGGAGTGTAATTCTTGTGGTGAGTCATGCATGAATAAAAGAGTTGTGTCATCAGCGTACATTATTGTTTCACAATTGTCATTCCCAATGAAATCTGGAAAATCATTGGTGAAAAGGATGAATAAAAATGGGCCCATGACTGAGCCTTGGGGCACTCCTCTGTTAGTCGAGAGTTGTGTGGACCTATATACAGATTTTCTTCCATTTATGTTTTGCTGGATTTCCACAATTTGTTTACGTCTTTTCAAGTAACTTGCCACCCAGTCGTTGGCCATTCCCTCTATTCCTAGGGCTGTGAGTTTCTTTAGGATTAGCTTATGGCCCAAACAGTCAAATGCCTTGCTGTAGTCAAGTAAGACTGTTGATACATGTCTGCGCGCATCTAGATGGTCAATGATTTGTTCAATTAAACTAGTAAGAGCTGTGGCAGTGGACCTCCCTTTGAGAAAACCATGCTGGTTTTTAGTGATAAGAGCATTGCTTTCCAAGTGACTCAGCATTCTTGACAGAGCGACCTTTTCTATTATTTTTGAAAAGGTTGATATTAATGTGTAGGGCAGTAGTTTTCTTGTTTAGTGTGTTAGCCTTTTCGTGCTTTGGGTATATTTTTGCTATTTTTAGGGCGGAAGGAAATTGTCCAAGACTAAAAGATTTGTTTATTATGCTGACAAGTGGACCACCCAGTTGTTCAGCACAGTGTTTTACAGCTTTTGATGGCACTTCATCTACTCCACATGACAGCTTTGATTTCAGTGAGGCTATTGTTGCTAAGACTTCTTTGACTGTTGTAGGTGATAAAACTAGTGGTTGGATATTGCTTTGTGGTAGAAGTAGTGGATGTGTAATTTTTTTGTTTTTGAGTTGGTTTCTGTTTTTCTCTAAAGTGGAGTCTGCTATTTCTGCAAAATATTTGTTTAGGTGTTCTGCAATGTCATTAGGGTTATCCACTAATATTCCCTCTATTTCCAGCTGCAGATTTGGTTCTTCCTTCTGTTTACATTTTTTTTCTGTGTTAGTGATCTCCCAGACAGCTTTAGATTTATTATCGGCACTTGTGATGTATTCTGCAGTGGTTTGTCGCTTAAGGGATCTGAGTTTTAAATCATATGTTTTCTTTTTTTCTGCCATTGTTGTTTTATCATATACATTTCCGGTAAGCTCGTATCGGTGCAAGGCATCTAGGAAATCTTCTTTCAGTATTTTGACTTCTTCATCATATTGAACCTTCATTTTCTGTCCTTTATGCTTAGCTCTTATTTTTTTGAGGGGGCAGGCATGGTCCAATATTCGCCTTACAGTCTTTTGAAACACAGAGTATGCCTCTTCAGCATCAGGGGCATTGTGCACTTCTTCCCAGTTTACTCTTGACAGTTCTTCTTTCATAGTGTCCATGTGAATGAATATAAGTTGAAAGTATATTAAAGGACGAAATAGATAAAAACAAAGGTGAATTGCTAAAAAGAAACCATTTAATTCATCACTTATGAGGAGCTAAATATCTTTTAGCTCAGTATCTTTATTAAACAATTTTAAAAAAACACCAAAATGAATTAAATACGTAAAAATTAAAAATATTTTAAGTGAATTTAGTTGCTCCTAATAAGATTAATTTTAATCTAAATAGTTACGGATAAATCAAGATAAACTGTAATGGTGTTTTTATTTTACTGAAAAAACTACACTTTATGGGGTCATTATGCTGGTACCGGTAGTTAGCTTTGAGTTTAGTTGCATTTTACAGGTAGATATTGAATAATTTTAATTTTATTAGTGAAACTTTGATTGAAGTTCTTTGAACATGAAAATGTGTTATTTTAGAAAGAAGTGCAATTCATTAAAAATATGTGTATACACATTTTGGTGGTGCGAATATTAACTGTTGTTTCACTATATAATTTAGATTGTTTTATGTACATAAACACGTTCACGACGTTGCTGTGAACAGCCCTCTCTACTATATATGATATATCTGTCATACTTCAAAAAAATGTGTCCTTTTTTTACTCAAATTTCTTGTAAGAATCACGTAGACGGCTAGCACAAAAAAATCACAATATCCCAGAGAAACTTTAGTTTCAGACTTCAGAGAGCCCTAACAAAATGCATAGCAACGTGTAACCCATCGGGTATCGGGAACATGACGGGCTTTAGTAATGAACGATGTGTATCTCATCGGGTACATGACGTGCTTTAGTAATCAACTTCGTGTACCCCATTTGGTACATGATGCGCTTTAGTAATCAACTTCGTGTACCCCATTGGGTACACGACGCGCTTTAGTAATCAATGATGTGTACCCCCGTCGGGTACACGACGCACTTTAGTAATCAACAGTGTGTACCCCATCACTGGTACACGTCGTGGTGAACGTGTTAAAAGTAATTTGGACGATTCTCCCACACACAATACTGTCCATGACCTTTATACTAGGCAGCATACTTTTCTCAGAACCCGGCAGTGCAACTTTAAGACTACAAATAACAATTTCTGTAAATTTTGCAAAAAATCTTTCAACTAATATTAAGTCTCTCAATATTAAGACTTTTGAAAAAAGTTTTGTCACCGTGTATTTGTGCATAATGTCCATGAATTTTTGAATCATTTGATGTCTTTAAGAAGTAATGTAAATGATTAGATAGTAAGATTTTTGTAAATTTGACGTTGCTATACATTTGTTTTTTGTTGTGGCAATAAATGATTTTGATTTATATATTTTAAAGGCAATTAAGTTTCGAGGCTTGAACACGATCAGCCCCAACAGCTCGGTGAGGTGCAAGCGAGCTGGAGCCGTCGTGGCCGCCACAGCCTCATCAGCGATGCTCAAGAAGGGCTCGGGCAGCTCGGTGACTCTGGCGAGTTCCGGGTCTCCAGGGACCTCCATCCATGGGACATCTAGCCATGGATCTACCGACCACGGAGCTCACGCCAAGCGCCCCAACAGCAACCACCCGTGCTACCAGACGTCGTCTCTCAATGAGAACTCGGCCAAGAAATTGTGCCGCAAGCAGCCGCATGCACTTATGGCTCACACCGAGACCCAACTGGTAGGTTTGTTTACTAAGACAGACTCACTAGAATGTAGTTAATTTTAAAAATATTTTAAAGTGTTACAGGCCTATAGGCTCTATAAATCAAATAAAAGGGATTTCACAAAAAAAAATCTATTTATTACTAATAAAATACAAATATATTCAAGTGATTTTCTAAACCTAATTTACAATGTTTATTATTTACAGCTAATTAATTAGTTACATCCAGTCTTCTCTATTTAACACACACAGTACAATAGTCACTGACCGTAACAATAGTTATGTTGTAATAATAGTAATCCCATAGAAGACCAATGATCTGACATGGATAAGCGGCTACTTTATAATATGATGATAACCTGTGAGACTCAGACCATTGTCTTGTCTAACTAAATAATTTGTAATCTAATCTAAAATGTAATGCCTTATAATTATTTGAAATATTTTATTAAATTTTTAGGTACGCACATATCCAGCAGGGATGAGGATTGACTCGTCAAACTTCAATCCTGTGATCTTCTGGGCCTTCGGTATACAAATGGTTGCTCTCAACTACCAGACAGACGACGCTGCTTCACACCTGAACGCTGCCATGTTTGAACAAAATGGTCGCTGTGGATTTGTGCCCAAGCCCCCAGTCATGAGGGATCGAACCCATATGATGTACCGAAGGTAACTGGTCATGATTAATCTTCATTTAGCTTAGAATTAGGAAGAGGATAAAAATTTTGAGTCATGAGCGGTGCTTTTAAGCTGATATATTGCCGTTAGTTTCAATTCCGAAAAGTCAAATGGCAAGTAGTGATATCTACCAACAATTTAGTAATATTGTTAGTTGTTGTGATTGTCTGCCGTGCTGCCATCTGTGAACTGATACTGGAACTAACTCTGGAGTTCACTGTTTTTCCACTAGAGAAGCTTCATACGCCATTTAAGTGCCTGCTCAGTCAGTGCACTTCGTGAACTAGCAGTCAAAGCTTTCGCTAACGAGTGTCGTTGCTGAAAGTGTTCTTGAAGTACAATGGTTGAAGTTTAAATTTACAGTAATCTTTAGATCAATAATAATTTAAGGCTGTTTATGTTTGTATTGGTATTCCAAGGTTTTTGTAATTTTTGCATTGGAATATATATAAAGAAAAAATTAACAAACCAGTTTAACAGTTCTGATATCAATTATCCTCAGTTTTACTAAATGTCTGAGTTCAATTAGGGTAAAAAGGGTTCGTAATGATAAAAAAATGGAAAAAGGTAATGGATTTTCATGATAATAAAAAAAATATGTATAACAAATAAGTAAGTGTTTATTTTGAAAATAAACACATAGCATATGTTATAATGACAGATCATGTTACAAAAAAACATGGTACCGGTTTTTGCAAATATTGTATATCGGCAAAATTACGATCCTTGCAAACCTATTAATTAACCAATTTTAGTGTTTCGTGTGGAATAATGAATATCCTGTCTGTATGTTATCTGAACATAAATTGTCATTTTCAGGTTTAACCCATGGGAGAAAGAGTTTGATGGACTCCATTCCTCTCACTTGATCCTGAACCTGGTGTCTGGGCAGTACCTATGTCACTCCTCCACCGCCCCTGGGACCAACATCGTGGTCGAGGTTGAGTTGGTTGGCATACCTGTAGACTGCAACAAGCAACGCACTAAGAACCCAACCAGAAACTATGTCAACCCCATCTTTAACGAAACATTTTTCTTCAAAGTTATGTTCAGGTAATCATGTGATTCACTGCTTCTCACCAAGTAAAACGTTTCTAGTATTAATGCCATATTTTAAAATCTCTTTTTACAAAACTTCTATAAGGCCTATAGAACATAACATATAACATATATTAAATGAAACACATTCAGCTTAGAACTGAAAAAAATATTTGTTATCATTTATTGTTTACATTCATTGTTTAGTATTTCTTTCTTAAATAAAACACAACAGTAAATAATACTTTAGAGTTATGGTGCCTTATTACCACACCTATTTAAGGCGTGACTACTGGAGTGCCAAAAGTAATTATAGGGGTTTTGTGTTTTATGATTTTACACTTAATTTAGTTTAATAGAAATAAACTATGAATTAATTTATTGCAAGAAAAAAATCAGTTTCGATCGGATTGGCACATTTTCAACTAAATACTACTAAAAAATTGTGCCAACCTAAAATTTCTAAATTTTTACTTTGGATGGTCGGTTGTAGCCTCATTATTACAGTATCTAACTATACCTCCTGATTTTATACTAACCCTGCGTTTTTTTATAATTCCATCCCTTTTCTGACCAATCAGGTCAGTGTTCTTCAACCATACTGAGTCAGAAAGCCATCTCAATGATATCTATGAGGCATGAAGTAGTCTACTTTGACGATTTAGTTAATCACAATACAACTAGGTGCGCAATGATTGCGTCTTTTTCCAAATTGGTAGAACACTGCACAGCCCAACCAGCCCAATAGGGTTGGCACGTCCAGCTATCTGACCTACCTACACGGACCTGTAATACAAATTCGTCAATTGTATACAAGTGCTTAATTTATTCAAATCTATTCTCGTCACAAATTAGAAGACATAACCAGTGCAACATGAGTGTCTACATATCTTACAGTAGTCACTCATGTTGCATATAATGGAACTTACTAATTTAGATACAGTGGAAGTTATCTAATTTGAGTTTCTATTATTATTTTCATGATCAGCTATTTTGTAGCAGAGTAATAACTCAAGTTTATTTTGGATTTCTGGATTGTTACAATTTATAACCAGAGTCACTAATTGATCTAATAAATTTGTAATGTATTAAGAGTGAATTTTACTTTTTATATTTTTACTCTTATTTTGTGTTTGCAGAGATCTGGCGTTTTTAAGATTTAACGTGTTGGATCAAAATACAAACCACGTGTTAACTCAGCGAGTAATGCCCCTCAAGTGCCTTCGTCCTGGTTACCGCCACGTCCGATTACGGAACCTCCAGAACCAACCACTTCCTCTCTCGTCTCTCTTCATTTGCTCTAGGACAGAGGAGGAGAGTCTAGACGGTTCCCGCGAGCAACGTGGCACCATACAGGTATTGCCATTTTCATAAATAGGAAAAAGAATAGAAATAAGAAGCTTCATAGTTGGTACAGCCACCAGAAAAAAATATTCAGGAGAATTGGTAAGGTAGAAGAGAAAGCTTTTGAACATAATTTGTAATTTTTTTTACATTGTGCAACTCTTCTTAAAGTACCAAGTACAAAAAAACACAAAACATGCCCCCCTTAACTATACAGTTTTAAAAGAAACAAAACAGGTGTCCCCTGCAATCCTAATTAAGCCTTCAAATGCTGTCAACTTCGACCGAAGCCCGGTGCCCTCCACTGTACTTCACATTTGCAAGACAAATTGGGATTGCTCATGGTTGGGATTCAAACCCTCGTCCATCCAATTGGCTTCAACCGTTGCAGTCAGTACAAAGGTTTAGACCACTACATCAAAGGACCTTCGTCTGAGAAAGCACTTATTTGGCGATAAAAAGCATACTCTAGCAGCACGACAGCAAACTTCAACATTAGTTCATGCATTAGCTCACAGATCGTGATGGTAATCGTTAACAATAGCTTACCAATAGCCCTTACCATTTAGGCTAACATTTCTTATAATGGACATAATTTTATATTTCTTCCCAATTAGTAATTTATTCATGAGATTCACAAACCCTTCTAAAGTAAGTTGTCAAAACTCCTTTAATTTGTTTGAATATCCAAATAATCTTTTCTTAAAATAAATTTTAATTTTAAATATTTATTAAAAACTGGAAAATGAAACAAACATATGAACTTTAAAATCATAAAAAGTTAGTCATATGGAACTGAATTAACACAAAAACAGTGGTTAAAATTAAAATGTACAAACAAATATTTAAATGTAAATTAAAAGTATATAGCTTAGAAATTTTACACTAGTGTATTATTTGTAGACAGTAGATGTAAAATAGATAGACATCAATTTGTATTGGTAACAAATGGTTTGTAAACTCTAAATTCGACAATTGTAGCTGTGTCATGTCGCATGTAGCAAGTTTACATGATGTACAGTCAAACCTTGATATAACGAACCTTGATATAACGAATTCCTTGATATAACGAATTTTTTTAAATCCCCTACAACTTCCCATAAGACTCAATGCAAATTTCACCTCTATATAACGATTGAACCGTATTGTAAACCTCGATTTAACGAATTTTTGAAGATGCCAGAAAAAATAAATCAACCTCTATATAACGAATGATCTCTATCCTCCCTTGATATAACGAACGGAAACAAACTTACAATCGTGTCTAAACATGAACGCCCGACCACGGATGTGTCCCACGGTCTTGACTGTCATGAATTTCATTCAGTTCATTGCGTCTGTCTGTGGTGTGTAGTCTGTGCAGTGCAGTGCAATAAACATGGACGAAAAAACCAAAAGAAGCGTAGCTCGTTAACCGTTGATACCAAACGCAAAATTATTAAGTTTGTTGAAGAGAATCCAACAAGAAAAAAAATTGAAATCGCAAAAGAATTTGGTGTACCGCCCAGTACTTTAGCGACGATTTTAAAACAGAAAGACAAATTCGAAGAAGGAAGTGTTTTATGTACGGATGTAAAAAAGTTGAAGTCATGTGAGCTGAAGGATGTTGAAGAATGTGTTCTGAAATGGTTTAAACAGTGTAGAGATTATTTTGTATCAAGTAGAATGAGACTATTTATTTTATTCTCCATTTACTTAACAACAGAGTATCCAAGCAATTACAGAGCGTTTTAATGAGGTTAAGCATTGCTAGATGTTGGCCTGCATTACGATGTCGGTGAACCTCGATATAGCGAAATTCCATCAAACCTAACCTCAATATAATGAAACTCGATGTAACGAAAACCTTGATATAACGAATATTCAGTCCGGTCCCTTGAGATTCGTTATATCAAGGTTTGACTGTACCAGTGTATACACCTGATGTTTTATGATTCGTTTTGTCCTTACGCCACAGTACTTGGTGGTAGATTTATAAAATTAACTGAATTCTTTGTTTCCTTTATGCATTTGTTTGGTCCATTGGTATGTTAAGTATTTAATGCTTTATTGTGTTTGTCAACAGGAAGTACGACCAGATTCCAGTACCCGGCTGCCCGGGGTGAAGCGAAGAATGTTCTTCCTGATGGTGTACGGAGTAGTGCCTGACGAGCCATACACCATCCTCAAGATTACCCAGGAGAGCACCACGCAGGAGGTGGGTGTTTAACCTTATCAGTTTGTAGATGTTGGTTTTAGATTAGATTATTGAAATGGCAACCCTACCACAAGGTACGTATTTAAAGCCAAGTATGAATGAGGATTGAAAGTAAGATGAATGCGGATCTTGTAGTCTTGTTACTGACTAAGGCTGACATGTTCCTTAGACAGAACTGTTAATTAATAGCCCAAAAGCTGATGGAAACTAAGGTACTTACAGTGAACCACTGCCTTTGAATTACAAACTGGTCTAATTAGACCATCCTCATAATTATGAGGATGGTCTTTGCAGATTAACGTAGTATTCAATAGTGGGGACGTTAATCCACACAAGAGACACTACACCCACCGACCATCGCTCACATCTATCAACAATTCGTGACCACCAAGAAGCTGGAGTACAGTACCTTGCCACCGTCCCAGTTGACCATACATTTGAAAAGCATCGTGAGCATACTTTTCATCTGAGGATTAAAAGCAGAAGGAAAAAGTAATACTTTTGAGAGGGACTTGATCATGTGAAACAGCCATTCATTTGAAATTAAATAGGCCTACTTAAAGCATAAATCTGCAAAGGCATTTTACAAATTTTATAAAAGGTGATATAACATTTAAAGCAGTTTGCAATCAACGATAAAATAAAAACATATAAAAAGTCGTATAACACTTATTATCTTGTAACTATTCAACAAACTATTCTAACTATAAACTAACTATTCTTGTAACAAATTCTTAATTTTCTCACAAAACTATTATAGTTCTGCATGTTACTTAAATCATTTAGTAGTCTGATACAAAAAATATGTTTCTGTAAAAAAAGTTTGTCTTACATCTTATAAATAACATTTCTTAGCCTTGTTCTGGTATTTACTTATGTGAATACATTGTGTGTAATTAACATTAAAAGTCATGTGTATTGACACTGTTCCAGGTGATACTGCAAGCTCTAGCCAAGGCAGGGGTGGGGGCGGAGCGTGCGGGGGACTATGTGCTGGTGGAGGAGGTGGCAAGAGGGTGGGGGGGCAAGGAGAAGGACGTTCCAGCCAGCCAGCGTGTGCTTGACCCCCAAGAGCGGCCCCTTCAAGCCCAGGCTCAGTGGCAGGGCGTGGGCAAGTTTCTCCTAAAACGCCTCGGAGACGACCCCAGCTCGCGTGCCTGGTTATCCTCCATTAGATCCACTCGCAATGTCAAGCAAGCCCGTACCTGGGACGAAGCTGACAACTTCCTTGTCTGTGTCTACAACGTGTCTCCTGAAATCCCGTACGCTATTTTAAAAGTCCCTCTTACTGCGTGCGCTCAAGACGTACTCGCCCAAGCACTGGTCAAAGCGAGACGTCTCGAAGACCCTGTGAAGTTTGTGTTGGTGGAGGAACTCGAGTGGCAAAGCGGGGGTGGGAGAGTGCAACGAGTATTACCCGACGAAGAGAATATTTTTAGGACTCAGGCTCACTGGCAGACGATAGGTAGGTTTATTCTAAAAGAGAGAGAAGTGCGGAAGAGCGGCGCGTTACGACCAGCACTCGATAGACTGAGTAAAGGGCTGAGTGCGACATTGAGTGACCCAACGACAACGGCAAAGTCTAGGTTTCCGTTGAGTGGCCTCGCGCGACGTGGCAGTCGAGAGCCCACCACCACCCAGAGAGAAGTTCACTCGGAAGGCGAGACGCTCAGTGACGACGACGGGGATCTTCGTACAGCTGTAGCCAGACTAAAAAGGGTTTCTCTAAGAAAGCTCAAAGTTTGGAAGTCATGATTGTTAATCATCTGCTGCTTCTCCGGCTCTCTCTAGGAACACAGACAATACTACTCGAGCCCTTGTTATCCCTAGTTTGTATTTTAAGATTATTTAAGAAATGTTGTAAACTATTTTGAGTATAATCACCGACTCTAGTCATGGTCAAACTCTCTGTGATACTATACGTACTAATTAAAACGTGAGCAAGATTTACTAAATACTAATTTTTTTTTACTTTTTGTTCAAACGGGTACTGCGCTTAACCTTCCGTTTATGTTACTCTATGTTTTGTATATTGTTAATATATAAAATAGATTGTTACAAAAATATTTTAACTCTTGTATCAAAATACCGGATATTAAGTTTTTAGATATTTATTTTTTGTTGATATTCGATGTACCGAAGTGGAATTGTTACGATACTAGTTGGCTAGATTCAGTAAAGAGACTATTTAATCTAAAAATGCACAAACACATTATCGAGTGACCAAACTGTGGTAGTTTTTTATTTCTCAAGTCGAATTTTAAAAAACTTTCTATGAAATTGTTTTCATTACTAATAACATTTTGTATATTGATGTTGGCATATGTACATAATTCGCAAACTTGTTGCTCTAAAGCTTTACCACATTGTTAACCAGTCACATATCCTTGTTAGAATGGTAAGCACATCATGCCTTGTCGACTATCTGGCCCTAGCCTGCCTGACCAATCTCTCTTTACATTAAAGCTGATAATTTTGTTTTAATATAATTGTATTATTTCCCTTGGCTCATGTAACTTACTTGCTTATTTCTTCTTTGTTAAGGTGATTGGAATGAAATAGCAACCATTCTACAATGTAGGTATTTTAACCCATTCCTTTCGGGCAGAATGGTCGACACCTGAGGCTCTCCAGTCTGAATGAAAATCGAGCCTTGTTCACTACGACTGCGCGTCACCATTAGCGTGATTGAATTAACAGTAACTTCATGAATTATATGATTTGATTTCTTTGCCCTATTACTTATACATTTTAACTGTGTATACAATCACTTTTAGCAAGAAAAAAAATTATTACTATACTTTTTCACCAGTTCCAAGCGGTAGGCTTACAAACCAAACAAGTAGGTACTGTTGTTTCATCAAGACTTATGAAGATGAGCTAGAGCAGTCTTTACTCAATTTGTGAACATCATCTTCTTCTGTATATATAAAATTCAAAGCCCTCACTCACTCACTCATCACTAATTCTCCCACTTCCCAATTACCTAGGAGGCTGAAATTTGGTATACTGGTTCTTTAGGCCTGAAATAGGAAAGTCTAATAGTTTTTGTGACGATTTTTCCATAAATCTCTACCCTATACGCCTTCAAAGTTCCCATGTTAATCTTATGGAGAAATAATTTTGTTATGGATTCCAACATATGTATCTTACCTTTTAAGATATGAACAGCAGCTGTTTTCATTTGAACCAATGAGCAAGCCAAAGAAGCAAGCATAAAATAGTAAGTACTCAATGGTATCTAATAACTGTATAAATATAATATTTCTCAGAGGGAAGTTTTGTGACTATGTTTTATGATTTAAAATCAAATGTTTATTACTATCGGTAGGAAGTTCGCCGGGTCAGCTAGTATTTCTATAAAGTAACAATGAAACAGGAAATAACAAAAAATGGCATTGGATAAAAAATATTTATTTACAAAACCTTTCTTACTTTTACAAAGTTAGCACAGCTCTTTGAATAGCCTTGGCTCTTTTCCTTTTCTTCTTTTCTCTTTCTTTCCTTTCGACTGTGGCATCTTTGAACAGTTGGACTCCCTCCCTGGCTTCTACTTCTCGTTGGAAAAATAGTAGACCATGGTAGTTAACGCCCACTAAATCCTAAGAAAACAGTACAGTACATTTATTCAGTATAATTCTAGAAAATACTTGTATATTACATTTTTTGATTACTATTTGTCCTTTACTTTTATTTCTGATGCTGATATTTATTAATGTCTCAAGATACTGGCAGTAAGCCCGTTCTTTGTAAAGGTTGTAGGATTCAGAAAAAGAAGAAAAATTATCATACCAAAATGTAAACCTGAAATCCTAAACAAATCGGTACAAAGAAAATAAATCAATACCCAGCTTTATTATTTAGTATATTACTTAACAATTAAATAGATGAGAACATTTATACCATTATATATGTGTTTAATTTTGCTAATTAACTGATATAATACATGTCTTATTCTATCCGAGCAAAGCTCAGTCACCAGGTACTTGAATCATTAAACTACAAAGAAAGCTGATTAATACCGGTACTTATTAATTGATCATTAAAAAACAAAATGCAAACCTCAATAATAATAAATACAAAAATTAACCCTAGAAATGGCAAAGTCGTAATTTACGACGCATTTACATATTCAATAAGAATTGGCAGGTGGAGGCATCTGTCGTCAGTTTTGTGGAATTGTTAGACACTATCGCCTACGCGACCGTGTTTCCCTCTGGGGGCCAACAACCGAAACTGCTCTTGTAGTACACGAGCCTGCCACCGGGCAGGTCTATAACCAAGTAAGCGCTTTCTTCTCCTAGGCACTAGATGGCCGAGGCGGCTAACGCGCTATGCTGACGAGCGTAACGTTCTAGCCACTCGGAAGTGCTAGGGTTCGAATCCCGACCATGAGCAATCCCAATTTGGCTTGCAAATGTGTGGTGTAGCGGAGTGGAGGGCCCACCTTAAATAAACGGTGACCGGCTTGGGTGGAAGTTGACGGCATTTGTAGGCTTAATTGGGATTGCAGTGGACACCTGTTTTGCTTTTGTGGTTAGTGGTTATAAGGGGGGGGGGCATGTTTTAAGCTTTTTTTGTTTAAACTTTGATATTTCAAGTAGATATTAGTAATTATTTTTATGTTACAGTTAAGAGTAAAAAGCTTGCCACTTCTAGGGTTAATAATGATTAATTATTATATTATATGCTTTTCAGGTTTAAATTTTAAATTCTAACATAATTATATCATTATTGGCTGCTAGGGTAACTAATTATAAGCATTTTAGTAAAAAAGGATCCCTTAAAAATAATAGGTTTCTGTACAAAATTTTTACGAACCATTACAAAAATGCTGATCTCACATAGTATTTTTCGCATAGCATACTGACTCATGCCATTGAAAAAAGATCAGACCTTTATAAAAATTATAAAATGGCTCTGGTCCTCAAAGAGTTTAATTAGTGGGCTTAAAATACAAAACAAAAAGAACTTTCTCAGAATTACAAGTGCGACGGTAAAGTTACCCTGAGTTGAGTCGCTTGTGCCAAGGCGAGACGACCAAGTTCAGCGATAAGAGGTTGAAGAGCTGGTGTGGCGGAGATGGGTCGATGATGGACCCTGAGCAAGAACACCAGCAGACGACACACCAAGTCACTGTGAAGAGGTATCCGCAACAGCGGACGCAGCAAGGGCAGCAGTTGACACACAGATGTGTATGGGAGAAGTAGCAGGGTCTCCTCCATGTCACTAAACACAGGACACATATGTGTTTTTGGTGGAAATGTTAAATTTCAAACTAGACATTAGCGTGTCCTGTAATCCAGTTAGGCCCTACTTATGTCAAAAATGTGTATAGTTCTAAGCGATGTCTGGTGTATGTGTTAATCCCTCATGCGGATTAACATCCACACTATTGAATACCATCAGCAAAAACCATCCTCATATTTAGACTGGAACATAATTTAGAGGCAAAACTGTGGTTCGGAAAATACTTTAAACTAAAGGTCCCTTGAATGTCATTGACTGTTGGGCTATTAATTAACAGTTCTGTCTAAGGAACATGTCAGAGTCAGCCTTAGTCAGTAACAAGACTACAAGATCGCGTTATATTTAGGGATCAACGGTACAGCAAATTATGAGGTCGGTACGGTACAAATTGTTGTACCTCGGTTCTTGGTACAAATTCGGTATGGTACGGTACACGAGAATAATGCCGCTAGTAACATTGACTGAGCTCATCCTTTTATTCATAAGTATTTTTCAGAACTTAATTAGTGAAAACATAGAGAAAGGAGTTTAAAAAAAGATATACAATATCAGGAAAAATATTTTACTGTACTAATTTTTAAACTGTATTATGATTTTTTTAAATCCAATCTTTAAAAAAATCACATTAAACATATTAATAACTAATTAAATTAATTGTTGTAACTAATTAATAAGGGGAAGTAATCTTCTCAAGTCTATATGCAACTAAGAATGGACAAACAAAATAAAATCTATAAAGTATTTTATTGCAGAACAAAAAATACAGAAAATATATTGAGTCGATACCCTTAGCCAAGGGTTCATTAGACCTATGTTTTATATTGTCCTGGTTCATTATTTTTAATTAAACCAATCACAATCATTGTTGAAATTTAATCAAACACTTTTCATAAAATGTCAAATGGCTTTTTAGACTAAAATAGTTATTTTAGTATAAAGTGGTTAATAGTTTAATATTACAGTGGAACCCCTCAAATCTAAACACGTGCTCAGGAAATCAAAAAAAGAAATAGCTGGAAATTAAAAAAATTAATCACATAAACTTATTTTTCAAGGTTTCAAAAAAAAGGTTTCAAGGTTCAAGACTGTTATCTTTAACTGTTGAAGTGAAAAAAATCTTCATACTAACGTAATTCCAGCCACGTCGGTTGTTAGCAATACGCACTTACCAGCAGGTAAACGCTCACTAAACTAGACACAGACAATAGACAGACGCGATACGCATGCCAGTAGGGTTGGGGGTAGGGGGAGAGTGATTTATTTTTAGCACAGGCTCGACATGAAACCCCCAATCGCTGCGTCTCTTGTCGCTTACGTACAGTGACGAAATAAGTGTGTGATATTATTTCCCGAGAAGAACAGGCTTCACTCCCAATTAGTTCGGATTTGAGGGGTTCTACTAATGAGGAAATCCAGAACATATTGTTAAAAAAATAAAACGGTTTATTTATTGCCTTTATTCACTTATATAGCAGTTTATATAGCTTTAAATAGCGAGATCACTACGGCAAATCACAGTTCTGTATTGGCCATATAACATCGTCAACAGGCTGTCACAGCAAAAAGAAAGAATCACTTGAAAGAATCACGAATCTTAATTTAAAAGGTTTTCACTGTGATTGAAAAATCACATCCCATCACTATTTGAAACACGACAAATACGAGCTTTATATTGGTACGACTATTTTGTTGCGTCAAAAGGAGGAACGGTTCCCTGATTGCGTAAGCTGCTATACGTGGATACGATAATAAGCTGCGAATGCACAATATTTTGAGCCGGCAGGGAGACGGCTGGTTGCCTGATTTTTCTGAAGTGATCAGTGAGGATTTAATTTCAAATGATCATTCACCAACACGCTATGAATCAGTCTTACGTTCAGTATTTGTCATACATCTGGGCAGTGTTGTAATTCTACATTACTTGTAGAGTATAAAGCCTTTTAACGGTCGGGTTTTATCCAATGTTTTCGGCAGGAGAAGTTCCATAGTAATATTTGATGGCAACCTAGACTGGATAGTGACTTAATTTTTACTTATTTGTACCGTACCGAACTTGTACCGTACCAAAGTTCGGTACAAGGCTTATAACCGTACCGTACCGATTTTTTTCGGTGCACCGCAGACCCCATTTTACACTCTTTTCTACTTCATACTTGGCTTAAAGGTGGTGTGAGCGAAAAAATAGACTATCATAAAAAGTCATAATCTTAACGTGTATTGTTTTTATTGTTTTATAAAAAATATGCTTTGGCATATTTTTTAAGTTTTTAGTGAAAACTTTTCGAGTTACAGGATAATTGATTCGGAAATTGTTTTTAAGCTGAAATTTTAGGCACGTCTATGAATAACAGACCTTTTTTATGTAACCTCTGTTAAATTTTGAAATAAGATACAAAATACTACAGGAAATGAATTTTTAATACCAATTTTCAATCCGATAATCTTATAATAAAGTGTCATTTTGGAGGTCTAACATTTTTTTTTAATGTAAAAAAACTGAATTTTTATCTTAAACAAGTCACTCAGGAAGCTTGCACGAAACAATCACATACGTCTAATGAATAAGCGACACTAGTGCCGACCTAGCGGATTTCAGTTGTCCTTTACGCTGCTTGCACCACCTTAAGCCAATCTGCCTAGGAGACCTAGGTTATATCTAGTTCGGTAAGTCGCCATTTTAGTGAAAAGTGTCAAAAGAGAATGTAAGTAGAGAAATACTTCAGTACAAGGCTTGAGACACACACACATTCAGAGTTGTACTCAACAGAAATATTCTACGCTAAATCAGATCTGTGTTGTATTAGATCTTGAGACCTGAGTTTTGGACCGACATGTTTACAAAATTCCTCCATACCTGGCTTTAATCCGCTTAATAACCTCCATTAGGTACTCGTCAGCTGTTTTGGCCCCGAAGGCAACCATGATAGCAGGGGGTTGGGGAGGGGGGTGGCCACCTTTAGCACTTTCCGCCGCAGAAATTCTGTACTCCCCACCAACTTCCAGACATTCAAGGAGAAGCTCTGCCTGCATACAAACAATCATACTTCTAGTTTTATAGTTGAACAGCAATATTCAAACAATTTCGCCTCCAGAATTAATAAAACTAATAATATGTTACAATGGTACATTGTCAGTTCTTTTGAGCCCTTGTGACATGTGGATGTGTTTCATTCCTTGTGTATGAGACTATTGCAGGTTTTGAGAGTTATTTCGACTGCTTCAAAAAATTTTTGTTTTAGCATTAGTCCATATTATGTACTAATCTTCATATGTTCACGGTTTTTTGCAATCCTGAGTGTTTATACGTTTATACCAATCATGATTATACAATGTTAAGTCTGACAACAATTCTTTTTAATATTCATTAGGCGACTAGTTTCGGGAAATTTATATTCCCTTATATGCGCAATCTGTGCAGTTCAAATATAGATATTTTTGTATTAATTTCAGTGTCAGTGTTGAGAGAATTTTATATATTTTGTAATCTTTAAAACTTATGACTTGGTTTATAAGTAACTACCTGACAAAGGTATTGTAACCTATTACTAGCAATATTTACTTATATTGGCCCTATAACAGAAATAATCACAAAATTTAACTGGCCTGCAGAATAACTGCCTTTAGTAGGTACTAAAAAGTAACTTGTACATAATTTTTCATTAATTTTTAGTGGAAAAATACAGACATGAAAAATTTAAGTATCAGAAATATTATATACATATAATATATAAACCGACAAGTGACTGACTTTTTTATTCCAAATCTAATATATCAATCCAGATTTAGGTTAAACAAATCCTGCAACAACAAATTTTCTGGATTCCTATAATATCATGAATTTAGAAATGAACTGAAATATAGTATGTTGTTGACAAAACATCAGTAAAACTTTCTACTTAAATAAAGTAAAACCTAATTAATGTAAAAGTGAAATATAGTAAACAAACTATAATATATGATCCTTAATATGATCTTATCTACGGTACTGATAGTTTATACTACATTCTCTGGAAAGGAACTAACAATGGGTTAAACACTTCAGAATTTAATTTGCATTAGGCCACTCACCGCCTTCTCAGCGGTCACAGTCTTCCTGGAGGCGAGGTTGAGGTTGGCAGGAGTGACGGTGTCCGGCCCCGTGGCGAGTGTCGCCTCCTCCTCCGCTGCACGTTCAGCCTCCTGCTCATCCTCGAGCACCAGAGGCTCAGCTGTGCGCTCAAACAGACGCAACACTCGGTCTTGACCACAAGACACCACGTACTTTCCGCTCGGGCTCACTGCTAGACCCCATGCCTCACCAAAATGTCCCTACAAAATAACCAGATGAATATTTGTCTTGTGTTGAATAAATTGCTGTTACCCTAGTAGAAGTAACTCACTGATATTACTCATTGGACTGTTCTAACATGTCTGCGTTTCAACACTTTTGGCACCAAGAGGGCTATCTTATAATATAAATGTAATAAAATAGTTTTCTAATAATATATTATACATAACAGGTATAACAGACTGAGCGAGCGATGGCACGCACCTTATGATTTTGTTTTTACAACACATATTTATTTTTTTCAACTGGTAGTTTTGTCACACTGACATGATTGAGAATTGAGAATAGAAGACTTAACAACTGTATAGAGCGTTCGGTCATCTGCACGATGTTTCACTGTGTTCCAATTATAAACTTTTGGGTGTGTTGTGGTCATTTTTATCTAACAAAGAGACTGAGAAAGTTACTCTCAGTGAAAAAATGTTCCTAGTTTTTGAGCTTAAATAGATCGATTTAAAACAAATCGTAAAATAAAAATATTATGAATTTAAAACACATTCTTTACACATTATTTTTTCTTGTGCTAATCTAAACAACTTATCTTTCTATTTAAGTAAACCTAATTAAAAATACAATTACATGAAAATTATGTTTATTATTAATGATTTTATTCCTAAATTCATGGAAATTCACGAAAAGCTCTTTTGGGCACAGTATTTTTAAACGGCACCTACGTAATGTAAGCAAAAACAAAAATTTATGCTACATAATTTTAGAAAAATGGTCCTAAAAGGGTTAAACTACACAAAGTTTCTGGAGGTAGACAAACCTCTCCCGTTTTCAAGAGATTGCCTTACATTAATTAAATTAAAAGTTTTAGTTATAGATATTCTATCCTTATTGTCAAGTATAAATCTATTTGACAATATACAAAATATACTTGACAATACTCTTTCAGCAAAAGGCCTATGTTAATTTTTAATTTTATTTGGATTGAGAATTGACAGAAAAATAGGATAGGAAAATAGAGACAATCAAAATAGAATATATATATGACTAAATCTTTTAATTTATAGGCACATTTTATGGTAATATCTTGAAGGAGTTTCTCCACCTTCAGAAACAATATGAGGTAAAACCACAGGACACATTGCAAAGTCCAATAAGTAATAATAGTAATTAACTACCAACTCTATTATTACATTTCTAAAAATTAATAACTTATTTTTTTAAGCTATAGAGGCCTACTACATTTTTAGACAAACTATCCATTTTTCAAAACTTATAAACAATGTTTAAGACCTACTTTACACTGACTACGATTTATTCAATTCAAATTTCTTTATTGTAAATGACAATTCAACAAATTGTATTACAAGCGTATTATATAAGTTTATATAGTAAATCATTCTACAATGACAGGACTTCTTACAAAGGGACTGCCTCATGCATAATTTTTAGATCTTTGTTTGGAATATTTTCTTTCTTTTGAAAATAAATCAATCATCCTTCATAAATAGGTAGTGCTACATTTTAAATTTTTTCAATTGTATAGAGAACCTTTGAGCTATATGAATTAATTTCACATAGATATTCCCTTTTCTATAAAAGGGATGATTACATACATGATTAAGATTCACCATTTAGAAAATCAATTTTCACTAACTGATAATAAAACACTGCCATAAATGACATGAGGTTTTATAAACATGGTCATTTTATTACATCACATAGATAATAACAGATTGCCATACAATCAAGATCTTTCTATGCTGTTACTTACATCAAGTGTTATTATTTTTTCAAAGTTATCCGCATCCCACTGTTTGATTTTGCCATCTTTACCACAAGTGAAGAAATAATGAGTTTGTGGCACGAACGCAAGAGACGTGACTGAATCCTCATGGGCGAATATTGATTTATGACAATCGCCGAAGTCCAACCCCCAGATCTTGATGTTACGGTCCGCGCTGCCGGTTGCAATCACCGTGCAGTCCGAGGAGATGTCCATACACAGTACAGGCAACTTGTGCCCATACAGTGAGAGGAAAAACTGAAAACATACAATATAAACTCAGTAGGTGAATGGTGGATCTGATTGTGTGTTTATCTGATGAATTCCAAACAATAAATAAAAAACTTCTACTGGATTCATTTGACTTTAAATGTTAATCAACAACTCTTTGAAATAAATAAATTTTCATCTATGAATTCAGTAATTATTAATTTTTAACACAATTTTAAAACACAATATTATTCATTCTGATTTAAATATATCCTTATTCAGAGTAGGTTACGTATTTATACTATCTTGGGCCTTTACAGAGATAAATAATACTGAAGAGGAATACAAACTTCCAATTTAAAAGGTACAGTGTTGTACAGTAAAAGGTTCCTACAGGGCATGGCTCTCGGGAAGTCCCGCCCTTTGTTAACAACATATTATTGTGTTTCTTTGCCGGTAACACTGGTAAGGGAATGTTATTCGCAGTGTATCATAAAAACACATTATGCACACATTGCACATTATGTACCGGTTAGAGGTTAGAACTTGTGCAGTGATAGTTTCAATGTGGCGTCCTTGGTTCCTCGTAATAACCAATGTTAATGTTGATGTTAATGATGTTGTTGGTTAATGTGAATAACGCCTCACAAATTTCTTTTGCAGTAAATGTGTTTAGAGGGTTCGATCCAACCCACAGTTTTATTACTTTCTAAAATCAGTGTTTTTAGGAAGCATCCTTAATCAATAGCCCAATGCCAAAATGACTACTGGATCCATATTTTACTCTTGCAGGATTTGATCCACTGACCTTCAGAATCACTGGTCACTATAACCACTCAGCCTTCCAGCCAATTTAACTAATTAATGAACTACAGTTGACTCCCGATTATTCACAAGTGGATTAACTGTGTTGCGACTTATCTGGGATCGGTAAAAAAGTCTTTATCAACTGCACATGTGACGGACTTGGCCTTAGGCAAGCAAACGTACGCAACTGCCCGCCATTATGCAAAGAGACATTGAACTTAAATATGATACCTAGCTGTTCCATCTCATGGGACTGAGAAAAATTTTATCACCCATTGTTAAAAAGGATGAAAATTCCAAAAAGACAAAAGTCAATAATGGACTTTTATCCTAGAAGGCAATAAAGACGAAAATTTCAACATTAGTCCTGTAATATAGTACACTCGTGCTACATCGTACCTGAGATGGGTCTGTTTTTTATTGATGTTAAAATAATGTTTATGAAATTGTGGGTTTATTAAAAGGTAATCTATATTTGCGGTATTTCACAATATAAAATATTACAGTAAAGTAAAGGTTATTGGGGACTTATTTTGCTTTCATGGTCGTTTTTTAACTAATTTTTGTGCATTTTAAGTTAGATTTGCTTTATCTGTGATTTCGATTATACAAGATCACTTAGTTACCCATATTTTTTTCTGTCCCCCTTCTCATCCCAGGATTTTTTGTCAATGCCATCGCTCAGAACCATTTTACACATTACCTCAGGCTAGACTTAGTAGGTTGCAACATTATCAGTTAACGAACAAGCCATTGGTGATTGGCGGGATTTTAACCCAGGACCTTGAACACCAAAGTTCCGCACTCTATGAATAACCAGCAATATACTGTTTTTAACCCCATCTTTACCAACCTTGAGAGAATCCAAGAAGAATATCTTAACCGTGGAGTCGAGCAAAGCGACCGCAATGAGTTTGGAGTTGGAGGAGACACGAACACACAAGACCGCGTCGTCCACCTTGAGGGTACGAGTATGCAGGAGGCTCAGTACTCTGGCCTTGGTGTTGGTGACAGAGTCCGGTACCAGCTCCAGCTGCCAAAACTTGACAGTGTGGTCGCCACCTCCTGTCACCACCCCTGTCTATAACAAACATATACCAAGGTAAGATGTTATAAATTAAATTGTATTAATTGTATTGTAAGTTGTAGCTACCCACTGCCACCTCACACTCAGAGCTCTATTTTGGAACCCACTAACTACTTCAATTTAAGGCTTTTAGCAGAGTCTGTATGCTGACTGCTAGCTAGCTCTTACAACTCGTTTTGCCCAATCGTGGGCAACCCCACAATTGAAAGAAATAAGATTTTCATCAGTGGCTTACCTGATCTGGCAGGTGAGCGATGGACCAGAGTTCTGATGTGTGAGCAGGTATCTCCTCAAGAATGTCCCCAATGGAGATGTCGATTATGAGAAGTTTTCCATCCTTGAGCCCCGCCAACACGTGTCTGTCCCCCGGCACAAACAGCACGGACAATACATAGCCCGTGTCAACCGTGCGTAGACTAGACAGAGAAGGCCTGGACAACCAGAACTTTATAATATGCTGATTGAAACCATCACCTCTGTTCGGCGATGAAATAATCGTCAAAATACCAAGAAAACTATCATGAAATCAAGGAAAATTTTTTTAAGGGTATATATGAATAATATACTGTAAAACATTACCATTTAGAGCTAAAAAGGATTTTCATTTCTTAACCATTCAACCCCGGAATTTTAAGTGACCTTCCAAATAACCTAAGAAAGCGTTATTTTGGGATTTGGAGTCATTTCCAGCAAACCTGAGCTATAATTGATAAATGTTCATCTAACCACAATGCAATGTTATCTACTAAATCCATTACAAACTAACATGTTATTGAAAACATAAAAAATAACCTAGTTCTGGGCCATACTCACAAAGCCAGTTTAACCTGAAACATCTAGAAAATAATTTCCCATTTAAAATTTATTTTTACAACACTACACTTAATAACACTAAAAAAACACTTGCAAGGTAGAAACAAATTATATTTCAGTTCAAAACCCTGACAAACTAACACAAAATCATTAGCTTCACGCATTACATCAGACGTCAATAAAAAAACCAAGTGTTTATCATCTTCTCTCCCAGCTGAGTTTTTATTCAGTTTTTCTCGTTCAACGACAGCAGAATGGCAAAACTTTAATGCTAGAATCATAGACAATGTTCTCCAATATTGAGAAGCTCCAAATAGTTCATATAAATCCTGTAGCGGCAAAATTCAGCATTGACAAATGTGTGTAGTGTTTGGCAACCGGCGGCTGGCATGTCCATGTGCACAGTACGTCAACCGGCGTTGAATGGTTAACCCGAGAGAAGAGTTGTTAAGCTTTGTTACGACAGCAGGATCTAGTAAAGCTGCCATTTAGCATTTGACTTGGGCCACATATTTTTATAAAAATCTCCTTTTTTACTTTTTTTTATCTTGTTTGCCATTTGGCAGGCTCAGCTTGTCACTAGGTAGCCTCGAAGTTCACTGGCTATCAATTTTTGTCATCTCAATTTTGTGGTCATCCCGGGGATCGAACCCGTTACCTCTTGCATCGTAGTCCAAGATGCTAACCGTTAGGCTGGCAGATGACCTTAAAATCTCATTATATGTACTTGAAACTTTTAAGTATATTTATTTTAACTAACATAACAGAGTTAACTAAATGTGGGTACAATCTAATTTGGGTACAAATGAGGCCAAATAAAACTAACTGATATTTTCACAAAGAAAGCCCTACAAAAAATAACCAAAGTTTTCGGTGGTGCCTACCTGTTCCACATCTTGACCTGGTCACCGCTCCCAGTCGCGATGGCTAGATCGTCAGAGCTGAACGCCACGGCTCTCACGTCTGAGTGGTGGCCGCTGGCCGATATAAGCCTCAGCCTGGAGGGCTCAGCCTGCTTGTTAGTCTCTGTTAGAGTTAGCCCATGCAACTCCACTGTGTTGTTGGCTAGGCAGACTGCAACCTACGAATAGATAGTTTTTCACCATACAGTAAAATCTCACTGACTCGACACCCGATAACTCAACAGTCAACAGCTGACAGAACATCTTTTTATCTTACAGTATTAGTGTGTTCGACTTTCCAAGGTAGTGGAACGACTGAGACAAGCCAAGGCGAACAATCGATCTTTTGCGTGCCTTTGGACTGTCTCTAGGTCAAGGATTCAGGCATAGTTGGGGTCGGGGTAATGAGTTATCGTGAACACGATAACTCTCGTAAAAATGATACAACGAGACCAAATTTGGTAGATATATATATTCTTAAATTAACTGATGATCCAGATATATTGGTCAATCGGAACAGGTATTTTGGGGAGGGTGTGTACCCTAAAATTGGGGTTTTTATGGGTAACTTTTAAATACTATACTGTTTTCTTTTACCATTAGAATCAGTTCAAAAAATAATAAAACTTAGTATCCTAAAGGTTTTCTCTATCTCCAATGGATACCGAGATATTAAAAATTAAACACGGTATGTTGTATTTTTGGAGCACCAATGTTAATCTTAGTGAGGGTAAGAAATAATATATATTTTACTTATTAACCGTTATTTTTAGTTTTTCATGTGGTTGAGATCCATCCATTTATATACTTGAAATTCATAGTTAATGTATTTTATAATGGCAGCTAACCTGCATACTCTTTTCCCTTGTTCATAAAAAGAATAGTGAATTGGCTAATTCCTTTATTTATGGACAGATGATGATAAAATTTTGCATATGGTCAAAATAAAAACTGTAATGGTAAAAATGCCTACTTTTTGTATTCCTCACAGCAGCAAACCTGTATACTCTTTCCCATGTTAATCTTATAGAGAATAGGCAAACTCCCTTATTTATCGATAGATATTGATCAAACTTGTCATAGACTATATTATTGTTGTTGTTTTACTGCTTTGGAAATACGCTGAGTAGGTGTGCTGCGATAGGGGGATTTTGATTTATAACTACTTAAACCAAATACTGATCCACCTGTCAGTTGATTAAAATAACTCTACACTACAACTCAAATTATTTTGGGGCTATTGAGTTACTTATGTCAGTAATGGTAGGTGTACTCACCCTCAATTGAGATCCCTTTCCTAACACAAGATGAACGGACTTCACTTTAGCAGAACACTTAATAACCGGTAACCTCCTGACAACATCCTTCAAGCTGACATCACTGTTAATGGAATCCTTCAGAGTTTCTTCAGAGCTTAAACGAAATAACTTTTTAATAAGCCAAAATACAAACACAGAGAAAAAATTAAATGGTTTATATACCTCTCTAAAACAATCTTAGTAGTTGAAGTGGCGCTGTTTTAGAGAGGTATATAAACCATTTAATTTATTCTTAACAATCTGGAGGCTTAATAATATCATAATGAAAAAAACAGAGAAAAACTTTATACTACCCCAAGTCCTACTATTAATCCTAATATTATTATTGGCCAAATTGTATTATGTGGTAATTTTCAGTGTACAGAACCGCCCTAAAATTTGAGACCTAGATCATTTGCGTGAGTGAGTCATAATCATTTCTTCCCTTGATTAGGATAGAATAGAACAAATGGAGGATGAAAGTGAAATAGCAGTTTTTTCCTAACATATAAAATTAAGTAGTTAGAAAACATACTTTTGTATGGTGTAATTATCCTATTTTAGGCCTATATAAGGTTTTAGAATTGGTTGTGAGGTCAAGCTTTTACGTCAATATAACTGGCACGGTAGGTTGGGGATAACATACTAGTCTAGTAGGTCAAAGATTGCTGCATCAAAACCGGTGGCCTGGCGATTCCTACAGAATCTGCAGAGTGGTCACCTCTGGCTGGCCTATGAGACTCTCGCCGCTATTGTCTTTAATTCACTGCACAATTCCTGGACCCATGGTGATGGGTAGGCCCTACTTGAGGTTTTTTATCAGAAAAAGGACACCAAAGAAGTACCTACTGTACTAAACACTTCTTAGCATAATCTCATAAGCCTGGATATGTTAACAAATCAAAATAACATTGATTTAGAAAATTCTTTCATTAGACTATTTTATCTAAAAGAACACTCAACTACCATTTTTTTATAGTAGTGTGAAATTTGCCATTAAGAAATTTGAATCTTTTTAAAGTTTTTCTATATTTTAACTAAAGAATTTGAATGTGGTTGAAACAATTTTGAGCAGGAAACCCACTAAGGAATTTGTAGGTGTTAATATTCCAAAATCAAATTTTACAGTTTTATAAAATACTAGCTGACCCGGCGAACTTCGTAACGCCTCACAGTAAACACATGTTAACTTTAAGATTGGCCATGTTCTGAAGTCGAATAGCAATACGGCTTCATTGTGAAAGGTTATATATTCTGGGTCGCTGCATAGTGAATAACAATACTGAAACGATAAAACATATTAATAACATTCCCATAAAACAAATAAATCTGAGTGGATTAATTCACAATTTTCAAATCCAATCCAAACCCAAACGAAACCCAACTGTAATACGGCTTTTATAGGAAAGATATACAACAGCTGATTATTATAATAAATGTAATATTATAAACATTGTAATTATCATATAAACACGTGACTTTAATCAGACAGAAAATAAAAATATAAATACATAATCCCCCAAAACCGTAAACTATTAACGTGGTGAATAAAGCTGTTCATTTTTTACAGTACACATTTACTTCATAGTTTAACATTAATGAATGATTCAGATGGCATTGGATAGTAAAGCATACGGTATTGCTAATGGAAAGTAAACCAATCAGCTGTAGTTAAGAAATCAAATGTTTTCATTGTAGACAATTTGTAAACAAACTTACTCTCCATAAGGTTAACATTAGAAATTTAAAACGCCATAAAATGGAAACTTATGGGGTTTTCGAAAATATTTTTTCACTAAAACCTTCCCGGACACATATAGAGCAACTTCCTAAAATTTCATGGCGATCGGATGAGTAGTTTGGCAACGCATAAGGGACATACATTCAATTTTATATATAGAGATGTTGAAAGTTTAAAAACCAACTTATACTTTTTCTGTAATAATTATGGCAATCACATTTCAATTTTGATCGTAAAAATAATAGGCTTATATCTGAAAAAAAGCTTTATGAAAATCTAGATAAGTGTAAGAGTAACTTTTCGTAGAATATTTCTAATTTTATTATATTTCTCAATAGCAAAGCCTCTTTACAATTCCAGATTTATTTATTACATTTTAATTGATAAACCTTTATTTCAGCAATTTTAATTGATTCAAAACTACTAGAATTGGCACAAATTTTCTACTTCAAGGTAATCATTAACTTAAAATTCCACTTACCTTGCTGCCTTTTTACGTTCTTTTCTGAGCCTTTTTTTCAGTTTAATATTTGAATCTTCTCTAGATAAAAACTGGAAGAGCTCAATAGTATTGTCCTTCCCATGTATAGCCATGATTGTCTTGTTTGGATCAGCTGAGAGGGAAATAACCCTGCCTCGACACGAACGCAAGATGGATCCTGCCTTGATACAAGTCAACGGGGACTTGGGGAAACAAAAAAAAACAATTTGCAAAACACTGTTATGCCAAAATAATACGGATATAACAAATATACCGCAGGAATATAACTGAAAATAACTCGATAGAGCTTACTTGATTAGTTCCATCTTGTTAGTTCTTTTTTACTGTATATGAAAATATTATACAGTAAAGTCTGGTTTATCTGGCTCCGGATCCCGGATCGGGATTTGAAAAAACATTATATAAATAACAGTTAAGATGTGAATTTTATCTCAAGCTTCTTCAAAATGTCAGACACAATCTTAGTACCTTGCTGGACGTGGCACGTGTTACTAACGATGAATGTTTAACATTATAAACGAACGCTCTGTATATTGGGAGAATTTCCAACCGGGGCGCTACAAGCACTCATTCAGGAGCAATCACTATTCACTATTTCACATTTCAATATTGAACTATCAAAGTGTAGGTGTTAAATGTTAGATGTACAGTGGTTGTTTGTTTCAGAATAATTTTTATGGTAAAAGTGCATGCTGAATCTGTGGTCATGAGTGGTTGTAAAAGGAAGAAGGTTACTTAACATCAAAAGAGTGTTTTCCTACTTACTTTATTTCCTACTTAAAACTAATAGGCCTAATAATAACTTTTTGACTGTTAATAAAATAAAATTAAAATAAACACAAACACTTATGATATTCTGCTGCTATATTGTTGTACAGAAGTTGTATTCAGTCTACAGTACTAATATTACAGGCACTATTCAAGATCGTTGCCTATGCTTGGATGTCTATAATGGTATATTTTCATTATAGTTTCAGATCATCAAAATTTTCGGCTATCCGGATTAGGACCCCAACACATTAATCTGGACTTTACTGTATATGAAAAATAAACCAAGTACTTACCAGTTTGCTGGAGCTGTCATCTTCACCAAATACCGTTTGATTCTCTTTGGTTTCTTCCTCCTTTTTGATTTCAGACACTTGCCAAACACGCATTTCAGTATCTGCGCTGCCAGCTACAATGAAGTCATCATCACGCAGCAAACAAAGACCCCAAACCTAAAATTTATTGGTTAAATTATCTATATCAGTAGTCTTTAGGACACATTTAACAGTAGGCTTTTAATTTTATACCTAGGCCAAATGATATCAATTGTTTTCATTTTATCTGATAAAGTT
Source organism: Nephotettix cincticeps (assembly GCA_023375725.1). Taxonomy (NCBI): domain Eukaryota; kingdom Metazoa; phylum Arthropoda; class Insecta; order Hemiptera; family Cicadellidae; genus Nephotettix; species Nephotettix cincticeps. The sequence continues at coordinate 54,771,392 of CM041789.1, forward strand.
AGGTTTAACTATATATAAATAAATATATGTATGTATGTACTTTATCCGTTGCCAATCTACTCATCTGATCACTATGAAATTTGAGGACGTTGCTGTAGTTATAAGTGTCCAGAAGGTTTTAGTGAACAAATTTTGTAAAAACTCCATAAGATTCAATTTTTGACGTTTTAAGTTTGTTTAATAAGTTTGTTTTTCTAACCACAGAATTCTCGGCAATTGTATTTTTTCCACAATTTTACGTGTATCTCCTCTTTCAGTTGAGATAAACAGCTGATTTTTTTCTGCTTATTCAGTGTTATATTATAATACTACTGTACTATTAATAGAGAGAAAATCTCCATGGAAACACAAGATATAAAATTATAACTAAAAAATAAATAAAACACACTTTTGTGTTTATTAACCCTAGAAGTGTGGTAAAGTCGTAATTCACGACGCATTTACAAATTCAATAAGAAGTGGCAGGTACAGGCATCTGTTGTCAATTTTAGTGAACTTATCACCTTTGTGACTGTGTTGCCCTCTGGGGGCAAGCAACCGGATCTGCTCACAAAGTGCACTAGACTGCCACTGGGCATGTCTTATAACCAAGTAAGTGCTTTCTACTCCTATGCACTGATGGCTGAACCGGATAGAGCACTTTGCTGACTAATTTAACGTTCTAGTCATTCCGAAGTGCTAGGGTTCTAATCTCGTCCATGAGCAATCCAAATTTGGCTTGCAAGTGTGGTATAGCGGAGTGGGGGTTTAAATAAACGGTGGCCGGCTTGAGTGGAAGTTGACGGCATTTGTAGGCTTAACCCTAGAAATGGCAAAGTCGTAATTTACGACGCATTTACATATTCAATAAGAATTGGCAGGTGAAGGCATCTGTCGTCAGTTTAGTGTATTTGTTAGACACTATCGCCTACGCGACCGTGTTTCCCTCTGGGGGCAAACAACCGAAACTGCTCTCGTAGTACACGAGCCTGCCACCGGGCAGGTCTATAACCAAGTAAGCGCTTTCTACTCCTAGGCACTGAGTGGCCGAGCCGGCTAACGCACTACGCTGACGAGCGTAACGTTCTAGACATTCGGAAGTGCTAGGGTTCGAATCCCGACCATGAGCAATCCTAATTTGGCTTGCAAATGTGTGGTGTAGCGGAGTGGAGGGCCCACCTTAAAAAAACGGTGACCGGCTTGGGTGGAAGTTGACGGCATTTGTAGGCTTAATTGGGATTGCAGTGGACACCTGTTTTGCTTTTGTGGTTAGTGGTTATAAGGGGGGGGCATGTTTTAAGCTTTTTTTATTTAAACTTTGATATTTCATGAAGATATTAGTAATTATTTTTATGTTACAGTTAAGAGTAAAAAGCTTGCCACTTCTACGGTTAATCGGGATTGCAGTGGACACCTGTTTTGCTTTTGTGGTTAGTGGTTATAAGGGGGGGAACATTTTTTATGCTTTTAGCGAATTTCCCATAGGGAAGAAGCTATTACCGTAGGTCTCATGGTAAGACTTAAGCCCGGGACTATGTTACATTTCGTATTTGGGTGCCCAGAGTCCAAAAACAATAGTCGTTAAAATTTATATATATATATGTGTCTGTGAACACGATAACTCTCGTAAAAACGGTCCGATCGAGACCAAATTTAATAGAGACGTGTATTCCTACAAATGCTCGGACGAGTTCGTAAACCAGATATATCGGTCAATGGGAACGGGTAGTTTAGGGGGGTTTTGTACCCCAAAATGGTGTTTTTTGCGTTTTTCACATGTAATTTTTAAAAATTTCTAATTTTATATTTCACCATTAGAATAAGCTTAAGAAACTACACAATTAAGCTCCTTCAAGTTTTTCTCTATCTCCAACGGTTACCGAGATATTAAAAAATCTAAACACACAGTACGTTGTATTGTGGTGCTCCAATGTTAATCTAATGGAGGATAGGGAAAATTAATATTTCCCATATTAATCAATGTTTTTGGATGAAACTTGATATTTAGCTTCACGTGGTTGAGATCTATCCATTTATGCTTAAAAATCATAGTTTATGTGTTTATCATGGCAGCAAACCTGCATACTCTTTTCCCATATTAATCATATAGGGAATAGGCAAACTCCTTTATTTATGGACAAATGTTGATGATGAAATTTTGTATAAATGTTAAGATAAAAATTATTTATGGTAGAAATGACTACTTTTAGTGTTCCTCACAGCAGCTCACCTGCACACTCATTCCCATGTTAATTTTATGGAGAATAGGCAAATAATTCTAATAATGTTTATCGACAAATTTTGACCAAACTTGTCATATATATTATTATTATTATTATATATTATTGATTTGGAAATTTGCTGAGTACGCAGGTCTGCTGCGACGGGGGTATTTTGTTTATACTTTAATATTTCAAGAAGATATTAGTAATTATTTACAATGTTTTTATTTATTTAATTATGTTTCAGTTAAAAGTAAAAAGCTTGCCACTTCTAGGGTTGATAACAGATTGGTGGAATTCTAGCATCGTTCTTGTGGCCTTTAAGTCTATTAGTTCCCTGAATAACCCAATTGATACCCCCATTAATATTTAATTTAGTAGTACCTCCGTGATATGACCGGCGATCGTTTTAAAACAGTGTCCTGAGGACACGTCCCAGAGCTTTATAAAGGTGTCTTTGGATGAAGAGATGAGAATGTCTTTGTCGGAGAAAAACTGCACTTGTGTGACGACACCCTTGTGACCGCTGAGGCGCACCAGCCCACGCTCAGCAATCAAGTCCCACACCACGATCTCCGTGTCCTAAAAAATTCACCAGGTTAGATTAGATTAGATAACCTTTACAAATGGAGACCTACCCACGTAGGTATTTTAAGCCAACTATAAATGAAAAATGAGTGTAAGATGCTTGTAGTGTAGTATGGTTGTGTAAGGTGATTGATCTCGTAGTCTTCTTACTGACAAAGGCTGACATGTTCCTTAGACAGGACTGTTTTGACTGTCAATGGCATATCTAAGGGACCTTCAGTTTAACCTGCGGTCTAAACCAATGCCTCCGAATTATGTCCTAGTCTAATTATGAGGATAGTCTTGGCAGTTTAATGTAGTATTCAATAGTGTGGATGATAATCCACACAAACTACACCCACTGATAATCGCTCACAACTATCCACAAATTGTGACCTCCAAGTAGCTGGATTACAGGACACGCCACGGTCCCAGTCAACAACCTAGGTTGTTGCGGTTCACATTAACACTGTCAAAGGCTATGTGTGTCTAACTGTTTTGAGTCCTGTTAAGCAGGATTCTATTGTAGAGCCTAGTCAAAAACACAATATTTCAAAATCAACTCACCTTGGCTCCAGAAGCAAGCCTATGCCCATGGAAATCAAAAGCAAAACAGGTAACAGCTGATCGATGTCCCGAGAATGTATTTAAGTTTTCAGCATCTTCCAGACTGAAAGTCTTAACAGATCCATCGGTGTAACCCGCAACAAGACCCTTGTTGTTTGGACTAACAGCAAGTTGGGTGACCTCATGTTTCTCTCCTGGTATGACAAGCCTCTAAAATGCCATTTAAGTTTTAAGAATCTGTTTTATAAATAATTCTCTTGCTATAGACTAATCAACTACCTGGGGGTTTAAAGGTTTCTTAAAATTTCAGTTTTAAAGTTTAAAAAAATGAAGGAATAATAATAATATAATAATAAATTCTTTATTTCCAAAATGTATATAAAAAGTTTACATTATTTTACAAGTTGCTACAAGATATTGAAGGTAAATATATTGTATAATCACATATTTTTATACGTGCTTGTGTAGCATCTTACAACTATAAATAAAATTGTACAACTTGGATAGCCACCTCTTTAGCAAAATTGCCGTGTAGAGGTGGCATCACGGAGAAGAGTGCAGTGTGCCGGCGACTCCCATTGAATTATATAAAATACAAAATATATAAAATTGTTAATAGACGGTCTACATATTTAGTGCCTATGCATAAATGAAACTTAAAATATTTAACGCTTATCATAAGCAAATGAAGATGAATAAAAAAATCATTAAAAAAGATATGAGGTATAACATATGAAGCATATGAGGTATGAGGTATGAGGCATATAACATATGAGGTAATATAATATGAGGCATTAAAAAAGGTATGAGGTAGTAAGATATGAGGTAATAATAATAATAATGATGATAATAATATAACAGATGTGGTAAGGATGCAGAAAACTAATTGAAAAAACTTTTGATCAGCCAGTTAACAGTTCTATGTCCCTCCTAGTCAACAACCACTCTCTGAGATTTTTCAGAAATAGAAATTTCGTCATCGAAGAAGACACAGAGACTGGTAAGGAATTGAACAGTTTAGGAGCCGAAAAAGTATAAAACCGCTTATAAGCCTCTATCCTAGGAAAGGGAATAGAGACACGGTTTAAGTTTTGCAACCTTTCTGAGTATATATTTAAGTTACCTTGCAAATGATTCCCCCTTAAGAAAAAAATTTTAAGAACACGATATACATATAAATTTCTAAGAGGAAATATTTTCAAAGCTACAAAGAGTGGAAACGATGATACACGCCTCCCTGCTCCGGACAAAATTCTAATTATCTTATTTTGACTAACTGTCAAGGGATACAAAGTTGAAAAATAAGTCCCACCCCAGCAAGATAACCCGTATTGCAATTTTGAGTTTACCAAGGAGTGGTACACAGTTCTTAAAACTGGGAGAGGGCATAACAATTTCAAAGAATAAAATTTACAAAGAACCATATACATATAACCCTTAATTTTTGAGACATGCTCTTTCCAGTTAGTTTTTTCGTCCAGAATGAGGCCCAAATACTTAATATGTTCAACCTGTTCAATTTTAATGCAATCGCCACAGCTTTTACCTACTGAAAAAATGCAAGACTTACACTTATAATATAACTTAATGTTACGATTCTGTTTACTCCTTAAAGAAAAAATCATAAATTTAGTCTTGGCACTGAGAACCATTCTGGTTTTTACAAACCAGAGTTTTAAAATGTCCAGATCATCCAGCATAGATGTTTTAAGATAAGGTAAATTTGTTGATCTAAAACATAAAGCTTTATCATCTGCAAAGCACGATAAAGATCCAGATAAATGTCCATTACAAAGACTATTAATATAAATTAAAAACAGTATTGGTCCCAAAACAGATTCTTGCGGAACACCACACAAAATTGGTATAGTATTACTGACACAGTTTCCAAACCTAACACACTGAGAACAATCGCTCAGATAGCTCTTAAACCCATTTAAAGAAACTCCTCTAATACCAGCAGGGTAAAGAGTGTCATATAAGAGTTCATGGTCTACGGAATCAAACGCTTTGGTGATATCAATAAAAAGTCCTCCGACAGATTCTTCCCTATTCAACCCTTCAAAAACTGAAGAGCAAAAATATAATAGCGCATCTTCAGTGGACCTACTTTCCATAAAACCAAACTGATTTTTACAAAAAAAAAAATTTTTTATTCAAAAAGTTTAATAACCGAATTTTTATAATTTTTTCAAAAATTTTAGAGAAAACAAGGAAATTGGACGGTATTTATTCAAATCAGTGTTGCTTCCCTTCTTATACAGTGGAATTACCAAGGCAACCTTGAGAGAATTAGGGAAGCTTCCACTCTCAAAGCTTAAATTTATTAACTGTGAAATAGCCGGTGAAATAAATCTGCATATCCCCTTAATAACAAATGATGATATACCATCTATACCTGGCGATTTGTTGCCAGAAAGTTTATCGATAACCCTCCGAACTTCCTCAGGACATGTTGGATTGCAAAAAAAGGTTTTGTTTACCAAAGGAGTGTGAAAAAAAGTATTATAATCAGCTATATCGATTCCATCAAGGGACTCTGTATCCCTGGTCAATTCATTCACAACATTATCAAAAGAAATTATTAAATTCTGTGGCAATCTCACATTTATCAGTTACCAAAAGATTATTATTAGACTTAGAGTATACTCCTGCTATTTCATTTCTTTTGCGTTTGATACCAATAATATTATTAATTGTTTCCCACTGTTTTTTAACATCTGTTTTGTTTTGTTCAAATAAATTATGATAGTAATCAATTTTTTGTTCTTTCATATCCTTTTTTAGCTTAATAGAGAAACTTTGGAAAAACCTTTGAAATTTTTTATTATTAGGCTTCTTTTTAGACCTAGTATATAGCAAATTTCGGAATTTTTGCCATTTACAAAGCTCAACAGTCATCCAGGGCTTCAATAATTTGATATTAGATTTTCGTATTTTCAAAAAGTTGATAAATCCAACGACTTTTTTAAGAATTTAATAAAATTATTATATCCCAGGTTGACATCAGACTCATTGTATACTGAGGACCAGTCTGTGTCCTGTAAGATATCACGTAGCTTATGAAAGTCTACTTAAAAGAAAGTTTCCTTATCTAATTCAACAATACTTTCTCCAGGTAGAAAAATATCACACACTACTACATCATGATCGCTTCTGCAAGAAACACAAACTTTTGCTTTGACTTCAATGTTGTCTCTTGTTCTAAAAAATAAATGGTCCAAACAACTATTGCCTCTTGTTGGAGAATCAATTAGTTGTTCAAACCCATTAGGCCTACTTGCCATTATCTATCTATGGGGAATCTAAGGGGCAAACTTGATTCACCTGAAAATCAGTTTTTATTCATTCAGACAACTAGTTTTTATAAACTGTGTAAGAATCAGATATAGCCAAGCTAAAGTTTAGAGCGAGAGTAAAATGTCAATAAGTTATTCAAAATTCTCTGATGCAAAACTTTGTACCGGTATCAAAGACTGCAAAATAAATTAAACCTACATAAAAAATAAGTATAAACATTTCAAATAAATTGAAACTTGGCCTATGACATTTAAATCATTCATTTTTGTACACTGAAATTCAAATTATTTGCAAAAATTCATTGATATTGTATAACTTGCATTCTGAAAGTCTTAAAAAAACACTAAAGATTAAGCTTACCTTTTCACTGAGACGCAGATCCCAAATTATTATGTCTTCTGATGCACCAACAGCAACAAATCTGCCTCCTTCATTATCGATGACGGCAAAAGATATATTGCAATTTGGGCTGGCGATAATGTTAAAATTTCCAGCAGGAGCATACCTCAAGTACTGCTTGGTAAGACCCATACTACACCTAAAATTAATAATACATAATTTGTGTCATAAAAACATATAATTAGTTCTCACAAGACGAGAACATTTTTACTCAAACAAAATCAAAACGTTGTTTCAGAATTTTATTATTCAGAATCAAATGTTTTAATTGTCAGTCGTGAGCTTAATTTCAGTAATATATATTTTACAAGTACCTTATTACCTAGTTACCTTATTTATATTCGTTCTATAGAGGTCTAATGTTCAGTAAAACTATGATAGTAGAGTTAAATAGGATTTTGTCCTTTCCCTATCAAAACATTAAAAGTCGCTGACTTTTATCACAAAATAAAATAACAGGTCTCATAACTTTGAATTTTAAAAGTGCCTTTTATCCATAAAATGTTTCATTGTTTAAATTACAACATCATCGTAATTAAGTCAGGCTTATATTTTGAGGTCTGTAATATTTTTTCCTTCTCCAGTTGATCTTGTCAGATGAAATTTAGCATCTTGAAGTATAATAATCAATTGTATTTTTGTCAAAAAATGCCTACCATACTTCTATTTGGCAAACCTTAGGCTCTTATGTTTTCTATTTCCATACAACTATTTAGAACTTACCATAAGATACACTTTACAAACACTGATGGTTTTGATAGCTAGATGTCTAGAGTTAAATATGAAAACTCATTAAAGTATCATCACGTGTATAAAATTTAACTTTCTAAACAAAATTAATTGATCATTTGTAGTATATGTAATATATATAAAATCAAACACATCATATAAACTTATGAATGTAAAACCTAATTGATGAAATGGTAGTAAACATTATTATAAATGTCAATGAAATTGTAAGAAGAGGTTAGGTTTAATTCATGCTTCATTTGAGGTTATGTTACACTCTTCTTATTGTTCAATTGTTCACTAAAAATCAAACGCTTCCATAGAAACTACTATTTCGTTTGTAGGTGCTGCCAAATCGTAGAAAACTATATAGAATGGTTTAAGCATGCATTATAAGCTGACACATATTTTGATCCCCTAGAAGTAAACTAAAATGGGTTTATTATTATTTGAAAAATAACCAAACTATTCCAAGTGTTTATTAAATTAATTTTATCATAATTGAAATTCATTATTGGTGATGGTGGATTAATGTTCTTTAGATTTTTAATACATACATTTCCCATCACGATAAGCTGAAAACAAAACATTTTGAGTCGTTTAAGGGGACTATGAACCAATATTTTTCAAAAACAAGTTTTTTTCTTGTTTTATTAAGTATATTGGAATCTTCCGTTTTAAATTAAATATTTTGAGTATAGCTAACGTTAAAAAAATGTTAAAACGCCGGTTAGCCATTTATTGTTTTTTTCCGAAAGTTTAAGTTTTTATGCTAATATGCCAATTTTCTTTGGAAGTAATTGAGATATTATTTTGAAAGTGTTATGGTGTTTTCATATCATTATTACCTAGTATGCTAGGTAATAACGATTTGAAATAAAAGCATGCTATATAGCTGAAAACATTAAGTTGAAATCAGTTAAATAACCAGCATTACCAAGTACCAATAGTCAGTCACGTGCACAAGAAACGAAAACCCGCCTCTCGTCACCAATACTTAAAAAGAGATTTTATGGACTTAAAGTTATTTTGTCTGCAACATGATTGAATATTTATTTTATTTGTTAAAACTGCAATGCGCCAAATGAAATGAAATACTCTGACACTACAACAAGGGTTCTGTGTATAGTCATCTCTCAACTAGAGTGGTACTAGTACCAAAGAATCATACAATATTCCTTGCTAATAGACTCACAGGTTAGATTTTCCTTGTTAAGCTATGTTAAGTATTTTTCTCATTGTTTGTAGAATATAATTTGTTATTGTGTGAAAAACTAATGTTTTGTTAACCTTTTGAGAGCTCAGAACTTTGAGTGTTCTAGCCATTCGGAAGTGCTAGGGTTCGAATCCCGACCATGAGCAATCCCAATTTGGCTTGCAAATGTGTGGTAGAGCGGAGTGGAGGCCTCACCTTAAATAAACGGTGACCGGCTTGGGTGGAAGTTGACGGCATTTATAGGCCTAATTGGGATTGCAGTGGACACCTGTTTTGCTTTTGTGGTTAGTGGTTATAAGGGGGGGGGGCATGTGTTATGCTTTTTTTGTTTAAACTTTAATATTTCAAGAAGATTTTATTAATTATTTTTATGTTACAGTTAAGAGTAAAAAGCTAGCCACTTATTCTAGGGTTAGAGTTATTTTGTCTGCAACATGATTGAATATTTATTTTATTTGTTTAAAACTGCAATGCGCCAAATGAAATAAAATACTCTGACACTACAACAAGGGTTCCGTGTATAGTCATCTCTCAACTAAAGTGGTACTAGTAGCAAAGAATCATTCAATATTTCTTGCTAGTAGACACACAGGTTAGATTTTCCTTGTTAAGCTATGTTAAGTATTCTTTTGTAGAATATAATTTGTTATTGTGTGAAAAAACTAATGTTTTGTTAACCCTTTGAGTGCTCAGAACCATATACTGTCGTTAGCTTCTATTCCCAAAAGTAAAGTGGTAACTGGTCGACAATCCACGCACGATATAGTGAAACTGTTCTCTAGCGGGGAGGGCTGCCGAACTGCCACCTATGAGCCGAGCCTGGGACTTACTCTGTGTAGTTCTCTCTTTTTCAGTTAGACTATGCTTTATAGCCTATCAAGGCAAGACGTGTGATTAAGAGGAGGGCATTCAGATATTTCGGCCCAAAATTATTTTATAACTCTTTACCCCCTTACATTAAAAGACGTTAGGAAAATATAAAATAACAGTAGATTTATATAATATAATATAATAACAGCAGTGTTTAAAGAGTTTGTAAACAAAGCTGGTTTCAATGATGCAGTAGTGTTCTGTGCACAAGAACAATATGATCCGGTTGTCGTCTATATCGCGTGGAGAATTTAGCCGTTGCTAGCTTGGTTGAGGTGAACAGGCCAACCGATAAAAGGAGTCTAGAATGAAGAAGTCTGGACCCGAAATTTAACGTTCTTAAGCTTGACCAGATAAATACTTCAATTTTTGTATTCCTTAGTAAGTAAAGAATGTGTGGATGCATAGCTATTTAGATGATTAGGATAAATTAAGCTACCGGTATGCGTTTAATTCGTCATAGAAAACACAAAGTGCAATTTTGGCATATGTAAACCCTGTAAGCAACGGCTAGGGTTGACGTTTTGATCATCTTTGTTGGGCACTCCGAGCAGTTATAGGTCCTGATATAAATAAGAACGTTTTTAATTACGGAGGACGATTAGAGCGAAAATGTACTTTCAATTCATCCTGTTTAATCTTTTCATATTTAATAAAGTGTGTATAAAATAAAATATAGGGTAGAATTTTAATGCCCAAGTAATCCTTTAAAATGATAGGCCCAGAAGGAAAATCGTAAGACTAAACGGCTTTAGTATGCAACCGAAAAATTATAATTGCACCAGAATGCAAATGTGTGTCCTCACTTGACATAGTGAGTACAGCAAAATGAGAACGATGCACCATACTGCCGAGGTGTAGATTATTGCCACAGAGAAGAGGAAAAATATTCTGTAATTATTGCACAGGTGTAACTCCTGAAAGCAGATAATACACGTGTGTAAGATAATTATTGAGAATATTCTAAGTCACTTAAAACCTCCACTCTCGCTTTTGCATGTTCAATTTTATTACTTATATACTCATGCAATAATTTTTTTTCTCCTAGAATGTTGGCAAGTCTATAATTTTGTTGGTATCTACACCAGAGGCAGGCTTATATAGTGTAGTCAATCAGTGCATGAAATCAGTTATCACACAAATGTAGAAGACGAAATTCAAATAATGGGCTTAATTCTCGGGATTTGAATCAGTAACCTCTTGAATCGAAGGACAATACCTTTAATGTAAAGTCAAAAACAATACCCTACCCAGAAAGTAATCAGTTCGTATATTAAAAATACAGCTATGACACGCGTTTGCGCAATTGAAAAGTGTGTGTTTAAAGTTTATTTGTGGTTATAAGCATTAAAGTTGTGTTTATTATTTAATCGTATTTTATTAAATATCTAGTTATTAAAACTATTGTTATTGCTTTTGGATAGTTTTACATTATTGTTAATGTTCAATTGAGTAAGTATACTAACTCAATTGAACAATTGAATTGAAAAAACAACTTAAAAGTTGTTTTTTCAGCCCTAAGAACTTTGAAAACTAGTTACAGGTTTATATAATTAGCAAAAATGTTCAAATTTGTTCAGAAAATTAAAACTTTAGTCATTTTTAAAGTTTACAAAAAGCATGGACTAAACTATTTAATTATTGTTTTATTTATCAATCTGGATTAGTGATGATTCGGAATAAATTTAAATATGTCGACAGGTTTTATTTATTAATCATGTTTGAAAATATCAAGCTTTTGATCCCATTATTTAAGATGATAAATGTTTAGACCTTCCTCAAAGTCGTTACCTGATGGCACTTTTATTGTTTTTAGACTTTGTTCAAGTTGAGCATTTTTGTGTGAGTCCGCTCGAGGATCAGACAGTGATTTCCCTCAGGTATCATGCTCAGTAACTAATGGGAAAAGGCGGATGGCTGTGGCATACATAAGTGTGCAATATTCTCAAATTCTCGATTAGTGTTCTTTTTGATATTATCAGGTATAAAATTTTAAGCTTAGAGAAAATCCGTACGTTTAACCCTCCAAGTGGTAACATATCTCATTGTGAGATGATTAGAATAGATTAGATTATTGAAATGGCGACCATACTATACAAGGTAGGTATTTTTGACATTTCATATACATGAGAACATAACTGATAAAATCATTAAAATGAAATTTAAAAAAATACCATAATATAAAAGAACAGTGAAATTTATGCTCAAATTACTATAGATTTCTGTATTTAGGTTAAACTACTAGGCTGTAATCCTGGACACATGTAACTCGCACACTTTAACAGACGGCTTCGTCAGATGTCCGGATAAGCCTTTATCCCCAGCTCCAATACATCGCCCAATATAATTTCCCACGAGAATGTGGATTTAATTCGAAGACATTCGATGTTCACTTATAGATCCCTTGGATCTAATGAGGAAGTTGTTACGATTTTGATTGTAGTTTGATGAGTTTTAATCCTATTTAATGGGTATAATTAGTGCTAGTATATTAAAATAAGAAATGTATTAATTTTAAATATAATACGATCGATTAGTCGAAAACAAGTCGTCATGAGTACATATGACTCGATTAATCGATGTACATATATGTTTTCGGTTAATCGATCCGACCTCAGGATTAACACCAAGTCATGGCTGATCCCATAAAATTGATGTTAGCCGTATGAAAAAAAAATAAAATTATAATTAAAAGAACCTCTTTTTTTAAATTCATTATTGGTGATGGTGGATTTATGTTATTTAGATTTTTATCGCAGGCATTTTCCATAACGATTTATGTAAAACAAAATTTCACGACGTTTCGGGATCTGGAATCTGATCCCGTCCTCAGGTGAACTAATATGAAGTGAACTAATAATATACTAATATTATTACTAATACTATTATTAATATTATTATTATTATTATTACTATTATTATTATTACTATTATTACTAATAGTAATATGAACTACATGAAGTGTTATGTTTTAGATATTAGTTCACCTGAGAAAAAGATCATATTCCAGATCCCGAAACGTCATGAATCTTTGTTTTACATAAAATCGTGATGGAAAATGTCCACAATAAAAATCTAAATAACATTAACGAACCTGTTATTATTTTAACCTACAATAATTATTCAATAAACAGTAACAGGAAAATAGATTTGGCTCACCAACATTTTATAACATCTTCAATACGCGTAGTATATATGTTATATGATGTTAACAGTGACTTTATTGAAGGAGAAGAGATTTTCACGAAGAGGTAATTATATTGTATTGTGAACATTTGCACAATAGGTATTGTAGATTGGATGGTTGCAATCACAGTAGTTCTGAGAAATGTTAGATACGATGAGGCAGTGTACGGTGTCTTCTCTCGCCTCCGGTTGGCATAATTACATTACCCTAGACTACATGTGTTAAACAATCAAACTCTAATGAATAGTACCTAAAGGTGATGTGACTGTCTTTTGTTAACATTTTACTGTATAAACTTTCAACTCTTTATTCGAAAGTGATTTTTGGTGATAGTAAGTTTATGTTATTTACATTATTACTGATTTAGTTTTCTATCACTGATGCAATTTTAAAATTAGACATTATCTGACAAACACATAGTATAGGGTGTTGGCAATTGTCTCTTTTTGTCGTCAGGGTGAGTCGTAGTACGGATAGAAACGCACATCGTGGTTGCGACGTGACCACGACAGTGACCAATCCATGGCGGCCAGTATTAACATGAAATTAAATGAAACTGTGCCAACCAAGCAGAGTCGCTCCGCTAGCCCCTCCCAAGTCGCAGCGGTCAGAGTCTAGGGGGTTTGGCCGCGCGACTCGCAGCGACACGGGCCGGGTTTGACGTCTGAAAATATCATACAATGGGAAGGGGTGTCGCACACTACTCGGTAAAATAAAGACCCTCGTTGTGGGATTAAAAAGCCAAAGATTATTCTAACAGAGTAATTAGGATAAAGTTACATCCGTAGTAGTAGCTGTGGACGCGTTGCTGGTCTGGTCGCAGGTGTGTTGCGATAGCGAAAAATCGTGGCCGCATTATAGCCGCTCTGAGTCTAGGACTTTTGGCCACTGCGCCTATCCCATTCGTCATCGCAGGGGCTATAAAAGTGTCAAAACCCGTGGACTTGAACTTTGGAAACTTTGGACATTTTGCAGTTCTCCCTGGCAGGGATTTCATTCGTGCCGGGTTGGTTTGAGGGTGAGGGAGAAAGCGTGCTAGAGAAGGGCGAGAGGGGAGGTGGAGGGCGAAGACAGGCAAAGAATAACAAAGAACAATACATGATACCCCATTCCTTTCAAGAACTGTGTGTTGTCTAGTTTGAACTAAGTCTAGAGGTACAATATTTTGAATTGTATCGGTCTTATTTAAACCCGTACCTTCTTGAGGGAAGAATTAACGAGTATTTCCTAACCAAACCTAACCAAATTTAGTTGTGATTTCTCTTTTCGTTTCAAGTCTACCTAAGACTTCTTCCATAAATTCTACCCCGTCTCGCTCTTACATTTCCTGATTTCGATGATTCCGGGGTGAGGGTGGGACCTTAAGGGATGAAAGTGATAAATTGTGGGATTGAACAATGAGGCAGGGATTTTCAGGGATAAAAAGGAGAATTTTTGGAAACCGTAGTTGCCAAAAGGCCGCGGTCGAGGGCTAATTAGGGTTCCGACCCTCGGTGGGGGCTGGGCAGTTGCCAAAAATGCGTTTCCCAGCCGCTCTAGTGCGTTTTTACCCTTAAGCCAGTCCCACAGAACCCGGCATCTGATGGGTGACGCTTCTTCCCCGCTGCCATTTAGGAAGTAATGAATAATAAATATCTGATTTCCACGAAAATGGAAAATTTATCACCCTCGTTTGAGGGCTTGTCAAATTAAATTGGGTTTTCAGGAATTACCGTAATTCTTGACAGGTTTTTAATTAATATTGCGCCCCAGATTTACACCTCCAGGCAGTTTGATCTTCCAAAAACCACTTCGTCAAAACTATTGGGAATGATATCAGGAAAGTTAAAAATGTTTAATAATATTTGAATTATGAAAAGGTATGTAATTGTAAATTTTAGTAGGTACTTCCAATTTCTCGAGGTTGATATTTTACATGTTTTCCTTGTTAAGCGTTATAACCCCACGTATTAAAGAAGTTTCATACTAAAGTACTACGTTCCTGTGAAAGTTAACAGCCTGTTTGTTCACTTTCAACAATATTAACAGTCAAAGCTAATCCTAATCCTGTTATCGTCACTTAATTCTAAATTCGTCACTGCCCCCGTCTCGTTTTCATCCATTTTTACTTTATCGCACTTATACGACAGTATATGGAGAGAATATTGTTTTCTTCAAAATTTGAGTTGAGAAGGCGAATATGCAAAATCTCTTTTTAATAAGCAGATATTGATCAAACATGAATTACTATTTGTCATATTATTGATTTGTAAATTCACTGAGTACGCAGGTCTGCTGTGACGGGGGTAATTAATTATAGTTTTACCATTTATTTTTTTATTTAATCGAATCCACCAATGTATGATATCTTGTATTCTTAAGGCATCATAATTATGTTTTTCGGAGCTGTGTGCAACGCTTCGAGCTGTAGTTGTCTCAAAAACCGACCTGGGTTGATTTCAAGTTAACACTCTCAGGAATTCAAACAATTTTTCGTTTGAACATATTTTGGTGTTTGGCAAATATACGCCAAAAATAAGAGAAAACTACAGTTTATTGTCCATATTTTTTACCATTACATACAGTGCAGTGTGTGACACAACATAAAGGCATGTTATAAAATTGTGATTATTATAAAGCTTAGATACTTGTAAGGAAAAACATTTGCATAAACAGTAGATTACCGGAATACATAACAGCTTAGAATAGAGGAAACACATATGACAGTTGGTTAAGCATTGTAGTAGGTGTTGATTAAATTCTCGATTACATTCATGATTAATTAAAAATTCTCTGGAATATTTAAGATCTTTTTGGATGATATTTTTTTATAATGTCATTTTTCAGATTTTCCTTATTCCTAAACAATTTTCATTTATTTGTCGACTTTTCCTTATTGATTCAATATTGATTTGATTACATAGCTCAAAACAGTTAAAATTACACTGTTAAATCGATTTTAAACTATTGATTGAAACCTTCTTGAACTAATGTTGTACCTAAGAATATATAATAAGCACTCAAGTGACTTTACGCCGAAAAATGTATTTCAATCCTTCATAAAAAACGTTAGTATTTACTTCCCTGTGGGAAATACTTAGATCATGGATATGTCTAAAGAATATGTTTTCTGTTCGTCTAAACAGCTGTCCTTATAACCATATGGCGTAGCTTCCTTTTCATATTTTGGTCCGACCGATTGCCAAACCCCCCACCAAAAGCTGAGAAATGTCCATGTCAATATCAATACGAACATTTTCATATTACGGTATTGTACTATTTACTAACCTTCCATGGATACACATATTAGTATCATTATTCAACATTTACTTTGTTAATCTCCTAAAATAATTTTAATCCTACTTCAGTCATAATTTGTATTACAAAGTACGTACACTTTACCATTTTATCATATAGAGAAGAGGTAAACTCCTTTATTCATCGACAGATATTAATAAGCTTTGTATATGGTTAAAATAAAAACGATTTATGGTAAAAACTGTCTACTTTCATTATACCTCACAGCAGCAAATCTGCATACTCTTTCACGCGTTAATCTTATGGAGAATATAAAATCTCTCTTTTTTATTAACTACTGATCAAAATTGTCATATATTACTATTTTCATGTTACTGATTCTTAAATTCGCTGAGTACACAGATTTGTTGAGACGGGGGTATATTTTGTGTAACGTTATCTCATTTGATTTTTTTGAAAGTTTTTACAAACTACTTTATTAAAAACAATACTAGTTATTACAGATAATTTGAATCATAGAATTGTTCTAACTACAAGCGGAGGATTAATTATACTTGAAAAAGTAATTTGCATGGGAGTTACAAACAGTTTCAATGTTGGTATACAATTCAGTTTCATAATTAGGAATGACGTCAGTTTGAACATGGCAATGGAATAGTTGTACATGGGAAGGATCCGCAATACGTGACAATTCGTTGTATATTGTAAGAGTGAGAAGTAATTTTATGCCATTGATATAAATAAATATCTATGAAGCCTTGTTTCGATGATTCAATATTAATTTAAATAGATATGTTAGTTGCTTTCCTGAAATAAAAATGGTAGTTTTTTAACAATAATTAACGCAAACATTGTTCTACTATCTTCCTTAAACTCTGATTAGATTAGATTAGATTAGATTAGATTAGATTATTTAAATGGCCAATATACTACAAGATAGGTATTTAAAGCCAAGTATGAATGAGGATTGAGTGTAAGATGATTGTGGCGCGATCTTGTAGTCTCGTTACTGACTAAGGCTGACATGTTACTTAGACAGGACTATTAATTAATAGCCCAACAGGCGATGGAAATTATTGAACCTACAGTTCAATATGGAACCCGAATCATGGCCTCTGAACTACGAATTGGTCTAATTATGAGGATGGTCTTTGCGGATTAGAGCAGTATTCAATAGTGCGGACGTTAATCCACACAAGAGAACACTCCATTCACCCACCATCGCTCATAACTATCCACAATTCGAGACCTCCAAGTAGCTGGATTACAGGATAACGCCACCATGTCAGTCTGAACAAAAATTTAACCGCCTTGGTTGGGGATCTCATTTCCTTTCACGCATTAGTCCGTCACGATGAGTTGGTTCAGAGTGTTTTAACCGAACTCTATAATTGTTGGAGCTATCATAATTATTAATACGAATATTATTGACTATGGTCAAATAATTGTGTTAAAACGGAATGAGGATTGGCAAGCAAAAGGGAAATTCAATTTACACCAATTGGTTTGTTACAGTGACTTCAAGCAATGCAATGAGTAAGTTTTTCTATCGAAACACGATAAATACTCTTCTCTGCTTTTATTTCGCACAGTAATTTTACTTTGTTTTGTAAAAAATTGTTTACTAACTTCATAATTTTTCATTTATATATAAAACCAATATTTTTGCAAAACCTCTATTCACATCCTTTGATGAACATTTTGTTCCCCACCATCTTCAATCAACAACTGTAAAACGGTTGTGAACAGATGTTTTGATTGCTAATGTTTGCATTTCATTTTCCATTAGCATAATGTTAATTTTTTAGATTTAAAACTTAATATTACAAGAAAACCGGAACTTTCCTGAACGTTAGGCCTATCTAGTACTTATTTTCTACTCAGAAATTAATTATTTCCAAAATTTAAAGACATTCGTTAGAGCCGTTACCGAGATCATTGAGCAAATAGACAAACCTTGCTCGTATTATAGTATTGTGGATATGGAATTTAGATTGGATTATGCACAGAATGTGTGAAAATTAATAACAATTATTGGGTTCGCTTCATTTTAAGGCAAAATAAACTAACATTAGATAATAATAATAATAAACAAATAATTTTTAACTGCCAAAGTATGTTTCATAATCAGAATCAGACAATCTTTATTCATTATATCACATGTACATGATCAGAATGGCGTCACACTTAATATAAAATATAAGTTAATACAAAATATAAGTTTAGTTTTTACCATCTTCAAGCAGTTAGATACTCATCAAACGAATACAGTGCTTTACTAATTACTAATAATTTTTAAGTTTTCTTTTGAATAATTTTTTTCATGAATTTTTTTGTGCCTGGGTAGTTTTTGTAAAAATTTGACTCCAGCGGCAGTTTTTTATTATAAAATTCCAGGTTATTTCTATTTTTGGCTAGATAAGTTTTGTGTCGCGTATTATAATCATGGTGTGTGCCCAATTGAGGAAGCGTATCTTCGGAAGCCTTCGCATACATAATTGTTTGAAAAATGTATTTTCCATATACTGTCATAATATTTAATTGAGAAACTTGTTCTTTTACTGATTTTTGACTGTCAAAATTTAACATAATTCTTATGGCCTTTTTTAAGGGTTAAAATACTTTTTAAATTTTGTTTAGACGTCGCACCTTATAACTCTATACCAAACCTGGTATGAGAATCAATGTGGGCATAATAAACTTTCAACAAGATTTCTTGTGAACAAAATTTTGATAAGTTCCTTAAAACGAATAAACCGGATGAAATTTTAGTCCTAAACTGTATATATGTGGAATCCAGGATAAATTCTCATCAAGTAGTTTTTTACTCTTTTTTAACAGAATGTCGTCGTCTTTATTGAAATCCTAAAATAGCTAAAAATCTTGGGTAAGTCTTGCTTTGAGTTGCCTTTCTATAGTTGGCATCCTCAAACCGAATGTTACTATTCTAGGAACGTTGAATAGATTCAATTGAAATTTTGTTGTTGTTTCAGCTTTGTAAATTTAAACTGTTATATTTGAAAAAAATTGATACATTTTTCTAGGTTTTATATAACATCTGCTTTATAAAAGTGATTTAATAGAACTATATTACCACTGTACTAATTATGAGGGTGGTCTTTGCGGATGAAGATAGTATTAAGTAGTGCGGACGTTAATCCACCCAAGAGACTACACCCTCCGGGCATCGCCCACAACTATCCACAATTCGTGACCTCCAAGTAGCTGGATTACAGGACACGCCACGGTCCTAAAGCCTTTGACGCTCTTAAATGATTTAGATTCCCATATTTGGGTAAAAACTAGTAGGTGTATGAGTAATATCAATAATAAACGTAAATAAAATAAATAGAAACTTGTGGAAATCACATAGGGTATGTACGGTCAAATAAATAGCAAATACACATTAATAAGTTTTAACTGTACAGCTTTGTTGACGACTGTTTTCAATGAATAGTTTTATAGATGGTAAAATTTAATTTGATAATATAAATAGTAGTTGCATTACATCGGTGCGGATTCGCATAGAAATGATTGAAATAAATTCCATGAAAGAGTAATATTGTCTGTTGCACACAGACAATACACGGGTTAATTATTAGTAACTGGGATTGTTAATTCTCTCTAATTGTAATATTACATTTCACGAACTACAATATTAGTTGTTTGTAATTATTTCAATAGGCTATTAATTGGAATCAGTTTGCTTAGTGATTCTAGTTCCAGGTCCAAATTTGTTGCTTCAATTTTTTTTCTTGTCTTGCGGGCAGTTTATTGTCTTGTTTTTCTATTACTAGTTTTTCTTTCTTCATCCAATACAAATTTGTATTTGTTTGTTTTTTGCACTCATATTTTTTCTGTTTAACGCTAACTTTAATTTTGATATCTTTTCCCCAATGTGCAAATCTAATTACGGTCTTTGCGGATGAACGTAGTATTCAATCGTGCGGACGTTAATCCACGCCAGTAAATATCACATCCACCGATCATCGCTCATAACTATCCACAATTCGTGAACCTCAAGTTGTCAGATTACAAGACAAGCCACCCTCACGAGCTGTAAAACATTTCGAACAAGCTGTTTATACAAACAATATTGTCTAAGAATGTGAAATCCATACCCTTAAGAGCATCATGGAGACTTTGTGAGAACTTGTTTTGCATCGGTTCTTATAAAAAAGTTTAAGCTTCAATACTTTCGGATTTAAAATCTGTTTGGTTTCAAATGTTTCTTCATAATATATGAAATAAAAATTAAAACAAAGTTAACATATACATTACTTTAGGTTATTGATGTTGAAAGTTTAATCCTTTATATTATTAAAGTATTTAAATGAAACTGGTTGCACTCTGGTTGTTAAAAGATCTAACGCATATAAAAGTTCCAATGTATGTAGAGCTCTCGCAGAACTTTTACCATACGAGGATTTAGGGAGATTTTTCAAGTTAGCCACATTACACCGTTAGTGACGTGGCAACGTAAAAGCTTTATTATGTTTTAGAGGAAACCTCTGAAACACGCTTTAACTTCGAAAATTGATGTTTCCACCAAAAAGTATTTTTCAAGTTGGAATTTTTAATTCGGCTTATGACATTTTATGTGGTATAAGAGCGATTTCTCATACGTTTAAATAATTTATTTGCAATCAAATCAGAGCTAGCTACTTTAAAGGCACAGTTGCACAAATAATACAGTCAAATTTGAGAACAAATTTGAAGGACAGAATACAAAATATGTTATAATAAGGAATGAGGTACATTATAGCTAGTTAAATTTATGCTAAGTCAGCTAAGATTTCGTTACAAATGGATCCACAGATGTGTTGTTAAACTATTAATAACGAAATGAAGTGAATACTGAGGCACCTGCTAGCCTAACGGTTAGCGTCTTGGACTTTGGTGCAAGAGGTGACGGGTTCGATCCCCGGGATGGTTACAAAATTTATATTGGAATTCTATAAAAAATAGTATACTTCGAGGCTGCATAGCTTATGCTAACCCCTCCGTTGGCAAAACAGAATGAAAAAATGAGTATACTGTATACAGTTAGGGAAACAAAATAAGACTTCTTGTAATTGAAATAGTGTAGGCTAGTTTTGGACTACCATAAATACAGTAAATATGGAATGATCTCCCATCCTAGTTACCATTTGATGTATCATAGCTATACATACCAGCTATGGTACACCAAATGGTAACTACAACAACAGGACTTAGACAATTCTGATTAACTTAGGTTGGGACACGTTCTTTACGTACGTTATACCGAGGTTTAATCGTAGACTATACATTATATAAAGATAAAATACGTTATTTATAGGTCCCACACTAATACATTTGCTATTTATTTATTGCTAAATTTATGTTTGCAAGTTACTATAATTAAATTCAAATTCAAATTTCTTTATTGTAAACGACAATTCAACAAATTGTATTACACGCGTCAACATACAACAGATTATATCCTTCAACAGAGCAAACCTGTTACAATATCCTAATAATTATGAAATTTGTACATGTATAAAAAATTAACTATTTCAAAGACAAAAAAACAGAAATGGTGGTACATTGTAAAGATTAAGTGTTCAAGAACTCACAACTGAGTAAAAACCTCCTTCAATTAGAATTTTTTTTTTAAATTTTGATTTGAATAGTCCAGATGACTGTGCGGTCTTAATATTATCTGGAAAATTACTATGCAATTTTGGCCCAAAGTTTTGAGGAAGAGATCCCGCAAGCTCCAATCTGTGGGTGACATGTCTATGATTGTGGCGGTACCGAGTATTATAACCGTGAACATCAGCACCGGTTACGTTATTATTACATTTAAATTTATGAAACCAAAGCATTTCAAATATGCAAATGGACGGTAATGTAAGAATATTCATGTTTTAAATAATCTCCGGCAGGATGTCTGTCTGTTTACACCGTAATAGTTTTAAAAACTATTAAAAATTAAAATCACCGGTGTATTATTCTTAATTGTTTAGTTTTTGGCTTCCGGAGATAACTTCCGTAAATGTACCAGAGGGTTGTTAAGTATTTACAAATTTATCTGATTTGAAATGTATGAATTAATGAACACATTATAATAAAACAAAGAGTAAAATTCGTTACAGTGATCACAGACCGCGAGGGAATGGATTGTTTATTCTGGTGATTCATCGTCATCCGGTGGACGGCTCTGTCGTGGAATGAACAACACGATGACAACTAACTGTCTCTTTTTGACATCAATTACATCCCATGCGAAAGCTTTTACCTTTAAATTCCTGTATAGTATCGTAGTAATCTATTGCAACCGGTTGAATGTACAATAGATATATAGTGGTCAAATTAAGTTTGAAATGAACTGTTGACCTTTAAAATAATAAGTTATAAAAACATGGGTTTTCGATGTTCATTACAATTCCTTTTTTTATACATTACTAGCAGAACGAATAAGTGTATGAAAAAAGAATACCAAAAAAAGATGAAAAAATACAAAGACAAACAAATTCATTGCATTTAGCGAATTTCCCATAGGGAAGAAGCTATTACCGTAGGTCTCATGGTGAGACTTAAGCCCGGGACCATGTTATTTTTTCTTCTTTAGGTGCCCAGAGTCCAAAACTTTTTTGAGTACAAAACCCCCCCTAAACTACCCGTTCCGATTGACCGATATGTCTGGTTTACGAACTCGTCTCAGAAAATTTAAGAATACACGTCTCTATCAAATTTGGTCTCGGTCGGACAATTTGTACGAGAGTTATCGTTTTCACACACACACACGCACACACGCGCACACACACACACACACACACACGCACACACGCACACACAGACACACACACACACACACACACACACACACATAAAAACTTTTACTACTATTGTTCTTGGTCTCTGGTCACCTAAACAAGAAAAAATAACATGGTCCCAGGCTTAACTCTTGCCATGAGACCTACAGTAATAGCTTCTTCCCTATGGGAAATTCGCTAAAACAAAAAGCTGTCAAATTAAAATTAATATTAGTTAGTATATATATTGGTCAGTGATTTTAAATCCATTTCGAAATCATACTATATTAAAAAGTTATTTTAACTTACAACAAATTTTAATTATGGTATAAATGTAATAATCTATTTACTTGTAAAGTAATGCTATATTATATAGCATCATTACTTTACAAGTAAAGCATAAGCAAAAGTATAAGCTAGGTATTGATTTATTTTCTTAAATTGTATTATTTAATTAAAATCATTTAAAACGCCTTTTGAAACCTGAATGTTTAAACCTACGAATAAAACCGATAGACTAAACTAAGTACGAGCTTTGAAAATGATGTTTTAACTGCAACGAAACTCACAAAACGTGGACATCTCTCTACGGCAAACACTGGAGCTTTGTTGGTGAATCTCTCATCTGTGAAATCAATCCACACTGCTTCTGATTACCATCCCGCCGGCCTCACTTGACCTTACGTCACAACGATCGTCATCTATTCACACACGATAGGGCCTACCTGACAAAGTACATCCACTATAACAAAGGCGTGCGTTTATTATTACTGAGGAAATAGTCTAAAAATATAATTTTCCACGAAACTTTAGAATTATGATTCGCTCAAGTGCAGATGGATAGTGTTCACAGAATTATTTATAGTGAATAGTATTGCTGGATATTGACCGTGAAAGAACTATTTACGTAGCTTGTGGTTAGTTCTTTCATTTTTTACTTTCTACCCCTATTCGATATTATAAGGCGAAAGTATTGTTTTCGTCAGAGTTTTAGAATTTGGGCTCCTGGTGTACCATTTTAGTGCCCCCTAAATCGAAAAAAGTGGTTTTTATAATAATGTCTGTGTGTGGTGGGGGGATGTGCAGAAGCCTTGAGACTAGACTATTGGTCTGATTTTTATGAAATTCGGAGTATAGGTAATATGCCACGGTATCTCAGACACTTTTTTGGAATTTTGATTTTAAGGGTATTTTACCCATGAAACCCCCAAAACCACTCAAAATAGAAATTCTCAAAAACGGCTCTAACGATTTTGATTAAAATTATATGATTTATAGAATGATTATTTAAAAAAATGTTTAAATTATATTCAGATAAACTTTAAATAATATGATAGTTTTGTTACAGATTGTCATTTTTAAATTTACTTAAGTAATAAAGCATATGTCAGTCCACTGATACCATTTGTTTAACCTTCCGGCAGTCGCGCTGTTGCAAAAAGTACAACAGTGTTGGTTTTTCTGCTATACAGAACTTTTGGATGGAGTAAGGGTAGTGAATGAGTCAGGTATGCTATCACACCCATTCTCCCCACCACTCCACTGAAGTGCAGCATTAACCAAGCAATGGTTCAGTAGTCAGACACCATCAAGTTGCAACACTGCAAGTTTGTTGTACTTTTTACAACGTGCGACCACTTGTGTTACTTTTTTCAGTTATCATTTCAAGTCTTTATTCCAAGTTTTATTGCCATGTTTTTAATTTTTTAGTGATATATAGTAATGTATATAGTATTATAGTAATAGAAGAATATACAAGAGTGGTCATCTTGCAACAAGAGCTCAAATAAGATCCTTGCCAAGGGACATATCTGTTTACTTGGAGCAGTACAAGAGACCTGAGGAGCAAGCTACTACTTCTAGTGAAAGCTCAACTAAAAAAAGAGGAACCTGCATGCTGTGTGGTTCATCGGCTTCCATGAAGTGTGATAAATGTTCATCTTTTATATGCAAGGAACATTCGAAAAAGCAACTCATTTGTTTGAGGTGTAGTGAAGAAGATACTGTCAATTAGTGGTGAACACCTAAAATGAAAAGCGTTTGAAATTTTTCTCTATATTTTTATTATTATTTTCTCTATATTTTACGATTATTTCTCTATATTTTTGTGGTTATTTTTCTCATTTGATAGAGGTGTAGTGAAGATACTGCCAATTGGGGGTGAACACCTAATATGAAAGACGTTTGGAATAGACGTTTTTGAAAGACGTTTACTCTATATTTTTATGACTATTTTTCTTCATATATTTTAGATTATATACTTTTCAATGTAAACTAATATTATATCTCTCCTATATTTAAATATCTAAGAGAGCAAATCATTTGTTTGAGAAGTGTAGCTAAGAAGACACTGGAAATTATTGTTGGTGAACACCTAACAAAAAAAAACTATTGTAATTATTTTTTTCACTATATCTCTCATATTCATTCAATTATATATATAAGGCTTTCATTAAAAAACGTATATTACATCTCTCAATATTATTCTATCCTACTCAATAAAATTTTTAAAGTTCTAAAAATTATTAAGTTCTTTTATGATCAATTTATTGCTTTCAATAGTTTAATAGACGTCTAATGATTCAATGAGATAGAAATAGGAATTATACTTGTCATAGACAGTGAACAGGGTACATAACACTTGGAAAATTGGATGTTGCACTTTTTACAACGCGCGACCGCTCGTGTGACTGAGAAGGGCGCGACTGCCGGAAGGTTAATACTGTACAAGGTCTATTTAACTTAAGAATTTTACAATACTTAATAAAAAATTGTGGCATGAACTCAAAAAAGGTTGTTACCAAACAAATTTTACCAAAAGCTCTTTAAAAATGTTAGTTTCTTGAATAAAATCTTTTATTCTACCATTTTATTTTCAATTCTTCAAAAATATGTCATACACAAAAATTACACATGATTCATATGTAAGAATATAAATGATAACTATAAAATAAGGAAAAATAGAAGTAAAGAATCATTGTTATTGTAACAAAATAAGTAATCAATATTCCAACGTGTAGTTAATTCTGTTAACTACTGCGTATAACTAACTGTTCTACCTAGAAAATAAGATTAAAAATTAATATAATAAGTACTTTAAATCAACAAAGTAATTTAATTATAATTTAATACAGTGAAATTCCCAAATAAGGAAAGAGCAAATTGGAATATATAAATGTCATGTAGCTGGGTAATACATCTAATTAATAACAATTAATAATTTATTAGATTTATGACCAGTAAAATAGTTCTAAATATGTTAAAGTAATTATTGATATCGAAAATTATCATATTTATTTCATTAATCAATTAAGTCCATAATGTAACATTATTAGTGTGTGATCACCCAAAATGTTCAGAACGGAAAATATTAAAATCTCTTTACTTGATAAAAGTGAAAATCAAAGGCATCTTGATTACTTTAGAACTGAGTGTGTATTCTCATTTCTCATTACAATTTATTCTGGAAAGGTTTTAGACCGTGAGCCTTTCACTTGGCTGAACTTCTATAAGCGGATTAGAGCTCTTTACAAAACCTCCACGCTTTCCCGACAGTTTATCTTCAGTTTTATGCTACGCCTAGGGTCTGTGTCAACATGAACATGCATTCATGTGTTTCTGTTTAAGGAAAATTAGGATTGAATTTTCGTTTATAAGTTCTTTACTACATAGTTAGAAAATATTACAATGCAAAAACAAAGTCTCAGTTTAAAAAATGTTGCCTGGCAAAAGGTCTCGAATCACAAGGAAAGAATTTGTGGTTAAAAATGAAAATACAAATAAATATGAAAACATATTACAATATTTTCTATGAGTTAAAATAGATTAAAAATAATTATTAATAATTATTTATTTTGGGGTTCTTTTGACTCTACAATTTTTCACGTAGAAATTTCTAATCCGAAACAAATTAAAACTTTAAAGGTAAGTGTGTTAGAAAAATATATATAGTGTAAGTGTAATAGTAATAATACATGACACATTTTGTTAATATGTTAATCGATAAATACGAGAGTTTTCCCATTCTCTATAAGATTCATGAAACGTTAAGTAATAGCTTCTTCCTTATGGAAAATTTGCTGAAATAATATCCAAATATATAGAAAGATTTTCAGCTATAACGTGTATAATATACGTTTAATACTGACTTAAAAAGCCCTCAAACATTGAAATAAATTTATGAATACTAAATATAAATTAAAATTTAAAGGTTTCCTTTGTATACAAATTGCAACATAAAAATGTAAAAATATATAAATGAGTTAAAATTGTACAGCAAATATAAATAAACAGCAATAAAATACATTTCTCTAACATTTTACTTAACCTTTTTTGAATAATCAAACCTTTATTAAAATTTACTGATATGTTTATTGTGAAATAAGTTGTTTATTACTTCAATCGGTCATTATATTGTGTTACAGATCCTTTTATATAAATGATAAATAGTTACTATTTTTTCAAATATAGTTCATCTACCTTATGCCAAAGCAGTTGAAGAGTCAAATGTCAAATTACCTTGAGTTTGATCTTTGACCTTTGGCAGATAAAAATAGTGACCTGCTAATTTTTAACTGTGCACAATGTTTATATACAATTAAATTGCAATATTTTTACATTTGATTAAATACAAATATATCAAGGAAAAACTTAAAATTGCAATAAGTCTGCTGATGAACGATCAATTCTAACATTTGAAAGGTTGAAAGATTTTATTAGTGTCATATTAATATAATTACACTTATATATTTTCACAGCCCAGACCTTTCGTAAACCTATTAGTTTTCCATTATTTTGACTATTTTTGAAAAACTTTAAATGTCTACCTTTTAAAAATAAACTGTATCAGCGGACTGACGGATATTTTCCCCCATAAGAAAAAATACAGTCTTCAATAAAACTATCATATTCTCTAAAAAATAATCATCCAATTTCTGTATTTAATTAATGTATTTTCTTTTCACCTGTAAAACCTTAATATGTGAGATATTCATATTCATAAGATGCTTACATATTCAGAAAACTCAGGTTTCTTTAACTTAGACAGTTGAGAATCTTGCGTTGAGTCCATTTAAATAATGTTAGTTTCATGTGGAAACTTTTGGAGACACAATGTTTGAAGATGCCTTCTTTCCTGAAACATGCTGCGTTAGGAGGTCCCTTTTAGTGGTCCAGTTTTCTGGTAGGTTTTACATTTTGGGAAGATAAAATATTTATTAAAATATTACTATTTTAGAGAATAAAGTTTTTTCTTCATTTTCATATCTTTATCGAACGTGCTACAAATACTATTTTGAAGTACCAATTAAGTGCTGTGTAGGGCCAATCACCTCTATTCTGTGCACAAATTGTATTTGGAAGATCTGACGAATCGAAAAAATAACTTTATGAGGGGAAAGTACAAATAATAACGACATATGAATTACAAATTAGTTATTGATTACTACTTATATTATTGTTGTTATTATTATTATTGTTTCATAATAAATAAATATATATATCAAATAAATATTTTTGGTTATTAATTCACATATCATTGCCTTCTACACAGATAAATTAGAAATACATACTACGAAATACTGATAGAATGGGGGGGGGGGGGGGGGGGGTGGGGGGGGGGGGGGGGGGGGGGGGGGGGGGGGGGGGGGGGGGGGGGGGGGGGGGGGGGGGGGGGGGGGGGGGGGGGGGGGGGGGGGGGGGGGGGGGGGGGGTGGGGGGGGGGGGGGGGGGGGGGGGGGGGGGGGGGGGGTGTTATAAAATTAAAATTTATTTTAAATAATGAAATTGAACAGTAATATTGGATAAAAAAATCATTGGTTAAAATTAATTTTGGTAAAGGGTGTTTTATGTTCTTAGATTGTTATTGTAGACACTTTTGTATCACGATTAGTTAAAATAAGATTTCAAAACGTTTCGAAATCTGGAATCTGAACGTCATCAGGTGGGCTGGAACCTGGAGAATGACATAATTAGTTCATAATCCGGACTAATCCAGTTTTAAAGCTGAGAACAAAAAAATCAAAGAAGTCAACAACGATCAAATAGGTTCTTGATTACCCGAGGAATCGTCATGAAACTCTGTTTATGTTCGTAATAAAAAATTAAATAAAATATACTATAATTGGGAAGAAATAAAGTTATTTTAATAATTTATTTCTATTTTAATAAATCGTCATTGATATAAAAAAACAGGATGTAGTCACAGCGTTCTACGTTGCCAATGATTTGAAATCCTTTTTTGAATCGACGTGAATGGTACAATTTGCAATTCTCTTTCACTTTCCTTTACGCATACAAAAATAGCTTTTACTCACCATTCCGAATGTCCTCGAAATGCATTCCCACTGTGTTTTCATGTAATAAAGAAATAACGTCCGTAATTATCAAGTATCGTATTTTTATAGAGACGTTATAAGTGTGCAAAGACAATGATTTAATTATATTCTAAATTAGTGTTAGCGAAGGACATTGTGTTATAAATCTTACCCGGAATGTCACTAACCTCTGCGAATAGTAGATAGATGGCGACACTGTTGTATTTCATCTCCTCTCGTGTTTTGTTGTGCTTGTTATAAGTGGCACATATTATCGGTTCTTGTGTTTTAAATAAAATGAAAATAAACAAATGTGGACACAAACTAATTTTTATTCATATACCTTTTTTTGAAATGCCCACGAACCCCATAAAATTATAGAAAAAATGTCTAAGGGACAAAAATACCTTGGCTTAAATACCTACCTGGGTAGGTCACCATTTCAGAAAGGTAATCAAATTATTTCATCGAATATCGAATAACCAAAATATGAATAGGAGTGCAA
This sequence comes from Nephotettix cincticeps, assembly GCA_023375725.1. Taxonomy (NCBI): domain Eukaryota; kingdom Metazoa; phylum Arthropoda; class Insecta; order Hemiptera; family Cicadellidae; genus Nephotettix; species Nephotettix cincticeps. The sequence goes on from CM041789.1 coordinate 54,801,263, forward strand.
AAATAAATTGAGGAAAACTGTAAAAAATACTCTTTACGATTAAAAGCTAATATTTACGTATTTCCAAGAATTTTTATTAAGCTTTGGAATGATTTGACTTTTCTATCAGGTAAAAAACAAGTTTTTATTAAAGTATAACGGATATTGGCTTTTGCAATGGATATTGGATTTGTACGTTATTTTTGTACGAGCAAGTTTAAAGTTGAACTAAGAATAAACATGTCTACCTTAGTTTTTACTCATTTTTTAGCTAATCAGTGGTGTGGTCTATGATAAATGCCTTTGTTATAGGATCGTGTTTTGTGCTTATTTTGATACTATATGTCTTTATTTATAAATAATACTTAATTTTATTGGATGTTTTCAAAAACACGTTGTACTTGTATCTTCGCTCATTCGATGTTGAATGCATCTTCCCAATTGTTTACAATTACAGTTTAATTCTGAAATCATATACCCTTTGTCAGCGTGAGTTGAGTGAGAATATTAATATGCATGTGTTATCCACGATGTTTAAAATGTATTTCTATCAGTAGTTTATTAAACTGTATCTTACATTTTCGAAGGATATTACAGATTTTGTTAATGTATGTGCTCTAGTAGCTTTAAATTTGAAATACTATATTATTTGGGTAATTCGTTCAAAAAAATGGTATTGTTAAATTTGTGCACTTTCAAAATATTTATCTGTAATGAACGTCAATAGATTCAGGTTTTAATTTTACTGAGACGTCAATTGTAAGAAATCTTTTAACGACAAACTCTGTCAAACAAATTACGACCAAATATCCTTCAATTTGGAACCTTAAGTAGACTTATTGGAGCTTCAGTTGAACAATCAGGAATTGTAAATATGAAGAAACCTCTCTACAGCTCGACAAAACAAGTTACCACCCTCCTCTTTGTGAGAGGTTGACTTGCTGAGAGCACGTGAACCACGTGCCAGGCCAGTCACCATCACCGTCTGTGTTATGTATATTGTAAAATAATGAATGTTTTGACGTAATCAAGATAAACTGTGAGGCTGGTAATTGGCTATACAGTAGTACTCACCTTCAAAACTAAATAGCTTCAACGAAATACCACCTAGTGTCAAATATGTAAGAAGTTGCCATTTTTATTGGGGTATTAGTTAATTATGCTTCCTAACAGGTCGACGATAGGTAGTATAAAGACCGGGGTTTGAACTGTTCCCCTAAAACCGTTAAATATACCAAAATGCGTGGAAAGACAAAACTACAAGAATCAGTTATATCAACCATTTGAGTGAGAAGATAAATTTACTTATACAGTATAGGTAGATAGTTATGAACTGAGAGGGGTATACCTTTTTTTATCTACGATTGAAAAGTATTTAGTTGTATTACCTTTATGTTAAGTATGTTATAAAATACAGTTTACTACATCAAGATTCATTAAAATTATTTTAAATTAAACTTTTTAAGCTGAGATTTTGTACAAACAGAAAATGAAGCAATAGAATTTGGGTTCAGTTTTTATTAAAAGTATTAACTTCTCATCAGGGATTCCCTTGACAGATAAGGGTATAGAAAAGGATAATCAGCGAAGTCGTCGATCTGATTTGAGTGCTTTTTCTGAGAAATGATTACTTCTTGATGATTGGCATCATACCTGAAGTTTTCCCGGACAAATCGTAACTCAGCCACAATTAAAGTTAAAGTCTAATTATTGGCGTAGTAGATCCTATCTGTAATATCTTAGACAAGTTCATTTGGCATCGCAATCGGACTACATCAACTACACCTTTGGGGGTTTTTTACCCCAAAAAAGGGCTTAAAATTTATAATTGTATAATTTTTGAGTTGCCCCTGATGAATTATAAAAGTGGCTTTTAGAGAGATGTCTGTCTTTCTTCAGAATTTTCTAATTGAAGTTTCTGATGGAAAGGGCCTATATGCTTTTTAGTGCCTCCTGAATAGAAAAAAATCGTTTTAGAGTGAGATCTCTGAATGCGTGGGGATCTGCAGAAGCCTAGAGACAAGACTATTGGCCGTATTGTCATGAAATTTGGTACAAAGGTAATCCACGGTATATCGGACATTTATTTTTGGGTTTTGTAGGATATTCTACCTCTAAAACCCTAAAAAAACACGTAAAATAAAAATAAATTAAAAAAGACGCTAACGATTTTGATGAAAATGATGTGATTTATACCTTTATATGTGATAATCAAAATTCCACCACCCACATTTTTTGAAATATAGGGGTTGAAAAGTTATCGGGTTTCAAAGTAACATCCTACTTAAATTTTTTCGCGTAAACAATAAAAGTAAAATATATTTTGACTACCACCATCAAAACCAGCTAAAAAACCTAAACATCTTTAATTATTTGTTTATGACTAACGGTTCTAGTGAAAAGTTACATTTACCGTCCATGATAAACGCAGTACGTTGTTTTAGAATGCCCAATTTGTTTCTTATGTAGAATATAAAAAAATCAAAATCGTTTTCTATGAAACTTGGTATGCAAAGTAAGGTCACATCGCCCAACAATACCTACTTAAAAATGCTTTGTTATTACGGGGGGGGACAGTTAATTTCCAGGTATTATATGATTATTTTTGAAACAATAAACTATTATGATATACAGATATACTTTAAAGAATATTATAGTTTTATTAGAGATTGTCGTTTTTAAATTTACTTCAGGGAGAATGTATGAAAGTAGTCCACTGATACTGTTTATATTCATCATACTGTAGAAATAACCCTCTAATTGTTACAAAATTAGACCATATAACATAAGGTTGTAAAAGGTCGTCATCAATGTTTACATATCTGTAGGTATTACACGATATTTTAGGTTATCTTTTCGAGATATCTTGTAATTAGAAGACTAGTAAAATTGTAAAATTACAGAGTTACGTTTTTAAAGATAGTTTTTATTGATTTTAATAATCAAAATGTTCGTAATTTATTTGTTTCAAATAGTAAACTTTATTTACAACGTTCCGTGAACAAATTACAAGGTTAGTGAATCAAAAAATATATACCATTTGTTTTTATGTTCCCTATTTGTTTTGAGTATGATGTAAAATGTCTTTACGGCTGTTCTATTAGATCGTAGTTTACCTAAAAGTCGTGTAAATATAGTCATATTACATAGTTTAATTATTGAGTTTTTGAGAGTTCTCATTTATTTACTTTTTTCGACGTTTGTGTATTAATTAGACGATAGTTGTTGATGAAATCCTGCCGTACCAAGTGCTGATAGATACAATTAGTAGCTCGTGACGGAGAACATCCTCCAGGTAGACATGTAAGATACACAGATACATGGAGCTTGATATAATTAATTAGTCACTCGAGATGTCGGCTGTGATGTGGTGAGGCTATGCATTCAAGGAACGTCGATGTATTGTTGATGCAACTCCTGACTAGACGGGTGCCACTCAACCTTGCTGAATAATACCTGGGTACTGTGTCCACAACGTTCATACATACTATATCCGTAGCCTAATTGTGACACCCGTGTAGGGTCTGCAGCATGTTAGGGTCTGGCATGAAGAAAAGAACGTCGCACTATGTTTTTAAATGGGATAATCGGCAAAGTTTATCGACCTGTTGCCAAATAATCAATCAAAATTTATTCCTGAAAATTTTACAGATTATTCTAAATTAAGGTCCTGTGCTAGAAGTAATACTTTAATTGCTTTAGAACAAAAATTACGGTATTTTTTTATAAACGCAAAAGTTTGTTTAGTTTAGTTTTAGTTATAATTTTATATCGCAAAAGTTAGTAGCGTATTTGTTTCAGCTGTTTACCTCAACTGTTATCATGGTAAAAATGTGGAAAACATATCTTGTGATTTCCAGATCATTTATACTCACTTACGCTCAGAAGGTCCAGTACATTATAATAATTAGAATTATAAATTAGATAAAATGAAATATAGCAAAAAGAATTTCAGTTATTATTATTTATTACTTATTATTTATACTTAATTACTATTTTTTTACTATTTACTACCTTTACTTATTATTTTGTTAAAAGTTAAATAATATTTAAAATAGCTAAGTGTTAATATTGCCGTTTTGAGGAAGAAACAAGCAATTTTTAACCAACAATAAAAAATATTTTTTTGCATCAATAAATACAACAGACTAACTGTAGAGTACTGCGTATTCTGTTGTACAAAATAAATTAGCCAGTGTGTATGTAAAATATACTTCGGGGCATTGTGTTATATCATTGCTACACAAATACAATCTAATAATATAATAATAATATACAATATAGATGTCCTGAATACATGGAACAATTCCACTTTCAGATAATCGAAACTTCGCACTGTAATATTAGATGGATGTGATATGTAAAAGGTCTGGGAAAACTTAAACCATGTCAATAAAAATTAAGTACCATAGTTGAAATTCATATTTTTTATTAGAATAACATAAAGCATATACTTAGAAGGAAACGTTTCAGTTTTTAAATTTTGAATAATTTTTGAGCAGCATTTTAGATTCCCATTCCCATTTTGGATAGTAAAGTTTTCCACTGAATGACGGATAGTTGATAGTTAGTTTTAAGTAAACTGTACTTACTCAAAAGTAAATCATGTAAAAAATGTTGGTGGGGATTTCTTGGGGGGGGGGGTATGAAACACTTACCGTAAATCTTGGTGGAGACTGTTGAAATATTTTGGTCCTCATCCAGTATAATTTTACTCAAGCTGTTGTTTTACTAAATTCACTTTTCACATCTTCACAAAATTTAAGACGTTATTAGGGTTAAAGATAAACCTTTAATGTTTATCCATTTCATAAATCAAAACGAAGAATCATAAGCATCGAATCAGAACCTTTAATGGATTTTTACTTTGTTTTTAAGTTGATTTCTAAACCGTTGTTGTCACTATTGACTCGGATATGTCTTAGCTCTGGGGCGTGATGGTGATTTTTAAGATGGAAAACATGTAACAGGTTTCCATAGAAACTACCAGAGCTATTGTATTGAATTTTTAATCTAAAAGAATAACAGCTGTTTAGATGAACTGAAACATTTCCTTTAGACCTATCCATGATCTAACCTATTTCCCACAGGGAAGTAAATACAAATATTTGATTATAGTGTTTTGTTGAAAGGTTTATTTGTTCCATATCACATATGTAGATTCATGGTTTTGAAACATAGCTCTATCAAAATAAACAACCTCGGAACACTGAGTACAACTATCGTCAAATATTTTCTCTATGCTGATTTAACGCAGAAATGTAATGTTTATGTTTATTTTAACTTATCAGAACCTCTGTTTTAAACCTCTTAACTCTTTTAACATGGATATGTTTTAGCTCTGGGTGGGTGTTGGTTGGCAATTTGCGCGACCAATATTTGAAACAGTGAAGTCAATTGGTTAGTGACGTCATATGGTTAGTGACGTAATAGCTTGTTTATAAGAACAGCTGTTTAGATGAACTGAAACATTCCCTTTATAATTATCCATGATCTAACCGAGCATATTTCCCAGAGGGAAGTAAATACAAACATTTTTACATATTCTTCGTCACGTATAATTTTCTTATGTTTTAATCAATAACTTACATCCCATTGTATAGAGCAATTTATTTAAATATAATATCTGAAACCTTAAAATAATTTTGTATGCCAGCAATTTGTAATTTTTTTAAATTTGGATAGCGAAAATATGTGTGGTAATTTACTGTAACAACTGCCCCTGCTACTTGAACAAGTTTTTACAGTATATTAAACATTACAGTATTACCATTTATTACCTATACCGTTTTATAAACTTATTTTAGAATTATAATTCCACCATATGAACCGTGACTTTTTTGTCGGTATGTAAAGAGAGAAAACTGAAATAACTAAAGGACAAAAAATGGCTATGTCAAATATTCGTATTATGTCTAATTATGATTTTTATTAATTACTATCTTTTTAATAAGTTAGGCATTACCAGCTGGAATGAGGGGGGGGGCTCTGTCCCCAAATATGTTTCAATTCTACCGAATATATAAAATTGTTTTCTCTTGTTGTTAGTTTAGTAAATGGATGATAATGTTTGAAATAGTAAATTTTTAAATGATATTAAAATAAAAATTAAAAATATGATAGAATATGTTTTTTATTTTAAGCTTACTAAATTAAATTAATTAATTAATTGGGAAAAAGTAATGTTTAGAATTCAAATTTGAAACTTTTATTCTTAACCTTAAAAGAAGGGGTGATTTTTTAAAATAAAAAATAGTAATTTTAATATAAAACGTAAATGATATATGTTAATATTTAAATCTGATTAGTGAAACTCAGTAATATATGTTTAAAAAAATCGTAGATAGATAAAAATTTGACAAAAGCTATATTTATTCGAAAAAGTACCCGATGGCATGCATCAGTTAAAGGTTTTATGAGACAATAGTTTAAAAATTTGAACAATTTATAGCCTGATGCTGGAAAATACCAGACACCAATGAATATCGGCTTGGGAGGAATTTGTAGTATTTTTATTCAAATTTACAAAATCTTTCAGCTTGAGATAAATCTACCATTCTTCCAGTGTAAGTGAAAGTGAATTTAATGCCCAACACAATTGATTAATTAATACATCTTAATATTTACACTCTTTTTAATACCTATAATTTTGGTAAGTATGAATTTATTTATTTAATATTTGTTGGTAACTCGTGGTACCGTAACTAGGTACACTACACTCGCTTAGCTCACCCCCAGGTCCCCGTATAGTTGTCTTAAGCTTCGTGTGTTTAAGTTCTAGTGTATCATATTTCCTATTTTTAAATAAGTTTTAGTGCCCGAAGAGTACTAGTTGTCGGCAGAAATATCCACAACGGAAACTCCTAATCGTTCTGATTACAGATAATTTTAAGTATAGATATCTGCCCATCGCTCATTTTGTTATCGTCCTTGACAAAAAATTTAAATATTTTAACTGAGAACCGTCCAATCCTAGGCCTGGCTACTTTGCAACATTAAACTGCTTTAACATAATAATAAGTTTTCAATTAAAAATGGCAACTTGGTCATAACTTATACCAGAGACCACTGGTTGAGTACTTCAACAGATAGTCAATACTGATAAATACTGAACAGGAAATTCGAACTCAAGGATAATAAATAAAGAACCACCAATTAACATTTTAAACCTATAAATAACCGGTTGATCAACCACTTGTATTACCCAGAACAAAGGCTCCTTTCCAACAGAAGCGGACTAATGCCTTAATCTACTTAGGCTAATTGTGGAACACACCAGGGACGGACCTGCTCGAATACAATATGTCTCCCGCTTCCTGTTGGAGAAGTTGATTTGTTAGACATTTCTTAAATAAAGGAAGGGGGTTTAAAGTCCCACCGCTTCATTAATATACCAGATAGTCACTGCTGACAAAGACAAGAAAACTTAAATTCCAGTGGTACTATAAAAAATAGCAAAAACAAAAGACAAGGAACTACATTATTGAACCATCCAAGTCTCAGAAGGTTCATGCAGGACTGTATATCTTGTCGATCATTTACTAAATACATGATACATTAACTAATTTCAAATACATCCCTAGTCAAAATAATGCCCCCGTCACAGCATAACTGCGTACTCATCAAATTTCCAAATCAATAATAATTTATTACAGGCTTGATCAATATCCGTAATAAATAAAAGGGTTTAGCTATTCTTCATAAGATTAACATGAGAAGGAGTATGCAGGTTTGCTGCTGTCAGGAATACTAGAAAGTGGTCTTTCTGGCATAAACCACTTTCATTTTGACCATTTATACCAAGTTTCAACCACATCAATCCATAAATAAAGGGGTTTGCCTAATCTATATAATATTATTAACATGAGCAATGAGTATGCAAGTTAGCTGCCATGATAAACACATTTTCTACATGAAACTAAACACCAACTTCCATCCAAAAGTATAGGTTAGTAATTGAATTATTTAAAATTTCTTATCCTTCATAAGATTGACATTGGAGCCCCGAAATATAACGTACTCCGTTTAGTTTGTTTATATCTCTGTAACCATTGGAGATAGAGCAACACATCAAAGTTCTAAATTATTTCATTTTTTGACTTGATTCTAAAGGTAAAAAAATTTGAAACATAAAGAATTACACATAAAAACGCAAAAGAAAGATTTAGAAAGCAAGATTTTGGGGTACAAACGCCCTCCTCCCAAACTACTTAGTTCGATTGACCGTTACCATTTTTACGAGAGTTATCGTGTTCAAGGACACACACACACACACACACACACACGTTTACCTCAAAATGAAAAATTAACAGGTCCCGGGCTTAGGTCTTGCCATGAGATGGTAATAGCTTCTTCCCTATAGGAAATTTTCATATATAATTAATGGAGAGCACAAACAAAAACTTTTATCATCCTTGTTTTCCTCACTGGAAAAACAATACGAAGCTAAAACAGATTTGGGGTTACAAGTTACTTCCCTCACTTTAACTTATCAAAAGGTTTCGTAACCTCGTTAATAATTAATAATAGTTATGACAAAGAAACAACATGTGATTGATGGATATTTATACCAACATCAGCCGCGCGCTTTCTGTTGTAGGGCACGCTATATAAATCACGCTTTGGTATTTCAGTTAACGAGGACGATGATTGATTGCGGATGAGTTGCTGAGAAACTGAATGTATCTGCTTGTGATTTATTAGGGTAGAAATCGCAATACAGGAGGCCTTTCCCTCAATAATTTCCAACTGAGAAACATTAGATGATTGTATTGAAAATTAATGCTTTTTACTCTCTCCTCATATACATAGTATATGGAGAAAGTATTGTTTTCGTCAACATTTTCTAATTTGAGTTGGAGGATGTATCCTCCTTAATGGATGTATCCGTTTTGAGGTCCCCTGAATCCATAAAACTAGGTCTCGACGTGATGTCTGTGCGTCCGTGTGTGTTTGTGTGGGTGTGTGTGTGTGTGCGTATGTGTGTGGCTGGGTGTGTACAGAGCCACAGCTTATCCCGTTGATCCGATTTAGATGGAATTTGGTACGTAAAACATATTCACCGTATCTCCGGGTCATTTTTTCAATTTTGAGTTTTTTGTTTTAAGGGTAGTTTACCCGTAAAACCCCTAAAAAACTGAAAATTAAAAATTTCTCAAAATGGCTCTAAAGATATTGCTTGAAATTTGATAGTTTATAGTGCACAGAGTACTAAATAATATGACACCACTCGCATGTCTGCGAAATTACGGTTAAAAAGTTACAGGGTTTCAAATATCGAAAAATAGTTTTTTTAATTTTCTGAAAAAACATCTAAGATAAAGTATTTTGACTATGACCATTGGAACTAGCTTAAAAACTAAATAAATTAGCATTCTGAACCATTTGTTTAAGACTAACGGTTCCAGAGAAAAGTTAATTAAACTGCACATTTGATAAATGTATGCCCAATCATTCTTAAAGAGAATGATACAAAATAAATATCCTACTTAAACACCATCACACTTGATATGAAGCGTAAGATAAAATCACCCATCAAAACCACTCAAAAACCTTAGTATAACCGCGGGGGGCTACACCCATAAAATTCTAATAATTTAATTTCTTTCTCTTGTTGTTATTTTCGAATCAAAAAGTTTTTTTTCTATTTTTTTCGTGTAAGACAAAGTACGTGGTTCATTTAATGTGCATAAATATTTAAAAATCATTTTCTGTTTCTGTGAAATCAATAATGCTTCTGTGAATTTAAGAATATAATAAAAATATATATGATGAACTGAAAAGTATTATACTTTATCGTTTAAATTAATAGGTTAAGTGTTTTATAAAAAAGTAGCACAAATTATTCAATTATTTACCTGCATTTTTATTAACTGTACATCGCTGGTCAGAAACCATACCTAAACCTAAACCTAACCGGAATGTTGCCTCAGGGGTACCCAGTAACTCAAATGTGGCTGTAACGAAACCTGGGGCCGGCGTCTCCTGTCAGACTATGAGCCGTCATGTCGGCCTTGCCCATGTGACTCACGCCGCTACGGTACATCTTTCTGTAATTCATCGCAAAGGCCTAAGCCAATGTTGATGGGCAGTTAGGGTTAAAAACCTAAAAACTAAAAAAATCTCAAACTAAAAATACCTCAGCCTTAAACCTCAACTGCGGTTCGAATGTTTTGATAGCCTAGTGGCTAGCGTCTTCGACTTTGGTGCAAGAGAACGTGAGCTCAAATCCCAGGATGTCCATTTGAGTTTAGATTATTTTAGAAAAACATGTAAGTGCCATATCACTATCTTTTCTCGATTAAATTATCTTATACAACTTATGAGTGTTCATAGGTCATTTTAACAAAAAAGTTCAGATCGAACTCAATAGTTATAGAAACAATATACTAACTAGTTACTTACAATTTGTATTTGATATCAAATTTATTAAAAAATTTATTCACTATCTAGTTATTAAAATTCAATATAAGTTTGAATTTGTAAAACAATATATCTTTGTATTTTTACATCTAAATTTAGAATTTAATAGTCTTCAACGATGAAACCTCACATGGTTGAAATATTTGCAAGTTTGCTCATAGATAGCGCTTTGTGCGGTCGTAAAATAATACTCGTAATTGAAAAGTATTGTGTTGGAAGTTGTATACAGCTAAATAAAGGGTTGCAGAAACAATGGATGGATTCGGTGACTGTAATCACTGCACGTTTATTGTTTGGAACTGTACCACAACTGACCCTTGCCGCCATTGGTTCGACCTCATTCGTTCACAACTTTGGCAACAAACTATCGACCTATGAGTTTGTGAGTGAAACTATCGACCTATCGAAATATGAGGGAGGAAATGGCTGTGAATCTGAGTGTCTTTATGGGGGGAATTGACGGGGCTCATACTTTAATTATTTACTATTAATATTAATTTTTATATATTCATTTGATTTTTTATAAAAATATTTTCTCTCTGTGCAGTTTTGTTTGAACTCACTCTATTTAAATGGTATTCTTAGATAAATTCAATAATTAGTTATTTTAAGTATCTAAACATAAAAAACGTGTTTCATTATTTATTACAAGCTTTTTCTTTGTCACAGCTTAAGCAGCCAAACTACATAATCTATTATAATATATTGTCAAATTACCTTTTTTTAAGTTTTAAGTAATATTTTCTACTATATTTTTCAGCAATGTACCAAACAGATCTATAAATTTTAGGTTCTCTGGCGAATATAAAACATAATTAAATTATTATTACCTTTCTGAATTAGAGGCCTATACAGGTATTTTAAGCCAAGATTTTGAAAGAAATGAGTGTATTCATATGGCCTTGAAATATTAAATCAGATTAAAAATTGAGACAGACATTTGATTTTTAATCATAAACCCCAAAACCTGTACTGAGAAAAATACTATTTATACAGTAACTAGCTGACCCGGCGAACTTCGTACCGATAATGATAAACATTTGGTTTTTAATCATAAAACATAATCACAAAAATTCCCTCTGAGAAAAATTATATTTATACAGTAATTAAATACCATTAAGTACTTTCTATTTTATGCTTGCTTCTTTAGCTTGCTCAATGGTTCAAATAAAAACAGCTGCTGTTTATATCTTAAAAGGTAAGGTACATATGTTGGAATCCAAAACAAAATTATTTCTCCATAACATTAACATTGGAACTTTGAAGGCGTATAGGGTAGAGATTTGTGGGATAATCGTCACAAAAACTATTAGACTTTCCTATTTTAGGCCTAAAGAACCAGTATACCAAATTTCAGCCTCCTAGGTAATCGGGAAGTGGGAGAATTAGTGATGAGTGAGTGAGTGAGGGCTTTGAATTTTATATATACAGATTAGATACAACTAAGTACTATTTTATGCTTGCTTCTTTGGCTTGCTCAATGGTTCAAATAAAAACAGCTGGTGTTCAAATAAAAACCTAAAGACAACATATATTGGAATCCAAAACAAAGTTATTTCCTCATAATATTGGCATGGGAACTTTGAAGGCGTATAGGGTATAGATTTGTGAGAAAATCGTACCAAATTTCAGCCTCCTAGGTAATTGGGAGAATTAGTGTTGAGTGAGTAAGTGAGTGAGGGCTTTGACGTTTATATATATACAGATTAAAATAGTCAATAATTAATGTTAGCAAACAAAATCCAGTTGGATATTACAATATCATGTTGAATGAGAGGCTTGGGAGATATCTTGGATATTTCCATGAGACTGAGCTCTTAATGATTCTGAAACGACTAACACGCTATCTATGACTGGTGACATTTACTTTTATATGGGTTGGGTTAATATAGGTTAATACGTAGGTGTGTACAATCCTGGTACAGAGCAATGTTATGCACACAAATGAAAAGCACCAGTTAGATATGTACCCCATGTGAAGTAAATGTAGTTTACAAATTCTTTAAAAATATTTATAAAACAACTATATAAAATGTATTTCTAGTTATTCTAGTAAAATTTACATTATATAGACTATAAATAATGGACTGAAAACCTAGAAACCTAGTACTGTAAGTAATATTTTTAAATAATTTTTATTTAGCCACATATAAAAGTTAGTTATACCCATATTGCATAAAAATAACCATCATTTTAGGCCTATCTATAATTAAATATAAATTCTTTTCAGGTACAATAGCCCAAATACGTTTTTTTCATTACGTACACGAAAAAATTAAAAACTAATATTTACTCATTTTAAACGACAAAACAATTACTCATTAAAATTATTACAAACTTATTATGAACTCCATTATGTAGGGCATGAAACAATGTTTAGGTGTATTTGATTGTTTTCGAATAAAACGAAGAAAGTCCAGAGCTAAAACAAGATTATCCAATTTAAAAACAGTAATTAATTAAAACTCGGATAATAAGTAAACTCTCCATCTTTTGTTAAAACTTATCCAATCTCTAGAGTCATTTATAAAACTTTAGCAATTTTCTTCCTAGATATCACTTATTCTGAATTCTGTGATTATTGTTCACAGGAACATTGTATCAACTTAGGTCTGTGAACAAATTGTTTAAAATGTTCCAACTTTAGAGAATGTTTCCTGCGTTAGGAAACGAGAAATAACAACTGGGTAGTTAACAGGTATCGAGCTCGTCTCGTAACAACTGGGTCACTTGTTCGATTCCGGACTTATTCACTATTTTTAATTGGGCTATTAATTAATTATCCGTCTAAGAACAAGTCGACGGTAGGTTGCAAAAAGACAATTGTTTAACGTTCCCTATCATTAAGCTTAAAATATTACCGACATAGACACATAATAAATGAATAAACGGTATTAAGGAACTATGATTTGCATTTCATATAATTACCATATTAATGACTGCTTATTAGTTTAAAAATGTACATATCAAAAGGAAGAATTGGCAGTGAAAGTGATTATTCACTTCAGTTTAATCAAATAATATTTGCGATGCGTGGTCAGCAATTACCACCACAGTACTGCCATCTGCGAGCTAATGCATGAACTAATGCCTCGTTTAGTTCACTGTTGTGCCGCTAGAGTACGATTTTTATAGCCAAATATGCGCTTTCTCAACGGTGTTCTTTTGGTGTAGTGGACTAAAAGCTTGTACTGACGAGTGCAACGTTAGGCCGATTGGACGGACGCGGGTTCGATTCTCGACCAAGAGCAATCCTAATTTGGCTTGCAAATGTGTGGTATAGCGGAGTGGGGGCAGACCTTAAATAAACGGTGACGGGCTTGGGAGGAATTTTATGGTATTTGTAGGCTTAATTGGGATTGTAGTGAACACTGTTTTGTTTCTTTTACGACTCTTAGCATAAAAATAAAAAAATACAAAGTAAGTCTAAAAGCTCCGCCACTTGCATGGTTAATAAAAAGCTATTTAAAGGAAACCTAACTCCTCGAAGTAACAACAAATATTTTTGTGAGGGTTTTATTAGATCATGTAACTGTAAGCTTCATACAAAGATCCAAAGATTCAAACTGTCGTTCACAATCATTAAATTTTAAAATTTTAAATAAATAAATAAAGACTCTCGCTTTTTAAAACAACTACATCGGATACATTTACTATATTCTCAATGCACATTAGCTATATCTATACATATCATATTTTTCGTGGAGATACGAGAACTGATGAATTAGATGTGGTGGCTACGTTTATGAGTTATATTTTTATAAAGTGTTATCCAACATTCATAAAAAATACGATTTTAATATAAATCAAATACATTAATACAAGCAAAATAATATTTAAAACGGGCGTAAAGCATTTTACTTACTATGGCCAGAGAATGAATTTACGACCAAACACAGGTTAAAATTAAGTTTTACTTGAAGGTTTATAAAAATACTACAGTGTACAGTGTTTATTGGGGTGTTTTACTGAAGGAGTAATAACGGTACTAATGTGAATAAAATGGTAGTTAAAAACCAGCTTTGCTTCCATGACAACGAAGAGTAAAACAGTAATGAATCAACGCTGCTAGCTAGAGCTGTAAGTTGCAGTTGTTAAAATATTTCTCTTTAGCCAAGTCTAAATCCATATTATGATTTATCGTATAAGGGAAATGCAAAAGATTGGTTTTACATCAAAATCTAAAAAAAACATTCAAAATAATCCCATATCAGGTGTGGTAGTGACGTATCTTGACTGTATGCAATTTTATTACAGTAATAATATTGCATTATTGTGACTGAAGGGGCCCTTTAAAGATTGAAAATCTCGTTTCTTACTAGCCAAATAAACAAAGTACTTAAAAGCCGCTACAGTATTTATTTTGGGACGGTGACGTGTCCTGTAATCAAACTGTAGGACGACGTACAAACGTACAAATAATAACGAGAGTACCCTTTAATTAATTTCTAATTTTTATTGATGTCTTGAGGCAATTTATCCAAAAACTATCGAAAAGTTTATTGGTAAAAAGTAAAAATAAAAGTATTTAGTTTTAAAAACATTCGAAAGTAATTGTCAAGACCCTTTTCACCCTAAGTGACCACCCTTTTGCACACAACGAAAGTGTGAACTCTCTTATGTATTATATGTGATAAAACTGAAAGTAACATTATAGTTGTGTCTAGTGTTAACAATACAACAATAAGAGCTAAATTCAAAAGTACCAATTTAGATTTAGAATGATAACAACTAGCTGGAATCAGCATTTTAATATAAAAATGGGTTTAATTTACTGTCAACTAAGATAAAAACTATTGTTCTCAGATTTATTTGAAGGTTTTAAATAAAATAATCCAAGTTAATGTATTATCGGTTAATTAATAAAAGTGATCTAGTAAGAGTTACACTGTATTTACGTCATTGACGACAAAACGTGTGATATTTATGGACCATCCAGGCAATTTCCCAAGCGTATAAAGCCTGACCCCATCATTCTCAGATTTATTAAAACAATATATTTATATTTTACGATAAGAAAAGCAACCTCTTGTAAAATGTAGATTGTGAATTACATTTTTTCACTCTACACAAATTCCTAATCTTATCCTAACATTAGAACATAACATTATATGCGTTGTATAACAACTAAAATAATTATTACAGGCTTACAAACTATACTATATTACTTTATTTTTGTGTTTTTTCATTCACTTTAACTTTTAACCAACATTTTAAGCCATCTAAAAAGTACAATAATTTATGTGTAAAGTGTTAAAGAGGTGTAACTTTCCGATTCCCGGTGATAAAGTATTTAGGTCTAAATAGATTAAACTACTTTATTGTTAAACTAATATATTGTTATCCAAGCCTGTAATTTCTTAAGATAAAAAAGATTTTATTGAGTACAAGCACCAAGGAAAACTTAAAAAGATGAAGTAATATTTTAAATTCTTTTTGTACAAAGTACTGTAAGAAACTTTATTATTTCTATTATTTTTTAATTATTAAGAAAATTATGTCCGTTTGAAAGTAAAAACATGTACTTTTTGACATATAAAAAACATTATAAAAATTTGAATATTTTATAGACTTCAGATGTTTGGCATCAACAATTCCATTTTTATTTAAAACTATCTGTAAGCCCATTCTGTGTACGGGTTGTAGGATTCAGTAAAAGAAGAAAGATTATCATACCAACATGTAAAGGTGAAATCCTAAATAAATCAGTACAAAGAAAATTAATAAATACCCAGCTTTATTACATAGCATTATTTTACAATTGAATAGATCAGAACATTTATATCATTATTAAAATTTGCTATATAATTTAATGGAGAATAGGCAAACTCCCTTATTTATGTTCAGATATTGATAAAACTTGGTATATGGTCAAAATAAAAATAGTTATGGTAAAAATGCCTACATCCAGTGTTCCTCAAAGCAGCGAACCTGCATACTATTTCACATGTGTATGTTTTGGAGAAAAGGCAAATACTCTTATTTTTCAACAGGTATTGATTGATCAACATTGTCATATACTTGTATTATTATTGCCAAATTATTGAGGTGTAAATTCGCTGGGTACGGAGGTCTGTTGTGACAGGGGTTTTTCAATATTTACGTTACTTTATTAGATGTCGTTACTTCTATTTAGATAAATATGAATGAACCCGATAAAACGGATCATGTCGTCTGCTTGCCTGCAGTAATTACCACTACCCCTTGAATCCCTCAATCACGGGTCCTGTCACGCCCGTCATTGAGATCTGACTGGCAAATCATTTGCAAGATCAAATCCCACATTTCATTTAAAACAAGGTTTAACTCTATTTCCTGCCAGTTAAAAAAAAATTAAATTATAGATTATGTTAATTTTTCCCTATACTTCATTTAAAATAAAACAATACATCCATTAGTCCAAGTACATTTAATTACTATAGAATTATAATATAAAATGAATATACAACCAGCATGCTTGTTTTCATGATGTTATCTGTTTGGTAATAATAAAATAATACTCCAAATAAAGCAATACTAAAATTACTTTCCAAACAAAATTAAGGTCGATGAAAAAGTATCCACATATATAACATTTGACTGAGTCCGATTGGAGTGGTTTGGAAAGCAAAATACTTTGTTGGCCATTTATTTTTAAGGGGAGAAGGCTGTTGAACGCCCTCCATGCGTTTCTTAAGGGAGTACAGTACTATACATATGTACCTTTTGCAAAAAAATACATAAGCTACAGACTTGAAATTTTTACTATGTCTTGACTACCAATTTATGATGAAACTGGGGCAGAAGCATAATATTACAAGACAAAATAAACATTTACCTTTTTACAAAATATTTTTATTTAAATAACTGCACCCTCCACATCTATTATTTTTGTACAGTATGTGTAATACACATTTATAAAACAACAGTAAAAGTGTCAGCCTTCTGTCACAACCTGAAGCTGAGATAAACACATTTGTTAAAAAAACACTTTTTCCGGAAATCGCGATTAAAGTTGTAATAATGATGTAATAACCTAACTTTATTTTCAATTTTCACAACAATAACAAGTACTCACATAGCAGAAGCAGACAGCTGCTATGTGAGTACTTGTTATTGTTGTGAAAATCGGCTTCACTACAGGCAGTCTAAGAGAGAAAAGTGAAAAGTAACAGATATGACAATGCAATATACAATATGAACTCTTAACACTCAATATATATTTTTATTGTTAACACAGGTAAACTTATTTAGATCAAAATGTTAATTTTCACTCTCTAAATATGTATTAAGAGTCTACAGTACCTACAATGTTGGGGTTTTACTGTAATAGTGATTACAAACTTTGAAAATTCCTCTCTTCACCAATAATTTTAAAATAAAGAAACATTAGATTAGTTAAAAATCTTATTTACGATTATATCTCTCATTCAAATGTTAGTTAATCTATTTTGCAATGATTCAAAAAAATTTTTGAGTGGCTATTTTTTTATAAATTTGATATGCATCCACTGAGGAAATGAGTAAATTAAACTCAGAAAAAATAAAGAGCAAAGAAGTTCCATCATGTTGGGTGCTTTCGTTTTCATAAAGAAGGGTAAAGAAGGGGACCTGCTTCGTCGTTACTGAGAGGGATAGAAATTGAGGTAAGATCCATTTCAGCTTCTCTAGGATACAAAGCGTAAAAATTACCAAAAATATTATACTTTTAAGCAATGTACGGACAAACACTTATTTTATTTATGTAGATTTGAAACCCCCTTATTTATAAGTTTAGCATTTCGTGCAACTGCTTAAGGTTTTGGCCACCTTAAAAAGGTATTTAATTTTAATACACTATACTACACTAATGGTCATGCCATCATACAAATGTCGTGTTTAAAAATTAATGTAGCGTTGTCGGGTTGTGCGTCCCATGTCAGGGAGGCTTACATAAAACACGGCCACCACAAAAGGCCTCTGTGTACTTCCTGCATCCCGAAATTAGAGCTACACTCATTATTTAAATGACCGAAATTGCTTTCTAAGTCTCCCAGATGGTAAAAAGGTCTTATTTTGTGTCTCGCTTTTCCCACTAAAAACTATTTATATGTAATTACTTTGATGATTAAAAGGATATTTTATGATGCTATCCTTCCGATTCACACAGTTAAATTAGTGAATGGTTTAAATACCTTATTGTTTACATAAAACTGGGACGGTGGTGTGTCCTGTAATTGAGCTACTTGGAATTATTTACGAATTGTTGATAGTTATACGTTATGATTGGTAGATTTAATATTCTCTGGTGTGGATTATGGTCCGCACTATTGAAGGCTTATTCATCCGCAAATACCATCCTCATAATTAGACCAGTTCATTATTCAAAGGCAAAAGTGGTTTGGATTCCAAGTTAAACTGTAGGTCCCTTAGATGTCATTGGATGTTAGACTTTTAATTAACACTTCTGTCTAGGGAACAGGTCAGTATCAGTCAGTAACAAGACTACAAGATCCAACCACAATCACGTTACACTCATATCTCATTTATACTTGGCTTATTTTACCAAGTATAATCAGATTTATATGAACCTTATTGTGCTGGGGGTTTTGCTCACAACTACAGTTTAACCCGTAGGAGGTCTTCATCAGGTGTAAACTTTTACGGCCACCCGCCTCACCACTCTAATTTGACCCTGGAAACGTGCCGCCCAAGGGTGGGGTGGATGAGAGCGGGAGAAAAGAAAAAAACTGCGTGAATGGCGTGCAAAATGAAATATATTGAATAAATTAACAAATGCGCACGAGTGAAATCACAATCACAAACAAATCATAGTAAAATACATAATAACTACAAACAAATTCAAAATTCATGAAACTAGTAAACATTAATAGATTTACAATGTTACCTTGTACCTTGCTATCATTCTCCATACTCAATATATTTTTTTTAAATTATGATATTAAGAAAATGTCCTAAAGGTTGAAACGTGTTGTTAGAATGAAAAATGTTATTAACGGATACTCAGTTGATTTTTTCAATTATACTTTTTTAATATAATTAATTTTTTCTAACATACTAACTTACGTGGTTGGTAAACGCACTATTTAATAAATAATTAAATTTTCACAAATGAATTAATAAATAAATAAATATCCTATGTTTAATAATGCAAAAGCAAGTTGTTTTTTAATTTGAGTGCCTAAAATTTTGAACACTGCAGTTCCATAATTCTATCTTCAACTAGTTGAAGTTGGAACTGATTAATCAATTACTATCTAAAAGAGTGAAACAGATTTTCTGTACCAGTGATAGACAGGTTATGTAAGACTTTTGTCTTGACTGACATTTATTCTCCTGTCAAGGATAAAGTTCGATGTAGCCAGTGAGTTGTAAACAAGAAATGTTTGTGGATAAATCCTTACAAGCGGCTCACTGTCAACCCTAATCTA
Organism: Nephotettix cincticeps; assembly: GCA_023375725.1. Classification (NCBI taxonomy): domain Eukaryota; kingdom Metazoa; phylum Arthropoda; class Insecta; order Hemiptera; family Cicadellidae; genus Nephotettix; species Nephotettix cincticeps. The sequence goes on from CM041789.1 coordinate 54,821,074, forward strand.
GACGTAAGATCACTTTTTGTAACAGATCACTGTTTCATCTCGTTCACGAATCTTATTTTCGTGTCACACACAATCAAAATTATCCAGCAGATTCCTACCTGAATTGGAAGAAACTGTAGGGTTTTTCAATAGGCTATGTTCTAGTTTTTTTTTTTATTTAAAAGACATATTGCCCTAGAATGTAACAATAAAATATTTTGTAAAACCAAAAGCTAAGAATGAAATATTTTTACGTTAACGAATTTACAGTAATTTTATGTTGTATTTATGTGTTGTTTAAAATCTGAATGAGTTTTGTGTAATTTATAAAAATTGTGTTCCATCACATCGCAAATAGTCCTTGTATTTTAACAATTATTTTGAAATGAATCGACCTCAAAATTTTGTGAGTGGGTAAGTTTTATAAATATTATTTTTATATTAAAAAAATGTGCAAAATAATAGATGGGTTTTTTCATTTTTACCAATGTGTGAACGTATAAAAAGTATCTGAAATGAATTTTGAGATTGAAGCATGACAAAGGAGAGTAAAATGGAATTTTAATAAAAAGAAAATTCATATTTGAACGAGAAAAAAGGATCGTTCCATTCACGTGACAATGAAGTTATTAATTCCCGTCAAAGTGAATGAGACTTGGACTTCTAACACTTTATTTGCACGTGCAAGCTGGTCGTTTCCCTCATGATCATTTTTACACTTAAAATAGTTATCTGGTGAAAATTACTGATTAATATGAAAAGTTATTAAATGAAGAAGCCTTATTACAAAACGTAATATGCATCTTGAACTGGTTTGTTGAGTAACATTATTTTTACTAAATGGATTGTGATATTAATATTATTTTCAATTAGTTTCTTTACTTTTTTAATTACATTTACATTTTAATATAATTTCAGATGAAATTGTACAGTTGTACTTACGTAAATACATGAGTAATTGTCATTAATAGTTTATCATGAATGTTTTTTATCATACAGCTGCGTGGTAACGCTCTAGCCTAGCAAGTGAAAGGTTGCTGGACCAAAACCAGCTGCCGGCAACTCCTGTCAAATCGTAAAAGTTTACCGTGTTTAATTCACCACACAGACCTCTGCATAGAGTGTTTGAATAGTGATGGGCAGATTAGATCTCAAAAAATGGCTCCCTATTTATGAGATGAAATAAAAACTGTTTATTTAAAAAAGATGGTTACAAATTGGTCTTAAAAACATGAGATATATAGACCCACACATGGGCAGAAGTCTGTGTGTGCGGGACGAGTTCCACAGTCGGGAAATACATCAAATTATATAGAGTTTCCACATGTGCAAGGTACCAGTAAAATAAAGGTTACTACATAAAAAAACTTAAGTTATGTAGGCCACTTGAAAAACATGAAAAATGAAAAACAGCTTATCATAAGAGCAATGCATGAGAAGATGGACCGACAAGCCCAAACTCCATGATTTATGAGCATGATCGAAGTAGAAACCCCACACGCACACTCACACACTCAGACACGCGCACACACGCACACACACTCACCTGACACGGACAAACATTCATCTATACTGCGAGGAGAAATATTTTTTCACTTAATTTCTACCAATTGTTGATAATGAAAGGTTACCTTTGTTTTAAGGTGAGGATCTGCATAGATGCGGATTTTTGAGATAGGAAGTTTTGAACAAAGTCGATAATGTAATGTGACGAATGTGAATGATTATTAGATTGTAAACCGTTATCTTGACCTAATTAGGACCACTTAGTATTGACTGTAACTATTTTACACACATTTTTTAAGATTGTACTCAACGTTAAATAAAGTTCTTACGTAACCATGAATAGGAATTTAATTTGAATTGTGGAATTTTTAAAGTTTTCTACAAATAAAGTTTTCTACCCTTGAGTTTTATCAATTTAAGTGGTTTTAAATTCAAGTATTCTTGGTGAAAAACATAATACTCAACTTAAGACAAGTAATTGTGAACGTGTTCCTTCTCTACAAGGTAATCTGGCCAACGCAGCTTTCTCGACTGACAACATTCGTTTTTATGAGGTCAACAGCTGTCCGCAGTTATTGTTCTGTGAGGCCATCTTTAAATTCAATAGATTTTTATGGAAAACGGATACATATAAATAAATGTTAACCCATAAAACCGTAGATTAAGATGAATCAGTGTTTGTTAACGTTTTTACGTTACGAATAGACAATTAATTCATGGAATGAAATAATGATGTTTTAAGGAGACCTGGTAAGTCCTATACCGCACATGTTCCATGTGCTAATTTGGTGTACACTTATCTCAAAAACTAATAAAGATAAGTGAATGCAATTTTTACCATCCTTTGCCTTGGTCGTTGAAGCACACTTTAGCAAGGTTTTACATACATATATTTTTTCTAAAGCTATAATGGTTTTTAAGTAAGCTTTTTAAATGCTATATTTTTCTTAAACTACTTACGAAACTAAGGCTTACAGTAAAATCCTGTGTTAAAATATGCTTCAATAACCGTGGAAAAACTTCATTATCTTTATTGGTTCCTAAACTGTGCACGAAGTTTTAAAAAGTGAAAACCGGAAATCAGCTGACCAACTCAGCTGATTTGCACATGTAGGCCTTTAAGCAAAAATTTATTACATATTTATATACTTAAAAACCATTGCCTCCCCAACCCTTTTGAAAAATATGTAAATTATTACCCATAATAGTAGTTTTCAAAAATTAAACTTTACGATTCGTAAGGTATACCTATTTTGCATTACCTACCATGAATACAAACTAAATACAAATTATATTACGGGTTAAGAATATATAAAATAAATTGTACAATATTAGGACCACTGCTACTATCAACAATCGTAATTTACAAAATTTTAGAAGAAAATGGAAGATTCTTGTGCTTCCAATAACTTGTATATTTTTAAAGTTTTCCCAGACCCGCCTTCAACAAAGGGGTGTTCAATACCCCACAGGATATTATGCCCCTCCAAACAAATTACTCCTGACCCCGCCCAAGATCAAGAGCCACCGTTCATAAAAGAATTTATTTATTTTGAAGCAAAGCGTAGTTAATATTGAGAACTAAAAGTAACCCAATGACAAAGTTGCAGTTAGATTGTGTATTACGTTAAAATATCACAGACTAATTAAATTAAAAATGGCGTTGGAGGACTGAGAGCTCTTTTAGTCTCATCACTTTGAAAGCTAAAACCGCCTCAAACAGCCTGCGCGACCGCACCAGATTTAATTAAACTGTTATTGCCAGGTGACTGACGCTGTAGACAATTGAACCGATACATTGATAGATAGCTTTATTGTGTTGATTGTTCTTAAATATTTTAACAATGGAACTAAAAATGATAATCCAATGTAAATTAAAAACCCGATCCCCACAGGAATTAACCCAGATTTCCAGAGACAATGAATAAATCACTAAACGCCACGTATCCCACTATCTGGGTTTTTGTATTTGCTTAGATTGACCCGTTTATGATAAAATAAGTAAAAATTTCCCTGTGGGAAATGTCTTTTATCGTGAATATGTCTTAGGGGGACTGTTTCTTTTAATTAGCTTTTACATGTACAGCAATAAAGATGGTAATAGTTATTATAGTTAATATTTAATAAATATTTATTAGTTTCTCTAACCTACTCCCCCCAGAGCTTAAACATATACATGTCTAATTATACTTAAAACTTAGTTTTTAAGTGTTATTCTCTCTGAAATAATTAGTAGGGTAGTTATAGTGCCGGATTTCAAAACTGAATGTATTTTGTGACTCTACGTGACAAAAACGAATTGGCAAATTAGGAGTGATGGTTCAATTGGTAACATAGAATATTCTTAATGAGGTATAATTAAAGTAGATCGGCTTTATTTTGGATCTCAAAGATTCCAAACAGTTATACAAAAAAGTCTCTGTTGTAATCGGTGGGAAATTTAGGCTATTGAGACTCTCTCTCTTTAAAAATTACTAGATAGAAACTTGTTCCTAATTCAACTATCCACCAAAAAGGCCTCCAACCTGCGTGATGCGATTAAAGGGAGCGAGGTACCAGAATAGAATTAATTACATTGGCTAATCAGGTTAGCCAACCATGATCCGACAAAAGTGGTCTACCACAGGAAAAATATCCTAAAATATATATGTCGCTATCCCAAGCTCAAATAGTTCGTGAATGAATTTTGTTGTAGTTAATCTAAAACTTTATTTTAATAAGTACAATGTAATGTTTTTGAAATCTATTTGATTACAACGAATGTGTTAAATTTATAATTTAAGCTTATAATAATAAAAAATGAATTTAAGAAACAAAAGACAATACTTTCGAATACATTGTTTGTCAGTTTAAATTGTACGAGGAGGTTTCAAAATTAATAACAATACTTATTGCACAATCCTCTAATGAATTATTAACTACACAATTGACAAGTTGACGTAAATTACTATGAAGATACGCGTCTTATTAAATTACCTTGTCAAAACTAACAATGATGGTCACTTTATAATAAATGTTTCATTAACATAGACAGAACAAATTAAACCAAATCCACAAATTAGTTTCATTTTTGTTGCTAAGTTCTTTCAAGATGAAGCTTTTATGGTTGGTTTTACTTTTAACACGTTATACTTTTTCGTTAAAATTCACAAGTTCCCCTTCCCAGGATTGTGTATGGACCAATACAGTCAAGGTGTTTCGCAGTCATTTCCAGTACACAAAAACACTAGGTGTATTCTTACCCCCAGATTTATACATTTCCAACACAGTAGCAAACTACGTAACATTACCTATTGTACTGTACAATCAAGATCATTTAGCAGCCAATTGTACAAACAAATTGGAATATGACGGATATGTTTTCATAACGAAGGAAAAATTTTCGAATCCAAACAGCATTGCTCAACTCTTAGTTTGTTTTAACCAAACTACGATAAAAATGAATATTAAGAGAATGATGGTGGTTGGTATAAAAAGTAAGAAAATGGAAGAGGAAGATGACGTAGAGATTTTGGACTTCTTTCACTGGATGTGGTTAGATTTCAAGATAGTTAATTTAGTGTTTCTAATTATATATGAAGGTACTAGCAACTGCAGGGATACGAAATTATTCGCCTACAACCCGTTTAGTGCAGAACTTCCCTCCAGTCAAGGTAAGCTCATCAGGGTAGAACCAACCACCAACGTCTACACAACTTTACAAAGTAGATTCAAAAACTTAAACGGATACCCGGTGAATGCATCTATGTTCCCTTTTGTTTTGGGCGTGCATCCGATGTTGATAGATAAACGGAATAGTATTCGAGGTGGGGCAGACCTCACTTTCCGATGGGCCATCGAGCAACACTTCAACCTGAGTTTTGTGACTCACCCCCCAGCAGACAATATGGAGCACGGGTACGTGAAAGACGGTACACCGGTTGGAGCCCTGAGGGACGTCATTTACAATGACGCAGAGTTCGCTGTTAACATAAAGTTCGTGCAGTGGTATAACTCTTATTTGGTCCAGTTCGTCTGTCCAAGAGTTGAAAGCGGAATGGTCATAGTTACCGGAAAAAGAGGAAGACTTCAAGGGTGGAAAATTTTTCTACACGTTTTCAAACCGATTGTAGCAGTTTGTTTTGTACTTACATTCATAGTGTGTTGTTTATTTTCTCTGCTGTTAACTAAAACGAATCAAAATCTTTGGAAAAACGAAAGTAAAAAATACATTTTTTGGTTTACGCTTGTGTTAAAATCAAGTTTATCAGTCCCAATGTTGAGAGTACCACACAGAAACTCACATCGGATTTTGATGTCGAGTTGTCTTTGTTTCGGGTTGGTTATTATAAATATATTTATTGCGCAGTTATTCCATTTGGTGAAAGACAATCCTCATCTACGAGATATGCAAACTCTAGAAGAGCTGTTTAGGTCAAAGATGCCTATTTATGCCCCTTTCAAGGGTTACTTGGCATCTTTTGACTACTTGAATGACTCGTCACTTCGAGATGTCAAATACCAACCTACCTATCGCAGGTGGAATACTTCGTCCGGCTATCCAAGGACTCTGAGCAAACGGTTTGCACTTCTCATGCACACCACACTGTTGAAGTCGTACATAGCTACTGATTTGAACGACAAGGGTAAAATACACTTTCTCAAAGAAGTTATAGACAATTGTTACATGGGAAACATGATGAACTCGAGAAGTGTGTTTTTTGAGCACATCAATGAATTTGCTGAAAAACTTGTCCAGTTTGGGTTTTTTAAGAAATGGGACAGTGAATATCTTCTATTTCTTAGAGAACTGAGATTGAATACGTCTGTTGAGTGGACGAAGCCTAAAGTTGGACGTGGATTGGTGATATTGAACATGAATGATCTTAAACCTCACTTTTACATACTTACCATTGGTCTTTTGTGTGCTGGGTCGGTGTTTGTGATGGAGATATCAATTAAACATGTACGTAGGTATTTCAAAAGGTTTATGCGAGGACAAATTTTAAATTCTTTAAGTTAAAGCTCCACAAGTTTGAATCTATTACGTTGACTTTTTATGATCAGTTTGTACCAAATAATGAACAGCACATTGGAGTAGGAACAATCAGTAGTATCAATACTAGTAGTGGAGTAGGTATCAATAAATTATTCATAATTCACTAATATGTATGATAAGTCTTATTTAAAAAGTAAATGGATCTATAATTTAAATTTTACTCTTTTACAATCATAAATATACTATGTTTGACTTTACTAGTTCAGTTTGAGGTTTCTCTACTGTTTTAATATTTAAAAAAAATATTTACTTATTAAGTACTGTGTTTACTGAAAATATCCTACCCTAAACTCAACCATTATGGGCACCGTGTAACCAGAAAAGTTACAGGTTACGATTTTTTGTTTTTAGTTTCAAAAGTAAAGTTTTTAAATTTTTTGTTAACAGGATATACTATTTATAACGATATGAAGCATATAACTTGATAAGTAATAATAATATAAATAGTGTGCTGCAGTGCAAGAAAACCACCTCCGGGCTGTTGTATTTTACATCTTTCCTAAAGTCTCTTTTTTGGGATGTTGTACCTTTTTCTCAGAAACTACCTGAGGTATCTCGATGTTGTTTTATATTTTATTCCTCTCTTTCTGATATACATTCTTGTGTCTTTTGGGTTTTCTAGGGTAAAAGTAATGTAGCTAAAAAATGTAAACTCAGTTTAAAAAATATACGTCTCAAAAATATTTTTTCTAATTATCAAAACCCCACTCGCTGAACCAAATGTAATGAAATGTTATAATTATGTACGAAAAGGTACATGAAACATGTGGTAAAAAGATTTTAAATCTTATGCCTTATAATTTCTGAGATAAATGTACATATATTTGACCAAAATAAAATGGGAAGGATACTGGTTACTTGGTCCCCTTTAAACTTCTATCTGTGTTATTTAACTTTATAAACTCAATACTGTGTAGTAAATATTATGAAGTGAAAAATGAGTACTACGTAAAATATTTGAATATAATAATTAAAGCACAATCGATAAAATAACCACTATGGATTTTGAGTGGTAATATTTTCTACAATGTTTCCCTATAAATTTTTAGGCTATAAATTTTACACAGAAATGGGTGTAATATTAAGGTCGGTGTATTGATCTGAAGAGCATCGTAAACATTCTGAACAAAATCAAAAGAGCGTTGCGTTAACCAATGAAGAAGATGCGCTTAAAACGTGTGTGTAGAGCACTTGACGTTGGAAGAAACGTTTCAGATAAACGAAAGAGACAACCTTTTTGGCTTTCCGGATTTTTCACAAATGTTTGAATTTGAACTGTCAGTTTCACAAAAGCATAAAACATTACTAGTTAATAATTTTTTAAACCATTTCCATCCGAAAATGAAACCAGCCAAACTCGCGACTGATCCTCAAGAAATGGAAGAGCCTGCCGGGTGCCACGGAAAGCGACATCACGCCGAAGGGAGAGTTTCTCACAGAGGTACTGAGGCTCTCCAACACTGACAGCTTTGTGGACCAAACAAAATGTCAGCACTCTACATATGACATCCATGGGGGGTAGGTGCTGTCCCTCCCTAAAAGGTGACACACGGTCAAGGCAGAACACAAACCTGATGGCGCTGTTCTGAACCTTCTGTATCCTCCCCATATTCTCCTTGGAGATACTAAAGCAGTATTGAAATTCTGATAGAATCAGTAACTGCACAGGCTGAAATTTTGCTGCCTTTTGCAACAAATGGAGGTTAATGGATAGTATCAGTTGATGGAAGAAGAAGGGCAGCCGAGTAGGAGAAGACCTGGCGAATAGCTGAGGCGCCAGGAAAGCCCAAGAGAAGATGGTGGGACAGTGTGATAAAAGTCATCGCAAGAGCAGGAGCAGCAATCGATGAGGCACAGGACAGAGAAAGTAATGGCTAGAAGTTGTTGGTGAGGCCAAAACCCTACTCGGGTATCAATGGCCATGAGATTAAGAGTAGTAAGTAAAAAAAGAAAATTACTTCTAATACACAAAGACAATCTTTATAACTAGACAAAAGTCTCTTTTGTTATATAGAGAAAAAACTGGTACGAATTCCACGTTAAACTGTAAGTCATATGGAGGCTATTAATTGACAGTGCTGTCTCAGGAACACTTCAGCTTTAGTCAGTAACAAGACTACAAGATCACGCCACAATCATCTTACACTCAATTATCATTCATACCTACCTGCGTTGTTTGCCATGTAAAAGGGTAATCGAATTTAGTTCTTCTAAGCATTAGTTTTTAATTTTTGGGAGTAGAATTTATAACAAAAGTATTCTTAGTTTGAGTTTATGTAAATATTTTTCGTTTATATTCACTTATCCGATAAATATGTTCAAAAATTAAATAACGGTTTCAGAAAAAAGAAGCACGTGACGTGTGTACGCGTTAAATTAAATTTACCAGAGAGAGAGAGTGTGTGTCGTTGACACAGGGTAAAAGGTTTCAGAAGGGCTGAATAAGAGCTACCAAAACGCGTTATGCTGTACTTCAACACTCTCTCAAACCACATTGTCTTCATTTATTCAATGTTACTTTATTTATAATATTTATCTATTTAAATCTAAACATTGTATGTGAGTTTATATTTATTATACATATAAATATATTTTATATATAATAAAACACAAGTAAAAACACATATGAAACCCTTGGAATCATTTATTTAAAAAAATTATATTATAAAATGTATTCATTTTAAACAAATCATTATAAACACAACGAATTCGTTATAAAAATGAATATATAAAATTAAAATTTTGCAGATGCCTAAGTACTAACTAACATGCGTTGTATCAATGTAAACATAAACTAAACAACCGTTTATTTAAACTTACATTTACTTATTTACTTACTTTTCTTCAGAACTATTTATTCAATATCTTTAGTCGATATCATTTGAAATAAGTTTCAATTTTGAAACGACTTATAACAGTAAATTGTAAGTAAATTATAAGCGAATACTACACTATTTTTGGAACGTAATTTTAAGGCAAATATAAAATAGTGATGTGTCATATAAAAGAAGATGATTTGTAAGGTGAGTCATAAAGTCATTTTGTTAGTTCCATAAATATCACGAAAACTTAAATATCTCGTAGAGTGAGAAATTTTAGTCCTTTAGCTATGGCTAACTTTGTGGTTGGAAGAGAAACTCCACTTCTTCTTGGCCCACAAAAGCTGAGGTGCTTCTGAACAAACTCAATGGGTAGTTTAAGGACTTCTAATTCGCTTTGGTAGGCTGAAAGCAATTCAACATTATAAATGTGTTATGTAAACATTAAAACTAATATTACAACGTATTAAAGCTATATCTTTTACAACCTGTAACTTTCATTCGAATTTCAAGTATTTAAATTTTAGCCTATTTACTTTAATACTGTTTTTTATCTCAGAAAATAAAAGGATAGCTCATGGGAAATTTGTCACATAAAAATAATCTTTGCCCTTTCAATTTTTTGTTTTTAAAATGCCTTGAAAAAAACCAATAGATACATAAATAATAGGAACAGCATGTAATATTGGGCAGCATAATAATAGGTATTGCAGCAGGAAATAATAATATCCTATGGCCAATCGTATTTTCCATGTTACTATAATATTTACCTCAAAACATTACCTCTTATAAACATTTTATCTTGGATGTTGTGATGTATCCAAAATATAAAAATGTATTTCAATTATTGAATTCAATAGATTTTGATGGAAATCTAAAAACGATGGTGACCAGTTTAAATTCATTGTTGCTGAAGTTTCGCTTGTTGTTTTTAATTAAAATTCGACGCCGGTGATAATCAGTTACCAAGATAATTGGAGCTTGTCATGGCGTTCTGTTACTTGTACAATTATTTCATTTATATCTTCTTAATGGTGAATAATTTTGTTCCTGTTGCCTTGTCATAAGCTAAACAATATAATAACCATTCATTTCATTTACCTACTTCTAATAAAAATTCAAAAGTTGAAACAAAACTATATTAAGTCAGTTAAAAATAGTCTCTAACTATTTAATAATTATAATTTTGTAACGACATATACTTTTTCACTGAAATAAAGCATTACTATTATTTGTGGGAATTTCAAGGACTCTTATTTATGGTATTTGAGTTACTTTTATAACAAGAGATTAATTTACTTTGCTCTGTGATATACTAACTATAAACTATGAGGTGGATTTGATACGTTTAACTGAAAATAATGTTTACATTTTAACTTTATGTTATTTAGATTTTTATTGCGGAAAATTTCCATCACAACTTTATGTAAAACGAAGTTTCACGACGTTTCAGGATCTGGAATCTGATCCCGTCCTCATGTGAACCAATATATAAAACATAACACAATTAGCACATAATCCGGACTAATCCGCTATAAAGTTGAAAGCACAAAAGTTTAAAGCAGTCAAAAAACTTGACCCATTCACTAAAACCATTCACTAACCATTACACACATAAGAAACATAGCACGTTCATTCGTCACGGACACTCAAAGAAAACTGAACAGGATTGGGCGTGTCCTACTGGAAACATAATAACCGTGGCAAAAACCTGAAACCCCGGCGAAATATGTCTAACATATTTTTAATTTTATTTATTATTATTATTTATTTATTTTAACACGTAAAACGTCATGAAACTTTAAATAAAATTGTGGAAAATGCCCACAATAAGAATCTAAATAACTTAAACCCACCGTCACCAATAATGAATTTCAAACAAAGAATTTTAGCTTTGCTGAAGGTCTTTGGCGAAACGATACTTTACCAGACAGCTTAGTGACAACGTGGGTAGATCATACTATACGATGAGTTTTCACACAACCACGCACATTGTCACAAAGCTGTTTGGCCAAAGGCCTTCACCAAAGCTAAAACATAGACATTAACACATCGTTTAACAAATTCACTAAGTTCCATGGCTTCTTCACAATGTTCCTTAGTTCCAAAAAGAACGAAAACTGGAAAGTTTCGCGAACTGGGTCTAATTCATCGCACTTTGTGTGTCATTCTTGACAAACAGCTTGGCTGCTCAAACTCCGTTTCATCCAAGCGAGGTCGGTTACCCAAAGCCAATATTCGGCAGGGTATCGTTGCCTAAAAGGCTCGTTTGGAAAGAGTTGTTGAACGTTAGTTTGACAAAACACAAACATAACTATTTGTTTGTTGTTTAACACTAAAACACTTTATTGTAATAGGTTTCAGATCTGTTTAAAGGATACCAAAACGTTTTCCAAAAGTTATAGAATCACAAAAGCAGGTTTCGCCATAGTGGTTCCGTTTTAAATTCTCTTTGTAGATTAACATCCGTTTGTTAATCCATAAAGACCAACCTCATAACTAGACCAGTCAGTAATTTAGAGACCGTGGTTTGGATCACTCATTAAACTGTAGGTTCTTAGATGGCACTGTTGTGCTATTAATTAACAGCCCTGTCTCAGGAACATGTCAGCCTTAGCCAGCAACAAGACTACAAGATTGCGCCACAATCATTTTACACTTTCATATTCACCCTTGTAGGTCGCCATTTCAGTTAAAGGTACAAAATATTTATTGAAGTAAGAGACCCATTTTAGATTTTCTGGGATATAAAACGTCAAAATAACGAAACAATACATTTCATAGCTACCACATGCATAATCTTATCCTGATTCGAAGTAATGTAGAGATAATACTCTAATTTTAGTCATATATTGTTTACTGATTCTTACTTGATTAAAAAAAATGTTTTCTAAAGTTAAAAGTAATCATTTTAATTGCACGAAACATAAATCGTTGAATCATCAAGGTTAAACTAATGAAGATTATGTTAATCTTTTACCAACCATTAGCTACACTGCGAGAATGTGTTTTGCAAATTGTGTTCACGTGAACAGGGAGCTGTTCGCCGCTCAGTGAGGCAAAAAGTTGCCTAAGTTACTTTACTTGAAAGTTGTATAATGTTGTCTTGAAACGACCGATGCAGTCGATGCTCTATGAAGACAACAGCGGTTGTCAAATCGAATAATACATTTTACCTCGACTGACATCTTTGACATTTCTGCTTCAATAGCTCTGGATTGAAAGTTTTTAAGAAGAAAGTTGAGCTAAATTATCGTTTTTAAAATTGTTTTTTAACTTAAACTGTGTTTATTAATTTTGAATAGAAAAAAATACTTATAGAAACTTCTACCTCTGATGAGAAAAAAAATTAAATCAAAAATCTAACTAAAAATTATTTTTATTGTACATCATTTAAGGATTTAAAATATTAAATAAAGTACCAGTAAATTCCAATCAGGTAAACAAAACATAATTAACAATATTGCAGAAACGGTTCTTACAGATCCATATACTAGGATGGCCTATGTTAAACAAAAATATACTCAATATTTCATAAAACAAAAAATCATCATACTCCCTCCTACACTTAACTTATAAAAATGAACTGTTAACAAATGTCTTTAGGTAAAAAGTAACTCAATAATGTATCATATTATATGAAAATCATTTTTAAATGAAGTAAAAATTTAGTATTCTAATAAAAAAATAGTAAATAGTATTATATAAATTCTCAAGAAAAGAATATTTAAAGTAAGAATAAAGAGTTTTATTTCTTTATATTTTATACTTTTAACTGAAATGGCAACCTACTCAGATAAGTATTTTAAGTGAAGTAGGAATGAGAAACGAGTGTAAGATAATTGTGACACGATCTTGTAGTGTTGTCTGACATGTGTCTTAGACAGAACTGTTATATAGCCCAACAGTTAATGGGACTACAGTTTAACGTGGAGTCAAAACCACTGCCTCTGAATTACGAACTGGTCTAACTATGTGGATATTCTTTACGGATTTACGTAGTTTTCAATAGAGTTTTCGTATTACTGATTAAAATCTCTTAGTTATATTCTCTTTTTATTATTATTTGTAAATTATTTTAGCTAGTTTTATTACGTAATAAGTGCATGTACATTATTGAAAGGTGTTTTTCTCGATTACATATTAGATTTAGTTTTACATTGAAAATTACAATGACAATATATTACGAAATATACATAATAAATTACAAAACTTACGGCATAGACTTTCTAGCTACCATTAATAATACATACTAATACTAAAAATTCAATCAATCAATCTTTGAAATGGAACACAAGATAAAGGTGAATGAAAACATGATTATAAATAATGAATATAATGATGTTAGAGATAAGCCTGCGCTATAAAATACAGCTAATAAGTTGTTTGGGAAATACCTTTCGCTGATCCAGTTTGCAGTTTCTATAAAGGAGTGAAATATTGGGCAACAATAGGGTTCGTTAGCTCCGCAAAACAACCTTGATTACTCCAGATCTGGATAAATGTTCAACTTCCAGAGAAATATTTCAATCGAATATTTACAAAATAAAGTGTTTTTCATATAAATTGTAAATATCGTTTATTAGTTTTTATACGTTATTAGCCACGAATTTCTTTCAAATACAATTTATATAAATGTATTTTTTTATTTTTCCACCTATAGCTTCTGAATACACCGAATGTTTAGTAGGCATTAAAACTGAACTTTTGAGTGCTTACAACTTTATGGATTACTTGGTTGAGATTAAAATAAACTAAAGCCTTATCCGTAAGGTATAGAATATTGAGTTTCATTACAACGAGTGCTTCCATTTTCTCAGAAAAGTGTTACAAAAATATCTGTTTCAGCGTTTCAGAAAGAGAAAGTGAGAAACAGATGGACAAAATTTGAGATGATTTCTGCTTTTCTTAAGTACAGAAAAACGCTAGTTTAATCATACTTGTATATTGAAATTTTACTGTTACCTGGTTGTGCCTATCTTTAATTGTTCTATTGTTATTTGTTAATGTTAATGTTGTTATTGTTAATTGTATTTTATAAAACTCAAATTTAGAGAGTTCTTTTAATTGTTTGACGCATGCTATGCAATATTTGTATTGTCTATGGCAATAAAGAGTTTATTATTATTATTATATTATAATTTTATTGCGTTGATACAACTGTGTAGCGCATTTCAGACAGGTCTAAACAGCTGTTTCAAGGGTTCTTGTGCATATTTTTCATTCACACTTACACTTTTACGAATTCTTCGTATATTTTAGTATAATTATATATTATAAAGTCATAATATATACTTATGTGCGATATTTCTATGCTCCCTACTACTCTTAAAAGAGCACCGACAACCTTCCACGTGTGGTTTATAACTACTTTTTCAGGGAGGATGTCGAAGATCTCGCCCTTCTCTTTGACAGCAGGTTCATAGCAGGTCTCTGTTCTGGGATGTACCTCAGTTCTTTATCTCTCCTTGGGTAGTTTTGAATATGAATCTTCAACCGTCTGTAACCTTCCTTAGGTGTGACCCTTCAGGAATCGAACACTTAACTTTACAAAAAAATCTTACATTGCAACATCTTGGCAAACTTATAAACCCACCATTTAAATTTTTTTCAAAATTCCTCTTCTAAAAATAAAAAATTGTATGGAAATTTAATTTTTTAGCGAATTTCCCATAGAGAAAAACTATTACCGTAGGACTCATGGCTAGACTTAAGCCAAGAACACTGTTATTTTTTCGTTTTTAGGTGCCTAGAGGACAAAAACAATAGTCGTGTGTGTGCGTGCGTGCGTGCGCGAGCACGCGCGTGTGTGTCTGGATGTGTGCAGAGTTCCAGCCTACCCAGTAGGTAAGATAAAATTTGGCATGTATATATTCACCGTGTATCCAGGTTATTTTTTTATTTTTAAGGGTAGTTCTCTCTTAAAACCCATTAAAAACATGAAAAATTTAAATATCTCAAAAATGGCTCTAAAAATGTTGTGCACAGAGCACTAAATAATATGATACCACGCGCATGTCTGTAAAAATGGCGGTTCAAATGTTTAGGCTTTTGAATGTCTATAAACCAATTTTTAAATTTTCAGTGAAATTAATTTAGGTAAGTATAATTTGCTTATAACCGTTGAAACCAGCTCAAAAAACTAAATAAATTAATATTTTGAATTATGTGTCCAGGACTAACGGTTCCAGAGAAAAGTTAATTTTACTGTAAATAATAAACACAGTACGTTGTCTGAGTGTGCCAATGTTATTCTTTAGGAGAATTAAAAAAAATCCATTTCTTTCTTACTTTCCATCCGTTTTCCATGAAACTAGACATGAAGCGTAAGGTAAAATTACCCAACAAAACCCACTCAAAAAAGCTCGGTATTACCGAGGGGGGGGTTCCCCCGTATGATTCTAACAATTAATTTAACTTAGTTATTCTTTTTGTTGTTTCCAGAAATTGGATGATTAATTTAAAAAAAATAAACTGTAAAATGATATTTAGATAAGCTTTAGAGAATATGATATTTCTATTACAGAGTTTCATTATTAAATTTACTTAAGGGAGAAAGTATGTATCAGTCCACTGATACCGTTTATTGTGTTGCTATCAATACGCACATTTTTAATTTTAACTATTCGAATAGTTTATATAAATTAACTTAAAGTAGTTATGTAACTCATAGAAGGCAAGTTATGATCAAGGAGAATAACTAAATTAGAACAAGAGTTTGCTCCAGCACTTAATCTGTCTTTCTGAGTTACGCTTGGATGAATACATCAGTTTCATTGTTCACTGAATTGAATAGAAAAATTTTAATAATGTGTCACAATAAAACAATACCTTAAGATATTATGATACAAGTATAAAATTATTACTCCTTAGTGTAGTAAATTAAAAAATTACACATAGCGTGGTACAAAAATCCCTGACATATTGGATCCATATTACCATACCCATACCACCATATTAAATGGTGACGTATAGTCACCATTTAATATGAGTTTAAATATTTCTCAGCTTCGTTTAGCTAATATCCAACATTTTTATCGAATTATTAAAAATCATCGATGTTTTTCCACATCGATAATCTTCAAAGTTTTCTTATCGAATGGTGGCTATTTTAAATTTTTAAAGTCAAAATCCATGAAATAACGAAATAGTGTTAGAAAAATATCATGATATATATTTACGTGAAATATTAAACTTCACAAATCTCCCATCACTTTGTCAAAGCAAGTTATTTTTAACATAGAGGAAAACAGTAATTAATTGAACAACGTAGTTACTACTACAGTGAATATTGGCAATTACTGATGGAAAATAACAATGGAATTACAGGTGATTGAAGTAGCGACCTCTATGGCAAAAAAATGTTTTTATATTTTAAAAGAATCGGAACTTGTACTTTTATGATTATTATTTTTTTATTGATTTTATTAGATGATTAAGTTATTTTTTGTATCTTTACTTTTAGCTGCATTGATTCCAGCAACCTTCATTTAAACGTGATGTACTAACAAAATTATGGTAAAATTATTTACATTATATATTAATACGGTTGAGGTCTTCTTAAAAACAGACTTAAAAGATTAAAAAAGTTATAAAATTCGATAAAAATCAATTGCTTAACACAAATGTATGAATTTTCTATTAATAAAATCAATTATTTCTATCATATTTCAAATTTACTTATTTATACTCGATTTCCAAAACGTTTACTTTGAGGAATATTTAGACAATGGAAGTACTTTGTATAAAAAATACTTAAATTACGTAAATATTTAATTCAGTTTTGTAAATGCAATGCATAAATGCAAATTATTCGTTTCCAGTAAAATGAATAGAAGCGAAAAAGTTGTGCTCCAAATAGAAAATACTGATAACAAAGCACGCTGAAGAAGACAGACACTCTCTTGTTTCTTCGGGATAAGCAAGAAATATTTAATTGCAATTTTAATTACATATAAGTAGCTATTGATTATTAATAGCCGTTAATCTACGATGACCTCACATGACGCAATCTAATCAGGCTAATGTATCTACTGTACTCTCATGCCAATTAACACAAATTTTATTAAATTATACTTTTAATTAATTAAATTAAACATTATTTCGTCTTTAACTTTAACAACAAACTGACTAGAACGTTAAAAGTAAGGGTTATCCAATAAAACCATCTAAATTGATTGATTCATTGTATTTAAAAATAAATCATGAAGTTAAAAGAATTATAAAGCTAAATAATTTTTAGGCGAGTTAAATAACTCTTTTGGTTAACCTCACTTAAGTGCATTTTTATTTCTATATACATATAAAATCAAACAAACCGGCTTTTTTCCTCGTTAATTTAGCGAATTGTATTATTTATCTATTAGCTGACCCGGCGAACTTCATAACGACTAATAGTAAATACGTGATAACTTTAAGATTGGCCATGTTCTGAAATCAAATTGCATTATGTCTTCGTTGTGAAAAATTAGCTACTCTGTGCCGTGGCATAGTTGTTAATAACGATGCTGAAACGATAAGACATATTAACAAAATTCCCACAAAACAATACATCAGAGTGGATTGATTAAAAATTATCTAATCCAACTTAAACCCAAACAAAACCTAACTGCAATGTGGCTTTAATAGAAAAGATTAAAATTTCTGAATCGCGGCATTGTTCATAATTGTACCCCCAAAATTTAAATCTAACATTCATTAATTCAACTAGCACAAACAAAATAACTAAAATGCATTGCAAAATATTTTTCATTTGCATATAACTTGTACATTTTTCAAAACCAATCACAAACATTCTCTGAAATGACGCACAATGACGTTATCAGCTGTTAATAAAATATTCACATTATTGATGTATGCACATATGATAAAAATGCATCACGTATTTTCCTCATAAGCTTAACATATACGAATTTTACAGGCCACTGTGGCCTTAAGGTTAAAAACAAGCTTAATATGCCTACAGCCTGTTCGGAGCAGAGACGAATCGGAAAAACCAAGAATCATTAAAATCAGTCCAGCCGTTTTGAAGCTATAAATGGTGTAACTAACACGAATTTGTTTTATGTATTTAGATGTTAAAAAATTACGTTTCTTTACGTCTCCACGTTGAGAAATTTGAGAAAGATTTGCTAGGACTTAATATCTCTTAAACTATTTGTGAGACCTTTGGGGTCATTTTTAAACAATGACAACTTAGGTGTTAATCCAAAACGTAGACAGTTCCAAACGGGTGCACTATCATTTATTACTTTTTTCGGCATTTTCAATAATTAAAAGTTATCTATTTTTAATAAGTCATGTATACATTTTTTTTACAAAACTGCATTGACAAGCATACAAGCTTTCAGAATAAGCTACGGGTATTTACTAATGCTATCAGAATAAGTTACGGGTATTTAGTAAAGAAATAACAAAAAAAGATCATACAATAAATAAATACAGTGGTAACAATTATTAAATTAGGGAGCATATTATTATACATTATTAAATTAAAACTTACGCTTTGGTACTATGTACTTAAATCTAAATTACAGTTTGATATTACCAATATGTTAAGCAGCAAACCTACGTATTCATGCAATTCTTATGGAGAACAGATGAATTAATATAACTCACTTATTTTTTTTAATAATTTCATAGAATGCTTTATATGTATTTACTTTGTGAACAGCCTTAATATAAGCACATTACCAAGAAAAACAACCTTAATTTCAGCAAACCTACATCCTCAGTACTATTCAATAGTTACTATGAAGGGAATAATTTAAGTTTAGGGAAATTCGCTCTACTCACATCAGCGTACATTGTGGGCGATTTTGCTTAACTCAAAACATTGTGTCCATTTAAAATTATGTATTTTGAACATACTGAGCTCATTAAACAAACATGCCGGTGACCAGTCACTACTGCACTGTTAATGACCCAGACCGACGAACACAGGACAGAGAACAGTTGACACATGCCACACTGCCATCAGTTATGTCAAACATTTCTCTGTGAAAATTACCACACCTTTCACGTTTCACGTAAATTAATTGTTACAATCCAGCTGTATAATTAGTATAAGTACATACAAAAATTATTGTATTTACTTACCTTTGGAAAATAGGTTAGATCATGGGTATGTCAAACGGAATGTTTTTAGTTCCTTTAAACAGCTGTCTGTCGTTATGGTCATTTGACGTCAGTTTTTCTAATTTTTTCTCTCGAACTGACAATATATCCATGAAAAAATATGATTTTATTTACTTACCTTTGAGAAAAAGGTTAGATCGTTGATATGTCTATAAGTAATGTTTTCAGTTCCTCTAAACAGATTTCTTAATAGCCATATGACGTCACTGATTCAAATTTTAGTCTCGCAAAATGCCAACAACCCCCACCCCAGGGCTTAGACATATCCACATCAATAATATAAATTTTTATTATACTAAGTATTAAGCAGTAATATATTTACTGATGTTTTAAAAACTAATCGGAAAAAATAAACCCTAGGTGAAACAACGTTCTTACCTAGGGTGACGACAATTTAGTCCTAAGATGACTTTGTAACTTTAAAACCTACAGATATATCGAAACAATTTTTTTGCATTACTGTTAATATTCAGCTACTTTTTAGTGTGACCGGATGTCACCTTTAGAGGACGAAATACAGGGCGTAAGTTGAAAATCTTAAAGGTAATTATAGGTTGATATGTACATCAAATTAAAGATAGTCTAGAACAAAAAAATAACACCTCTAACCCGACCTTAAAAGGTTGATGCAAAACATAGTGGGTGGTGATTTTGAAATCGTTAGCTATGAACTTTAAACCATCGTCATTTGTTTTGGATGGACCTTTTGAAATCCGGTATCAGGTGTTGAAGTCCTATTAAAATTGTTTTACGAAATTTGACTTATTCTGCTAGACCTGTAAGTCCTCATAATTCGATCTTTTATCAGTTGGATGTGAAACATAAAAAACTAAATTACTAAATGATGAATTAGAAATGAAATTACTAGTCAAAATAAATAAAAAAGATGAATGTCAAAATAAATGTAATTTCATTTATTTTGGCATAAAACTGCTATTAAAATAAATGACAGTACAGTACCTATTTTTTACACAGCTGTCAAAAACGTTAAAACAAAACGATTAAAAAAGGAAACCCCCTTAATGGATTTGTTACATTTTTGAATCTACAGTAATATTACTCAATTTCACAATACGTAACAAATCTGAAATGAAAATAGAATAAAGAGATAAATTTCAGAAGTGGATCACCTGTATACAGGTGTTTTCAAGGTCAAAGTAGTCCGATTCTCTTGTGGGGACTACAGTACTTATATTATTTACCTATGCACTATAACGTGTACGTGTAGAGATAATAGAAACCAAGCTTAATCGTAGGTTAAACTACAAATGGTATTTTAGTGTGTTTATAAATGAGGAGCTTTACTGCCATTATAAACATTATAACTAGAGTTTTAATATATGTCACCGTACCATATTAATAGATTAGATTATTGAAATGGCGACCATAACCAAAAGGTAGGTTTTTTAAGCCAAGTATAAATGAAATGAAATGTATGGTTTCGTTATTTTGACGTTTTATATCCCAGAAAATCTAAAATGGGTCTCTTACTTCAATAAATATTTTATACCTTTAACTGAAATGGTGACCTACAAGGGTGAATATGAAAGTGTAAGATGATTGTGGCGCGATCTTGTAGTCTTGTTACTGACTAATGCTGGCATGTTCCTTAGACAGGATAGTTAATTAATAACCTAACAGCCGATGACAACTAAGGGACCTACAGTTTAACGTGGAATCGGAACCACTGCCTCTGAATTACGAACTGGTTGCGGATTAACGTAGTAATCAATAGTGTGGATGTTAATCTGCACAAAAGAACACTACACTCACCGACCATCTCTCACAACTATCCACAATTCGTGATCTCCAAGTAGCTGGATTACAGGATTGCGCCACCGTCCTAGTCAATCTAACCATAGATTAATAGATTAATAGACCTGAACCAGATGAAGATGTAGTACAAGCGTTATCACAACATAACAAATCATGAGAAAGTTATATCAATTCGCTTATTCTCCTTAACGAATAAAATGTTGAATTAGTAAGTAGGTTTTTAACAATTAGGATAAAAAATTTAAATTGTTTACCATAAGCTATTATATATAATCAAAAGCTGTTTCAAAGTCTTAGCAATACATTTTTAATAATAAGTTATATATTATTTTAACCTTTTTCTCATAATATTCAATTTGATCTCCAAAAACGTACACTGTTTGTCAGTATCTATATCTTGACATTGAGCAAAGATTGAAAAATATTCATTTTTTACCTAAACCTAATGGTGCTAGTGAAAATTATATTTTATGAATTATGTAAAATATTGCATTTTACATAATTAGTTCTACGACCAATTTCTAAAAATGGAATATTTCTTCCCTAAAACTACATTAAAACAAAAAATGTAAAAATTATCCTTCCCACTCCCCTTTTTATTGAAATATTTTAAAATTAAACACAATTCAGTTACTACTGTCGTAGATATGTACTGTTGTTAAGAAGTATAGTTTTTGTAGAACCCGATATCCGCGAACAAGAATTAGACATCTGAGCTGGCGGTGACACCCTATACCAGTAAAGCTCTATTCATTGTAACCCTCTAGATCATATTAATCAAAGCACAATGAGCGAGAATATGAACGCATCAATATGAAGTATTGTGTGTTGTCGAGTTATGAGACAGGTCTAAGTTTTCATTAGTCACTGCAAGCAACATCTGACAGCCACCATTCTGTGTCTAAATCTATACAACATACTGTATATACTATACGTAAAACATAGAGCAAGTTGTTTGTGAAGGTATAATGTTAGTTGTGATACATCGGTATTAGGTTTAAAGTTAGTTGTTATAATAAACGGTATCAGTGGACTGTCACATACTTTTTACCTAAAGTAAAGTTAAAATACCGCAATCTTCAATAAAACTATCATATGCTTTAAATTTTGTCTAATTAGTATTTAATAGTTTTTTTAGTAATCATCAAATTTCTAAAAAAAAACAAGAAAAACAAAGTTAAATTAATTGGTCTATTTTGCCCTCTGGGGTAGAGCCCTCTGGACAGAGGGCTCTCTCCAGTTTTCTTTCAGTTTTCAATTAATCGCCTACTGATAATAATCAGCTGTGTTTGTAGTTTTTGACACTAAATTTTATAAGCTGATCATTGATTTTGAGAATATGTTAGATCGTATGATTATTGATTTAATAGAAAGAAAAACAAACAGATGTCAAATTAAAACCAATGTTAGTTTGTTTACATTGATAATTTATTTTAAACACACGTCATAATCATATAATATTAAAACATTATCTTGACATATCATTAAATTTCAATAATTATACATATCTTCTGTTCTAATCTAATTTTGTCATGTTAATAAGTACCTTTCCCCTTAACACAGAATCCTATAACTCGTACATAGTAAAGGCGTACTGTTAGTTTCATATATAAAGACAATTCATCTTACTAACAATATCTTAATAGACAAACTCGATTTTACTATTCATGATGTACTTAAATGTAGTGATTACTTTGATCATGATTTTATTTCACTATAATTATATGAAGCGCTTATTTGCGCATTCAATTTTATCTTTGAGTCTTGAATATAATCTTAAGAGTATTTGTTTTTCTTTAGATTGTAAAGTTAAGTTTGAATAAGAAATTGGCAAGTCAAATATTGATAAACTTTAGTGTTCACTGTGTAGATGCGAACAGCGATGGTAGAGCCTTCTTTAAAGTTTACGTTGGTCTCCTTAAAATGGACTTACTAATATAAATTCTCTCACTTGTGGTAAAATTCACATACCTCTCAAATTTTAATCAAGTTAAGTTCCTCCACCTAATACCAAAATCAAATATCTGATTTAAAACTAAAACTAAATTTTGGAAGGAAAAGGATATATACTGAGTGTCCTACAAAGAGGTTTAAACGTTTGCTTTTTATCACTTAGCCATTTATGCAACGACCATCTTGCAACTTTACACAACTTATAAAGTACGTTTTAAAAATACTCTGGTAAAATGTCAGCTCTCTTACCCTTGTAGAAATAAAATGGTGGCATATTGAAAAACTTTACTTTTAAATCATGTGTTTAAGACTTTGTGAAATATTTTTATCGTCACATTCTAGGAAAATAAAGCTTTACGATCAGGAAACTAGAGTATAGTGCAATTAAAAATCTATAGAAGAGTATAAAATTGTATAAATCGTAAGCTTTACAAAGAAATTCTGCTATCCGGAGGAGTTCTTTGATTGATTGGTTTGATAGATTTTTTAGATTGGTCACCCGATCCCTAGATTTAACTGTGTGTGACGTCTTTTCATGGGTTATTTTTAGGAATTGGTTCATGCCCATAAACTAATGATGAGGAACTGAAACGATTAATTGAAGGACTCCGAATATCACAATATCTTGTAAAAGCTTGCGATTCATTTATTAAGTGCTCTAATCAGTGTGTCACTGTGGATGGGTCACAGTTAGAATAATTTAGGACTCTCCTTTAAGGCTTTGGCAAATTTTCCTTAGGGGAGAAGCTATGTTCTGTTTTACTCGTTAAAAGCCTCACTTCTTTGAATGTGACGGGAAAATTATTTAACAAATCCAAAAAAAGTTTAATGTTTTAAAAGTTAAATTTTTCAATATGCTACTATTTTATTCCTACAAGGGTTACGAAGCTGAAATCTTACCAGAGTATTTTTAAACGTACTTTATAAGTTGTGTAAAGGTTCAAGATGGTCATTGCAGAAATGGCTAAGTGATAAAAAACAAACTTTTAAACCTCTTCATGAGACACCCGGTATTTTTCACTGTATACGAATACTAAATATTCCTTTAAACTAATACGGATAGGTCGATGGTAACTTAATGGACCAAAAGGTTAAAGGTTTCAGGATCAAAACCAGTTGCCTGCGATTCTTATCAGAGCGGTCACGTTTAGCTAGCCTCTGACGTCACCAATATACAAAATGTTATTTTAATTTTTACCATTAAGCCAGTATTAAGTATTTTAAGCCAAGTACGAATGAGGGTTGAGTGTAGGATGATGTGGCGCGATCTGTAGTCTTGTTACTGACTAAGGCTGACATGTTCCTTAGACAGGACTGTTAATTAATAGTCCAACATCCGATGGCAACTAATAAAAAACGGTTTAACGTGGAATCCGAACCACGGTCTCTGAATGATGTAAGGATGATTTTTGTGGATTAACGTACTATTCAATAGTGCGACCGTAATCCACACAAGAGAACACTACATCCACCGACCAATTCTCACAACTATCCACAATTCATTACCTTTAAGTAGTTAGATTACAGGTCGTGACCCTATTTATTTTCATTAAATTACTTAAATATATTTAAGTAATTTAATGAAAATAAATAGGGTCACGACCTGTAATCTAACTACTTAAAGGTAATTAATTGTGGATAGTTGTGAGAATTGGTCGGTAAAAATAGTAAAGGAGTTCTTTACTTTTAAGAGTTTTTTTCAGTTTACTCTAAAAAAACTCTCTTTAAAAAATAAGAATAGTGAAAGATACTGAGTACAGATAAATAAAATAAAATATAATCAAAGTGAGTGATCTCATCTTTGAGGAAACGTATTAAAAAATAGCTTGTTTAGTGCTTTATAAATTTAGACTTACAGAAATAGAGATAATATTTTTTTGTATTTTATGAGTTATAGACCTACAATTTAATATTACAAAATTTAAAATTACAAAAGACATAATTTTAAAACAATTTACACATAAAACTATAATTTTATAAACAGATATTTTCCAGTTGTTATACACAACTGTAGGCTTGAACAATGAACATGTTTCAACAATCGTATATAAAACCGCCTTTAGTGCCTGAACTACAAATTCTATCACTTTATATATTCGATTTATATATTCACTTGAGCGGAAGGATTAAATTCTCATTAGAATGGGTCCGCGATGAGGTGGATATTATAGAGCCAGGGTTTAACCAATAATCTTGATCAGGATTAGGGCTTGGCCTTCTCGTTGCAATTTCCCTTTTACCCTACGGGATGATTACTTTTAAACATTTTAGAAAGTTTTAAATATGAAAACCGATTGAAAGTAACGTAATTTAATTACCATGTCAATACAATACTAAAGGAAGTGGCGTGTATACATTAACTCGATAAACACCCTCATATAGCGTGTCCCTGAACTCTTTACCGACCTTTCCAGATACTATTCCTAAACCATGAACAAGCCGAAATATCATTTTCAACAATTTAAAAACCTAAATTTTATTCATATAGATGACATTTTGCTTTAAATAGCAAATTTTAATTCAAGAACGACTTTTATATTGAAATAATGTTTTGTGCGTAGCATTATTGTCTATATAGCTAATTACAGAAAAATAAGATAAGATAAATAATAAATAAATAACAAATACGATTTATACAATTTTAATTTTCAATATGGTAGCTGTCTCAAAATTTGAAACGTCAATTTGTCAAACCCCGCTCATGGTAAAAAATTTAAAAAAATTATAAACCAGAAAACAGTTGAGAGTTCATTATTAACACAAAAAGTAAAACACATATATAATAAAACAATAAAAAACTTAATGAAAAACATAATATTATAATTTACAGTCAGAACAGAAGCATTATGTAACTTTCACTGGAAGTTAGTCTTATCCTTGTTATTGTTTACAAGTATGGAACTGCTTCCCAGTTCCAGTATAAATTATATTACAATGTGATACTCTGTTTATATTGTAAACTTGTGCGTGGATTGTTCCTTAGTCGTATAGTATTTTAAAAACAACTTTCACTAAACAATCTTTAGAGTTTTACTTAATTTTACCTCCACTAACAAATAAATTACATAGAATAGTAATTAAAAGTACTATTTATTTCTAATTTGCCGGCTTTCCAAGACACAATGTATAGCTATGAAAGAATTCTAACTGTATATATTTTATCTCTAAATGAAAAAAATATTAATAGATTTACAATTGAATATTGAATAATGAATATTAAATGTTTCCATTTATCCAGATAACATACCACGACAGTTGTTCAATAAGTCCTTGGAAAAAGTAGGAAATAATGTTTTTGAAAAACTTTTATTTTTAAGTAACTTCTTGATTAGCATTATAATATTTACCCTTATATTTCAATTATATACAAACGGTAAATATATACAAAAATTGGTAAATTGGCGATCGATTTCGTACAGTCACACCGGACATCATCAGGTGTTGGGGGCGGAATAAAGATATTTAAAAACATAGCATAAATTCGAAGGACCAATATACAGAAAAAAGAGGGCTGGATACAAAATATACTTTGTTTTTTTTTTACAAAATATCAGGTTCTTACAAATATGAGATTAAACACAAAAAAAAGTTCACATTATTAAGTTACAAAGTTAGGCCTGTTAGTTTTTGTTACATTTCACTCACCACACCATTCTTCATGTTCGATTCTTCAATAGTCACAATATTATCAGAGTCTTATATTTCTTGATCAATACAATTTGACATCGTTTTTTATAGAATTATGACATTACATTAAAAATTGATTAAGAACCTGATAAAAATGAAAGTTTAAAAATGGTAAAGAAAGAAAACTGGACTGGTTGCTATGTCAACCAAAAGAAAAACAAATCAGATAAACAAAACATAATTAATATTGAAATCATATGGTGATATTTGAAATAAATTAATTATATGGAAAAACAAAGAGAAAGTTAAAGAAATCATATAAGAGGAACTTGGAATTGATTGGGAAATGTAACATATAATAATTAATAAGCGTGATGGTCAAGCTCATGAGTCTTACTTTACTTTAAACGCAACATAACCGGCCCCTTTGAAGTGTCATCACTTCAACAACTTCACTGGGTTGGTAGTGGAAATAGTTTGATAGCTGGCCGTGTTAATGTTCCTGTTGCAGTCTTTATCTTCACTACGTGTTGTTCCATCAGATCCAGGATAAACTTCAACAACACGCGCAAGAGGCCAATTTAATGGGCTAGTTTGAGTTTGTAAAAGTACAAGGTCACCGATTTTTAAATTGCCTGTGTTTGTTGTCCATTTAGTTCTCTGTTGTAACGTATGCAAATATTCAAGGCTCCATCTTTTCCAAATACGCTGAAAGAACTGCTGAGCCAGTTGCCAGTGTTTTAAGCGATTTGTTGGAATCTCGGTAAAATCTTGTTCTGGAATGGACACTAGCGGCGCACCAATTAGAAAATGTCCTGGTGTTAATGGAGAAAAGTCAGAAGGATCGTGTGACAACGGAGTCAGAGGTCTTGAGTTCAGCATAGCTTCAATTCTGATTGTCAAAGTAGTAAATTCTGGGAGGGACAAAATTGACTTTCCCAATACCCGACTTAGGTGATGTTTTGAACTTTTGATCGCGCTTTCCCAAAGTCCACCTTGGTGTGGAGAAGCGGGTGGATTGAAATGGAATTTTATTCCTTGAGCATTAAAGAAATGTTGAATTTGGTTCTGCGAGTCATTGTTGTGAATAGTTGATTTAACTATCTTACGTAGCGTTGAGTTTGCACCAATAAAATTTGTGCCGCAGTCTGAGTATATATCGGAACATAGTCCACGTCGTGATGTAAAACGCATAAGAGCAGCGATGAAGGCTTCAGTTGATAAATCCGTTACTACTTCAATATGTACGGCTTTGGTAACCATGCATATAAATATACAGATATACACCTTGATTAAACGAAGGAAACGCAAATGTGCTACTTTAACGTCATATGGTCCACCAAAATCGATTCCTGTTGACATGAATGGTCGAGCAGGATTCACTCTACATGCAGGTAGTTCACCCATTAATGGGGCGGAGTTTTTCGGACGATGTTTAAAGCATGTTAGACATTTGTAAATTCGAGAACGGATTACACTTCTTGCTGAAAGTATCCAGACATGTTTCGAGAGCAATGATTGAACTAACTGTGGCCCTGCATGAAGATATTTTATGTGGTAATGATCAATTAATAAATCGACAGTATGATGACGCTTAGGTAGTAAGATAGGATGTCTTGTGTCATATGACAACGATGAATGCTTCAATCGTCCACCAACACGGATTAGATTGTTGAAATCGAGAAAGGGATTGAGGCGTTGAATAGACGTTGAGCAATCTTCTTGTTTGAGCAACAAAGTATACTCCTTTGAGAAAGATGAACGTTGTACTAAAGAAAAAATTTTCAATTGAGATTCTTGAAGTTCTTGAATAGAGAGATTTCCAAAACGGTGAGGAGACTTACAACAGTTATGAATGAATCGTAATACGTAAGACATAACACGTTGTAACTTAGTCCAAGAGGAAAATTTTGTTAATAAGGACCATTCTTCTTGTGGACAGGTAACCAAGATAGGAAGTGGAGTTTCTTTAATTTCATGTGAAGAATCTAGATCGATGAGATTAAATTTGGATTTTGGCCAATCGGAAGGTGGCAATGCAAGCCATGACGGACCGTTCCACCAGAGAGGGTGATTTAATAACTGTGACATTACAAGTCCTCGCGAAGCACAGTCGGCAGGATTGTCTTTCGATGAAATGTGTCTCCAAGATTCGATTGGTACTATCTCTTGAGTTTGTGACACACGATTAGCGATAAATGTTTTTAGTCTATATGGCGGAGTTTGAAGCCATGTCAAAGTTATGGTTGAGTCTGACCATAAATAAATGTTATCGAAAGAAAACTTGTTAGAAAATATAGATTTGCAATGGGAAACCATTTGTGCCAGTAGATGCGCTGCACATAGTTCTAACCTTGGTATTGTAACACGTTTAAGTGGCGCTACACGACTTTTGGCCATTAGGAGTTTTATAGAAACATTTTGTGTGAGGGATAGACATCTTAAATAGATCACTGCAGCATATCCTCGTTCGGAAGCGTCGCAAAATCCATGAAGTTCTATATTGCATGAAGATGAAAATCCAAAAGATCGAGGGATTGTAATGTTTGACAACAATTTAATATTGTCACAAAAAGAGTTCCACTGTGAACTTAAGTCAGAAGGTAATGTAGTATCCCAGGATAATCCTTTAGTCCAGAGCAATTGCATAAAACATTTTGCAAGCATAATAAATGGCACTAAAAATCCACAGGGATCATAAATCTGGGCAATTGTACTGAGAACAGAGCGTTTAGTGGAAGGTTTGTTTGTAGCAGGAGTTTTGACATTATATGAAAATGCATCGGTGGTAGGAGACCATTGAAGACCTAACACTTTGAATTGTGGAGTTTCAGAGTTATCGAGAAATTTTGGAGTTTCCAAATGAGTTTCAGGTATATTAGACAATATTTTAGGTGAGTTTGACACCCATTTTCGTAGTTCAAAGCAACCTTTAGATAATAAAGTGACAAGATTTTGTTGTAACATTATAGCTTCTGATTCAGTATCAGCACCCGTTATGATGTCATCAACGTATGTGTTATTCCGTAGAACATGAGCGGCATCTGGAAATGACTGACCTTCGTCGTCGGCTAGCTGATGTAATGTTTTAATAGCAAGATACGGAGAGCTGTTCATACCATAAGTAACGGTGTTAAGCTTGTAAGTAGAAATGGGTTCATGAGATTGTGTTCTCCACAGTATTAATTGAAAATCCCTATCATCAGGATGAATCACAATTTGACGGTACATCTGACGAATATCACAACAAAACACATAGTTGTATTTGCGAAATTGTAACAATAAATCACAAATGTTGTTTTGAAGTTTAGGACCTGTCAATAGAATTTCGTTTAAGCAGAGCCCTGAACTCGTTTTACAACTCGCATCGAAAACAGTCCTGAGTTTAGTCGTACTACTGCTTTCTTTGAGTACAGCATGATGCGGAAGAAAGTAGTGTGGTTGGCTAAGATTTATGTCATTGCATTCGGACATGTGACCTAAAGAAATATACTCATCCATGAAATCATGATACAATTCTGAGAAACGCAGATTAGAAGTGAATTTACGTTCCATTGCAGATAGACGCATCTGAGCAGAAGTTTTTGAATCACCAAGGACAGTGGTTGGTTCCTTAAATGGAAGACGCACTATGTATCGTCCATCAGTATCACGAGTATGGGTTTTACTAAAATGCTGATCACAAAGCTCTTCTTCGTGAGTTTTAGAGGATCGCACAGGGGGTTCTTCTTGAAGCCAAAATCTTTGTATTGAGTTATGAAGATCTGCTTCACTTATCGAGTGCAAACAAACATTGAGTGTAGTTGAAGGAATGGAACTAGATTGCTTATATTGAGTTGATATGCAGGGAGCCGTGCCTATCAGAACATATCCGAGATGCGTTCCTAAGACATGTGGTTTATTGTGACCAAGAGAAAACTTCTCATTAGTGAGTAGTTGAGGAAATAGAGAGGCACCAATGACCACATCAATGCGGCTAGGTATATGGAAGGTTGGGTCAGCAAGAGTATAGGATTTCATTTGTTTTAACAAATCATTAGACAAAGGTGCGCGAGGGAGATCAACTGTTAACTTGTCAAGAATCAATGCAGGTTCATTAGAAGCAATATACTGTCCAGATAATGTTTTGAAATCTACCACGATTTGTCCTTTGTTTTTTGATACTTGTTGGTCTATGCCAGAGATTTGAATACTAGATTTCTGACGCTGAATATTGAGGATGTTAGCAGCGTATTCACTTATAAGATTACACATGCTTCCAGAATCAAGAAGCGCACGGAAAACATGTGAAATTCCTTCTGGAGAACATAGTTGCACTAATGCAGTACCAAGTAATACAGTTGTCCTGTGGTGGTTAGATGAAGAAGTACTATTTTGAGAGCTCAATACTGGAATGATTGAATCAGATTTCCTACTAGAGTTATTTTCAGAGATTTTCCTAGAAATTAAAGAGTTAGAAATTATGTGATTATTACCACTTGAATGAGGGTTTCTTTCATCAAAATGCAATAAAGTATGATGTCGTTTGTTACACATTTTACAACTGTATTGAGATTGACATGATTTAGTATCATGTGATCCTAGGCAAGAAACGCATTTTCTATTTTGTTTCACTAACTGGAAAACGTTCTTGGGGTGTTTTTGCTTTGAAGTTGTTACAAGTATAAATCTTATGAGAGTTTTGGTTACATATGAAGCATGGTACTTTTGTTTCCATGGTATTTTTAGTACTAGGAATAGGTAGAGTGGATGTTACCATTGTAATAGGTTTCTTTGGAAAGGAATTAGGATTACTAACTGTAGGTTTAGCGGACCGAAATGTTTGCTTTTGAGTAATATTAGATATTGTAGCATCTTCTAGGTTCGTACATACAGTAGTCAAAAAGTCAATGATTTCCTTAGTAGAAGGCAAGGTATGTTTAGTTACGTTACCAGAAGTCGAACGGAAAGACTCTAACCGAGTGCGGAGATCCACGTCCATTTTGCGTAGTAGAGTTGCTACCATTAGAGAGTCTGATTTTGATATATCACATTTCAGAGCGACCAAAGCTTGAGTATTTTCGTTAAATGTATTCACAAATTGACGAATACCCGGAATGTGGGAACTACTTATTTGAGGTAGATCTAACAAGTTATTTAGATGGACGAGCTGTAAGCGACGGTCATTGTGATATCTGTCTTGTAGGATATTGTATGCAACCGTGTAATTAGGAGCTGTTATGGTGAGGCTTCGGATTAGGTTCAACGGTTCTCTATCTAAGGCGCTTAAGAGGTACTGGAATTTCATCACATCGGAAAGTGAATCATTGTGATGAATCGTAGCATCAAAGAGGTTTATAAAGGAAGTCCAAGCAGTCAATTCACCAGAAAACTTAGGAAGTTCAAGTTTAGGTAACCGGACATTAGATTGAGACAAGGATAAAGATCCGTTATTTACGCTAGTTAATTCATTGTCGATTTGAGGTTCTTTGTTGGGGATCATAGATTCGATATGACTCGAAATTTGAATGAAGAGATCGTTAATCTCATCTTGGTCACGAGATACGGAATCGATCACATCATCTTCTCCCGAAACTGTTAAAACACGCTGTACGTTTGACTCGAAATCATCCCGCTTCTTCTGCAGCTCAGCTAAATATCCATTTAACGTTTTAACTTGGACAATGGATAATGGTTCAGTTTGGGCAAATAACTTATCGACAATCAACTTAATACTAGACAACCTGTTCTTAGTTATATCAGTAAGTCTTTGATAGGTTTCAAACTTGAAGTCAACAATTTTGGAGGAGCCATAATTGTTAAATTGACTTAGCAGTGAAATAAATGTTCAATCTACAATCCAGTATACAGTTTATTATTTTCTCGTGCATTTATTATTGAAAACAACATGAGCTGACGAGACACGTTACATAAGAGAAGAGATATCATATAAAATAAGAAAGGTAAGGAAAATAAAAACAGTAAAAAGAATCAAATTGAGAGAAAAATAAAAAAATAGACAGGGACAGTAGATAAGGGGTTATATAGGGGATTAAGGGTATTATTGTGAAAACAAAGGGTCGATAATTAGTGAACTATTAGGTCCATGTCGCTTAAATCCAAATCCGGATCGTTTAAGGACCAATGTTGGGGCGGAATAAAGATATTTAAAAACATAGCATAAATTCGAAGGACCAATATACAGAAAAAAGAGGGCTGGATACAAAATATACTTTGTTTTTTTTTTACAAAATATCAGGTTCTTACAAATATGAGATTAAACACAAAAAAAAGTTCACATTATTAAGTTACAAAGTTAGGCCTGTTAGTTTTGTTACATTTCACTCACCACACCATTCTTCATGTTCGATTCTTCAATAGTCACAATATTATCAGAGTCTTATATTTCTTGATCAATACAATTTGACATCGTTTTTTATAGAATTATGACATTACATTAAAAATTGATTAAGAACCTGATAAAAATGAAAGTTTAAAAATGGTAAAGAAAGAAAACTGGACTGGTTGCTATGTCAACCAAAAGAAAAACAAATCAGATAAACAAAACATAATTAATATTGAAATCATATGGTGATATTTGAAATAAATTAATTATATGGAAAAACAAAGAGAAAGTTAAAGAAATCATATAAGAGGAACTTGGAATTGATTGGGAAATGTAACATATAATAATTAATAAGCGTGATGGTCAAGCTCATGAGTCTTACTTTAGTTTAAACGCAACAATCAG